>CM059568.1:67098152-67127716 GCA_030386875.1 Morinoia aosen | reverse complement strand
GTGAGCAGAATATCCAAATTTCAGGTGAAATTGTGAGCAGAGTATATATATTTCAGGTGAAATTGTGAGCAGAATATCTATATTTCAGGTGAAATTGTGAGCAGAGTATACATATATCAGGTGAAATTGTGAGCAGAGTATACAAATTTCAGGTGAAATTGTGAGCAGAATATCCAAATTTCAGGTGAAATTGTGAGCAGAGTACACATATTTCAGGTGAAATTGTGAGCAGCATATCCAAATTTCAGGTGAAATTGTGAGCAGCATATCCAATTTTCAGGTGAAATTGTGAGCAGAGTATACATATTTCAGGTGAAATTGTGAGCAGAGTATACAAATTTCAGGTGAAATTGTGAGCAGAATATCCATATTTCAGGTGAAATTGTGAGCAGAATATCCAAATTTCAGGTGAAATTGTGAGCAGAGTATACATATTTCAGGTGAAATTGTGAGCAGAATATCCAAATTTCAGGTGAAATTGTGAGCAGAGTATACATATTTCAGGTGAAATTGTGAGCAGAGTATACAAATTTCAGGTGAAATTGTGAGCAGAGTATACAAATTTCAGGTGAAATCGTGAGCAGAGTATACATATTTCAGGTGAAATTGTGAGCAGAGTATACAAATTTCAGGTGAAATTGTGAGCAGAGTATACAAATTTCAGGTGAAATTGTGAGCAGAGTATACAAATTTCAGGTGAAATTGTGAGCAGAGTATACAAATTTCAGGTGAAATTGTGAGCAGAGTATACATATTTCAGGTGAAATTGTGAGCAGAGTATACAAATTTCAGGTGAAATTGTGAGCAGAGTATACAAATTTCAGGTGAAATTGTGAGCAGATTATCCAAATTTCAGGTGAAATTGTGAGCAGAATATCCAAATTTCAGGTGAAATTGTGAGCAGAGTATACAAATTTCAGGTGAAATTGTGAGCAGAGTATACAAATTTCAGGTGAAATTGTGAGCAGAGTATACAAATTTCAGGTGAAATTGTGAGCAGAGTATACATATTTCAGGTGAAATTGTGAGCAGAGTATACAAATTTCAGGTGAAATTGTGAGCAGAGTATACAAATTTCAGGTGAAATTGTGAGCAGATTATCCAAATTTCAGGTGAAATTGTGAGCAGAATATCCAAATTTCAGGTGAAATTGTGAGCAGAGTATACAAATTTCAGGTGAAATTGTGAGCAGAGTATACAAATTTCAGGTGAAATTGTGAGCAGAGTATACAAATTTCAGGTGAAATTGTGAGCAGAGTATACAAATTTCAGGTGAAATTGTGAGCAGAGTATACAAATTTCAGGTGAAATTGTGAGCAGAATATCCAAATTTCAGGTGAAATTGTGAGCAGAGTATACAAATTTTAGGTGAAATTGTGAGCAGAGTATACAAATTTCAGGTGAAATTGTGAGCAGAGTATACAAATTTCAGGTGAAATTGTGAGCAGAGTATACAAATTTCAGGTGAAATTGTGAGCAGAATATCCAAATTTCAGGTGAAATTGTGAGCAGAGTGTACATATTTCAGGTGAAATTGTGAGCAGAATATCCAAATTTCAGGGGAAATTATGAGCAGAATATCTAAATTTCAGGTGAAATTGTGAGCAGAGTATACAAATTTCAGGTGAAATTGTGAGCAGAATATCCAAATATCAGGTGAAATTGTGAGCAGAGTATACAAATTTCAGGTGAAATTGTGAGCAGAATATCCAAATTTCAGGTGAAATTGTGAGCAGAATATCCAAATTTCAGGTGAAATTGTGAGCAGAGCATACAAATGCCATGTGAAATAGTAAGCAGAGTACAAGGGTGCTGCACCTTTCCATATCCTGACGGCGTAGCCAGCGGCGACGTCGACGAGCACGACGCGGCCGAAGGTGTCAGTGACGGCAGCGAGGCGCGGGTCAGGCGACACGGCCACGGTCGTGCCGCAGCGACGCCCCTCTGGCAAGCACCACCTGCACACCACCACCACAAGCAGTGAATATTTGCCTCAAACGCTCATTATCTTCAATTGTCAAATGTCTTTAATTTCCAGTGTCACCGATGACCAAATGATTCACTGTCTCCCCTCTGGCAAGCACCACCTGTTTGGCACCACCACAATCAGTGACTGACTTTTCGTTTTAAACGTTCACTTAATAAAACTCAAGTGATTTTTATCAAATCATTGCCCTATCTTTAATTCTCAGAGTGTCACCGGTGCCCGAATCATTCACTGTCAATGACAAAGCACCACCTGCATGGCCCCACTACCAGTAACTCACTCTTTACCTCAAACGTTTAGTTAAGTTAATGAAACTTGACCCTTTAACGCCCAAGTGGACTGTACGGTCCTCCTTCAAAAATAGCCTCAATATATTGTATTTCTCGTAAAATTAGTTCCATGAAGTGTTTTTTGGACTGCACTGTCGAGTGGCAGTCCCTTCCTCATCCTGAAATCGATGAATATCTGATGCTGGTGCCAGTTTAATGATGGTGGTTGTGATAACGGTAACATGAGTACAAAATGTGGACATTAAAGGGTTAAGCGCATTTCATGAAATCATTACTCTATCTTGATGAGAGTGACACCAATTATCGAATATTTCACAGCCACTCCCATGCATGACTTCACTGAGCCAGTGACTTTCTTACACCAAAAAAGATAATATATGAGGGTATTTCTTTTATCAAATGAAGGTGAATATATATATTAAAGCACAGGAATTTTTAAAGTGAGATAATTCTCTAGCAATTTTAGCATTTGGCTTTGCAACACCAATAAATATAGATGCATGATATGAACCCATCTTAAATAGTTTGCATGCATGAAAGACACCCTATACAGTCAGACAACGTTACACAACGTGTTCATCTAATAGGACCATAAAATCCCCATACAAATTCCATGTGAAATTGCGATCATGTGGATTGTATTATAATTGTATTTTCATATGAATTGTATTTGTAACAAGCAACGCTTAAGTATGTTTTTCAAGAGTGAGATAATTAGAGCCTTTAATGATTTCACCTGTATAACACTGGAACACAACGCACCTGTAGGGCACTGGCACGCCAGGCTCAAACTTCTCCACAGGCTTCTCCTCCGTCTGCTTACCACCACCCATGAACGGCAGCCACGAGCTGCCAACACACATGGAACAAAGATTAATATTATATTGGTTAGTGTGAGACTCTATAGTGACTTCAAGAACGTGAAGGGAAGGAACTGTTCAGAATGGACTGTAAAACAGGGGAGTCTTTGTACTAAAAGTCCTCCCACACAGAATACCCTAAGCATAGCAGTAGCAAATTAAGATAAAAGTGGAAAAAGATAAAGAAGAGACAGCAAAGACGGTATAAAAACAAGGAAACGAAGTGGACACAGAAGTGTTGTATATTAAAATATGCATCGTATAATGTGATACTGGTTTTATGAGTACGAGTTCCGGAGCGGAGGTTTGCGCGGCTTGCCGCCGCCGGATGCCATATCGCGTTCAGGTCAGATGTCTTTATGGGACCTCCGCCGGAAGCTGTGCCTTCGGGGCGCATCGCATTGGTATGCACCGGAAGAGCATTGTTTAACTTCCGAGCGCTATAGCTTATAAGCAGTGTCGGTGTATGGATGATTCAGTACAAGAATAGGAACCTAGCTAAGAGTTTACTTTTCATACTCCTGAAGTTAACGCTTCAGTTACGGTAGTTACAGCTACCGATACTGTAGTTTGCAGCTACAATTACTTATCCTCATATCGTGATGAAAAACCACGATATTACAAAAAGATAAAAATCTTAAAAGCTTATCTTTAACTGAGGTGACTTATTGGTCATCCTTTGGTAGGTACCCTAGTGCCTTCCAAATTGCACCTACTCTATGTAAGATAAACTCACGTTGTAATTAAAAATCATTCAGAAAATCATTGATTAGACGTTAGTTCAACCCTCCCTAACCACTAAAAAAGCGTTCCGATGAGAGGAAGGAGTAAGGCACCATTTAGTCTGGAGATAAGGAAATGCAAAATCTATGCAGAAAGAGCAAAGAAACAGTAATTTGAGAAAGAAATTTATGAAACAATATATAAGTTGAAAAAGAAAGTAGTAGGTGCTGAAAAACAGGACAGCAGTGAACCAAAGAAAAGTTTTCTTTAACACAAAAAATCACCATTTCAACAAAACAAGGCCTACCTTAACTCTCAGTTCAGGCCATCACACTTTTTCATCGTGGGAGAGCTAATTCTCGTAAATACAACAGTTGAATGCCCCTGATGGGTCAGAAAAATGATACAAACAATTATTTGAGTTTGTGAATTTGTAACAAATACCACAGTAGTTACAACAAACTAATATGATCCGTATAACTCTCTAGCACCAGCATTTTCCATAGGACGGATCGGAAATTTTAGAGCTTCCTCCAAATTTTTGCGATTAACGAAACATGGAATGAAAGGAAAAAATAATTCACACAATGGATTGCACTAGCAGAAAATAATTTTGTGTTTTAAAAGATCAATTGAAAATCCCACAAGTGGTAAATAAATGAGTATTTAGAAAGACGAATTGATAATCGTGCAAGCAACAAATAAATGAGGTATTTTAAAAGACGAATTGAAAATCACACAAGTGGAAGAAAAATGAGAATTATAACCAAAGAATTGAAAATCGCTCCAGTGGTTCATAAATTAGGCCTTTATCTACTAATTTCCTTCAAAGCAATGACCGAGAGAAGAGACCTGGCAGCGCCGAAGACGCGACTGGTGACGGCCGAGGCGAGCTGCTTGGCGACGTCCGACACATGCAGGGGCGCGGGGTCGTGGCGCCCTTTGAACAGCGCCACGTACGGCTCCTGGCCCACCGTCAGCAGCGACACCGCGCTCGTCCGCAGGCCTGACAAATTTGAGTAGTTAGTAGTAGTACTCATCAAAATGAATTATGATCGTCAAAATAAATTAAAAACGTGTCTCAGCATCAGCCGACAGCCTCACCCATGTTTAGTTTCACTTTCAACTTTAACTGAGTCACTTCCAAATAAAAGCAGTCACTTTCAAGTAAAAGCAGTCACTTTCAAGTAAAAGCAGTCACTTTCAAGTAAAAGCAGTCACTTTCAAGTAAAAGCAGTCACTTTCAAATATAAGCAGTCACTTTCAAATATAAGCAGTCACTTTCAAATATAAGCAGTCACTTCCAAATAAAAGCAGTCACTTCCAAATAAAAGCAGTCACTTCCAAATAAAAGCAGTCACTTCCAAGTTAAAGCAGTCACACCTAAGTTAAAGCAGTCACACCCAAGTAAAAGCAGAGTCAAATCCAAGTAAAAGCTAAGTCAAATCCAAGCAAAAGCAGCGTTACTTCCAAATAAAAACATAGTCATATCCAAGTAAAAGCAGAATCTCATCCAAATCAAAGGAGTCACTTCCAGGTACAGAGGTGCGCAGCACAATGCAACAGCAGGTGCCACAGCAGCCACCATACACGCTCCGTCACCTGTGATGAGGGCGTCCCGGTTGAGGGAGGTCTGTGTGAGGGACGCCTGACTTAGCGCGTCGTACAGGCACTCTCGTGTCGACCCCGCCACACTCACACCCCTGCAACGAGCATATAGGAGTTCTAGGTAGTCTTTGCCATTAGGGAAACTGTCCAGGGAGGAATAATTAGAAGGTGAACGAGATACGCGCGTTTAAATTCAACTTGAGTCCAACGAATTCTAATTCATGAATGACCATGGGAGAACTGTCCAAGACGTAAATTATTAGAAAGTAAAAGCTACCGCAATTTTAATAAGTGGTGTTAAATTTTACTCGAGTTCAAAGGAATTTTTAATAATAAATGAATGCATGAATGAATGATTAAAACAACAGGTGCATTGACGCGGAAAAATATCATTCGTCTACGCCAGTACAATTTTTGATTGAATGAAATCCAAAATAACAAGAACGTGTGACCTGCATTGAGAAATAAGACTCAAGAAAGTAAATATTAACAACACTGAAAGAAAAATACTGCTCTTTAGCATAAATAAATCAAGCTTTCATTGAGGAAAATGGAAGGTTTATTTGTATAATGAATATTTTAAAAAGGTAATAAGAACCAACTGCTCAAGAGAAGCAAGTCCACACCCAAGGAGGTTGAACTCCCCTAAAAAAAGTCACCAAAATTGACTTTAATTAAGAACAAATTTGGTTGGAACTAGCAATACACTAGCCAGTACTAAAGAAAAAAAAATAGGGAAAGGCTGAAAACACAAGCCAATTAAAAAAAAATTAAAAAATAATTTAGCTTTTTTAGAGAAATGAAGAAGCATTTTTAAAAAACCAAGGAAAGACGTAATTACAAAAGCTTTGCATTCCTCAATAACTCTCCATTTGCTAAAGAGTCGGCAGTGCTGAATACAAGCCAAACAACAAGTAGGAGCGGCAAACACCAAATGTATCATAAAAGTGTGATTTTATGAGCTTCAGTTGCTGTTCTTTCTTTCTTAAGCAGGAATACATCATAACTTGATTTAGTCTTTGGTAAGAAAAAAGTGAAAAATATAATGGATTAACATTAAAAGCTCTATAAATGCAAACCTATTGGAGTAATACCCAAAATAATTATCAATAAACAAATTCTATTCTCCAAGAGATAAAAAACCAAATCAGGAAAATAACACAATGCTAGATAGTAAAAATAGGACATAATTACCCAAGAATCAAAAGAAGTCGATAAAACATGTCCTCACAGTAGCAGAATCCCAAGATACAAATTCACTCACATAAAGGGTGGCACGAGAAACTGGTGTCTGTGCTACGTATCTTGTTCTGATATGGTCAAAATTGAACAGTTTCGATTTATAACTGCTTACCCTCAACCAGTTTTTGGGTCCCCTGTCATAACCTCCTATCATATGCTCTAGAAAACGCTGAACTTATTTGGGCCCACAAGTAGCTATACCCACACGTGTCCATTGTACTAAACTTGAGACACAATATTTTGCTGTATCACTTGTGGTAAATAAATTGTTTAAATAACAAGACAACACAACCCACCGCGCGGCGGCAGACCGGTCTTGCAGAAGCCACTTTTTGCAGGGCAAAGCAGGATTACGAAATGATTAAAATTTACTTGTTTTGATTTACAGTTGCTTACCTTCAACCAAGTTTTCGAGTTACCTTCTATTACTAACAAAATAACACAACCGACCGTGCGGCGGCGGACCGGCCTTGCAGAAGCCACTTCTTGCTGGGCAGAGCAGGGCTGTGGCTGGTAGTGGTGCTGTTCAAGTCTCCCTCAGCACTCGCTGCGGGCAATCAACCCTAACTCACTACACATGTCATCACCGTAACAACACGTCATGTTAGCTCATAACAAAGTTGAAGATTTTCAAAGCATATTGCAATTTCTCTCTGTCATCACGATGACACAGAGAAGAATATGACCCATGAAAACAAAAGCGAAGGTCTCTTAGTTTAGAGATTGCCAACTTACTACACACAACATCACAACACGTCATGTTAGCTTATGATTAAAGTTGAAGATTTTCAATGCAAATCGCAATTTTATCAAAATTACAATTATTTAGAGAGAAAAAATAACACATCAAAAAAGGAAGTGGAGTTCTGTTGGTTTTGAGATCAAGCTATGTATTATGTTGAGTTCCTGGGTAGTAGAAGAACATCATTTACTAGCGCAGCAAGGGTCACGCTCGCGGGGTGCCTGATCTGAGAGCCTTCGTGATATTTTTGTTGTTATAGGAAACTCGACAGGATCTAAGTAACATTGACGATCACACTTACCAACCTTAGTACATACAGGTGCACACTTCACGGACAAAACCTTCATAAATCAATACAACTAACCACCAGAACGCATCCATTAAGTTTTTATTCATAAATAAGCAGTGAAACAATAAACATAAAAAGATGAACCAATAATCAAAATTAAGAACACTTCTAAATTGTTCTAAACTCAAAAACGACACTAAAATTGCTGAGTGGAGGCGCAAACGAATTAGCAGTTCCACATCAAGATTAGACCTCAGATCTGAAGTGATAGCTAGAGCCTGACAACAAAACACCATGACTAAAGTGATAACCAGAGCCTGACAACAAAACACAATGACTAAAGTGATAACCAGAGCCTGACAACAAAATACCATGACTAATGTGATAACCAGAGCCTGACAACAAACCCCAGGTCTAAAGTGATACTAGAGAGCCCAAAAAACATTGCCCACGCCGATTATTGAAACTCAGTACACCACAAATGGAACCAAGTGAACACTAGTGCAGCGGCACACCTTTAGCGAGCTTGTGCATGGCGAGCCTGAGCAAGGTGGTGAGGTGCGTGGTGTCAATGGTGACCACCGCTGTAGGGTACAGCAGCGCGAGGCAGTCGCTCTCTGTCCGCACCTCCACACCCAGCACCGCAACTCCAGGCTCCGCGAACTGCTTTTGCAGCAGCACAACTCCGTTCTGGAGGTTTCCAAATGTGAGTTAACAAAGTTTTTGATGCTTCAGTTTCACAGGAGAAAAATGTTTCCACTAGAGATATATGTCTCAATGTGGACAGTTTGAGCTATTTGAAAAATTAATGCTTTCAGGGTTTTTTTTCGGGATATATGTCGCAACATAGATAATTCTAGCTATTTGGAAAAAATTCCATAAGACAAGTACCATTCAGGAAAATCCTTGAAAATAGTAAATTGATAATCTAATGTTTAACATATATACTTTGATATTCATTCCTAATCAATGAACTTTACAACAAAATTGTACACTACAGGAATCATGGCTGGCAGAGAAAGCCTCAAATCCTGAACATATGCAAGCTCAAGAAGTGCACAAGACTCCCTCACCTAAATTCATGGACTTGTTAAAACAAGCCTTATAGACCCAGGAAAGTTGATGTCCTACACTACGCACGTCGACGTCGATAATGAGCAACAATGAAGGGATAATGAGCAACAATGAAGGGATAATGAGCAACAATGAAGTGATACTGAGCAACAATGAAGTGATATTGAGCAACAATGAAGGGATCAATGAGCAACAAGGAAGGGACAATGAGCAACAAGGAAGGGACAATGAGCAACAAGGAAGGGACAATGAGCAACAAGGAAGGGACAATGAGCAACAATGAAGGGATAATGAGCAACAATGAAGGGACAATGAGCAACAATGAAGAGATAATGAGCAACAATGAAGTGATATTGAGCAACAATGAAGGGATAATGAGCAACAATGAAGTGATATTGAGCAACAATGACGGGACAATGAGCAACAAGGAAGGGACAATGAGCAACAATGAAGGGATAATGAGCAACAATGAAGTGATATTGAGCAACAATGACGGGACAATGAGCAACAATGACAGGACAATGAGCAACAATGAAGGGATAATGAGCAACAATGAAGTGATATTGAGCAACAATGAAAGGACAATGAGCAACAAGGAAGGGACAATGAGCAACAAGGAAGGGACAATGAGCAACAAGGAAGGGACAATGAGCAACAATGAAGGGATAAAGAGCAACAATGAAGGGATAATGAGCAACAATGAAGTGATATTGAGCAACAATGAAGGGATAATGAGCAACAATGAAGGGATAATGAGCAACAATGAAGTGATATTGAGCAACAATGACGGGACAATGAGCAACAAGGAAGGGACAATGAGCAACAATGAAGGGATAATGAGCAACAATGAAGTGATATTGAGCAACAATGACGGGACAATGAGCAACAGTGACGGGACAATGAGCAACAATGAAGGGATAATGAGCAACAATGAAGTGATATTGAGCAACAATGAAGGGATAATGAGCAACAATGAAGTGATATTGAGCAACAATGAAGGGACAATGAGCAACAAGGAAGGGACAATGAGCAACAAGGAAGGGACAATGAGCAACAAGGAAGGGACAATGAGCAACAATGAAGGGACAATGAGCAACAATGAAGGGATAATGAGCAACAATGAAGGGACAATGAGCAACAATGAAGGGATAATGAGCAACAATGAAGTGATATTGAGCAACAATGAAGGGATAATGAGCAACAATGAAGTGATATTGAGCAACAATGACGGGACAATGAGCAACAATGAAGGGACAATGAGCAACAAGGAAGGGACAATGAGCAACTATGAAGGGATAATGAGCAACAATGAAGTGATATTGAGCAACACTGACGGGACAATGAGCAACAATGAAGGGACAATGAGCAACAATGAAGGGACAATGAGCAACAAGGAAGGGACAATGAGCAACAATGAAGGGATAATGAGCAACAATGAAGGGATAATGAGCAACAATGAAGTGATATTGAGCAACAATGACGGGACAATGAGCAACAATGAAGGGACAATGAGCAACAAAGAAGCGACAATGAGCAACAATGAAGGGATAATGAGCATAATGAAGGGACAATGAGCAACAATGAAGTGATATTGAGCAACAATGACGGGACAATGAGCAACAATGAAGGGACAATGAGCAGCAAGGAAGGGACAATGAGCAACAAGGAAGGGACAATGAGCAACAAGGAAGGGACAATGAGCAACAAGGAAGGGACAATGAGCAACAAGGAAGGGACAATGAGCAACAATGAAGGGACAATGAGCATAATGAAGGGACAATGAGCAACAATGAAGTGATATTGAGCAACAATGACGGGACAATGAGCAACAATGAAGGGACAATGAGCAACAATGAAGGGACAATGAGCAACAATGAAGGGACAATGAGCAACAAGGAAGGGACAATGCGCAACAATGAAGTGATAATGCGCAATTATGAAGTGATAATGCGCAATTATGAAGTGATAATGCGCAATAATGAAGTGATAATGCGCAATAATGAAGAGATAACGCGCAATAATGAAGTGATAATGCGCAATAATGAAGTGATAATGCGCAATTATGAAGTGATAATGCGCAATTATGAAGTGATAATGCGCAATAATGAAGTGATAATGCGCAATTATGAAGTGATAATGCGCAATAATGAAGTGATAATGCGCAATTATGAAGTGATAATGCGCAATAATGAAGTGATAATGCGCAATTATGAAGTGATAATGCGCAATAATGAAGTGATAATGCGCAATTATGAAGTGATAATGCGCAATAATGAAGTGATAATGCGCAATTATGAAGTGATAATGCGCAATAATGAAGTGATAATGCGCAATTATGAAGTGATAATGCGCAATAATGAAGTGATAATGCGCAATAATGAAGTGATAATGCGCAATTATGAAGTGATAATGCGCAATAATGAAGTGATAATGCGCAATAATGAAGTGATAATGCGCAATTATGAAGTGATAATGCGCAATAATGAAGTGATAATGCGCAATAATGAAGTGATAATGCGCAATTATGAAGTGATAATGCGCAATAATGAAGTGATAATGCGCAATTATGAAGTGATAATGCGCAATAATGAAGTGATAATGCGCAATTATGAAGTGATAATGCGCAATAATGAAGTGATAATGCGCAATTATGAAGTGATAATGCGCAATAATGAAGTGATAATGCGCAATAATGAAGTGATAATGCGCAATTATGAAGTGATAATGCGCAATAATGAAGTGATAATGCGCAATAATGAAGTGATAATGCGCAATTATGAAGTGATAATGCGCAATAATGAAGTGATAATGCGCAATAATGAAGAGATAACGCGCAACAATGAAGAGATAACGCGCAACAATGAGGAGATAACGCGCAACAATGAAGAGATAACGCGCAACAATGAAGAGATAACGCGCAATAATGAAGTGATAATGCGCAACAATGAAGAGATAACGCGCAACAATGAGGAGATAACGCGCAACAATGAAGAGATAACGCGCAACAATGAAGAGATAACGCGCAATAATGAAGAGATAACGCGCAACAATGAAGAGATAACGCGCAACAATGAGGAGATAACGCGCAACAATGAAGAGATAACGCGCAACAATGAAGAGATAACGCGCAATAATGAAGTGATAATGCGCAATAATGAAGAGATAACGCGCAACAATGAAGAGATAACGCGCAACAATGAGGAGATAACGCGCAACAATGAAGAGATAACGCGCAACAATGAAGAGATAACACGCAACAATGAAGAGATAACGCGCAACAATGAAGAGATAACGCGCAACAATGAAGAGATAACGCGGAACAATGAAGAAATAACGCGCAACAATGAAGAAATAACGCGCAACAATGAAGAGATAACGCGCACCAGTGAAGAAATAACGCGCACCAGTGAAGAAATAACGCGCAACAATGAAGAGATAACGCGCAACAATGATGAGATAACGCGCAACAATGAAGAGATAACGCGCAACAGTGAAGAAATAACGCGCAACAATGAAGAAATAACGCGCAACAATGAAGAGATAACGCGCAACAATGAAGAGATAACGCGCAACAATGAAGAGATAACGCGCAACAATGAAGAGATAACGCGCAACAATGAAGAGATAACGCGCAACAATGAAGAGAACGCGCAACAATGAAGAGATAACGCGCAACAATGAAGAAATAACGCGCAACAATGAAGAGATAACGCGCAACAATGAAGAGATAACGCGCAACAATGAAGAGATAACGCGCAACAATGAGGAGATAACGCGCAACAATGAGGAGATAACGCGCAACAATGAAGAGATAACGCGCAACAATGAAGAGATAACGCGCAACAATGAAGAGAACGCGCAACAATGAAGAGATAACGCGCAACAATGAAGAAATAACGCGCAATAATGAAGTGATAATGCGCAATAATGAAGAGATAACGCGCAACAATGAAGAGATAACGCGCAACAATGAAGAGATAACGCGGAACAATGAAGAGATAACGCGCAACAGTGAAGAAATAACGCGCAACAATGAAGAAATAACGCGCAACAATGAAGAGATAACGCGCACCAGTGAAGAAATAACGCGCAACAATGAAGAGATAACGCGCAACAATGAAGAGATAACGCGCAACAATGAAGAGATAACGCGCAACAGTGAAGAAATAACGCGCAACAATGAAGAAATAACGCGCAACAATGAAGAGATAACGCGCAACAATGAAGAGATAACGCGCAACAATGAAGAGATAACGCGCAACAATGAAGAGATAACGCGCAACAATGAAGAGATAACGCGCAACAATGAAGAGATAACGCGCAACAATGAAGAGATAACGCGCAACAATGAAGAGAACGCGCAACAATGAAGAGATAACGCGCAACAATGAAGAAATAACGCGCAACAATGAAGAGATAACGCGCAACAATGAAGAAATAACGCGCAACAATGAAGAGATAACGCGCAACAATGAAGAAATAACGCGCAACAATGAAGAGATAACGCGCAACAATGAAGAGATAACGCGCAACAATGAAGAGATAACGCGCAACAATGAGGAGATAACGCGCAACAATGAAGAGATAACGCGCAACAATGAAGAGATAACGCGCAACAATGAAGAGAACGCGCAACAATGAAGAGATAACGCGCAACAATGAAGAAATAACGCGCAATAATGAAGTGATAATGCGCAATAATGAAGAGATAACGCGCAACAATGAAGAGATAACGCGCAACAATGAAGAGATAACGCGCAACAATGAAGAGATAACGCGCAACAATGAAGAGATAACGCGCAACAATGAAGAGATAACGCGGAACAATGAGGAGATAACGCGCAACAATGAAGTGATAATGCGCAATAATGAAGAGATAACGCGCAACAATGAAGAGATAACGCGCAACAATGAAGAGATAACGCGCAACAATGAAGAGATAACGCGCAACAATGAAGAGATAACGCGCAACAATGAAGAGATAACGCGCAACAATGAGGAGATAACGCGCAACAATGAAGAGATAACGCGCAACAATGAAGAAATAACGCGCAATAATGAAGTGATAATGCGCAATAATGAAGAGATAACGCGCAACAATGAAGAGATAACGCGCAACAATGAAGAGATAACGCGCAACAATGAAGAGATAACGCGGAACAATGAAGAGATAACGCGCAACAGTGAAGAAATAACGCGCAACAATGAAGAAATAACGCGCAACAATGAAGAGATAACGCGCACCAGTGAAGAGATAACGCGCAACAATGAGGAGATAACGCGCAACAATGAAGAGATAACGCGCAACAATGAAGAAATAACGCGCAATAATGAAGTGATAATGCGCAATAATGAAGAGATAACGCGCAACAATGAAGAGATAACGCGCAACAATGAAGAGATAACGCGCAACAATGAAGAGATAACGCGGAACAATGAAGAGATAACGCGCAACAGTGAAGAAATAACGCGCAACAATGAAGAAATAACGCGCAACAATGAAGAGATAACGCGCACCAGTGAAGAAATAACGCGCAACAATGAAGAGATAACGCGCAACAATGAAGAGATAACGCGCAACAATGAAGAGATAACGCGCAACAATGAAGAGATAACGCGCACCAGTGAAGAAATAACGCGCAACAATGAAGAAATAACGCGCAACAATGAAGAGATAACGCGCAACAATGAAGAGATAACGCGCAACAATGAAGAAATAACGCGCAACAATGAAGAAATAACGCGCAACAATGAAGAAATAACGCGCAACAATGAAGAGATAACGCGCAACAATGAAGAGATAACGCGCAACAATGAAGAGATAACGCGCAACAATGAAGAGATAACGCGCAACAATGAAGAGATAACGCGCAACAATGAAGAGAACGCGCAACAATGAAGAAATAACGCGCAACAATGAAGAGATAACGCGCAACAATGAAGAGATAACGCGCAACAATGAAGAGATAACGCGCAACAATGAAGAGATAACGCGCAACAATGAAGAGATAACGCGCAACAATGAGGAGATAACGCGCAACAATGAAGAGATAACGCGCAACAATGAAGAGATAACGCGCAACAATGAAGAGAACGCGCAACAATGAAGAGATAACGCGCAACAATGAAGAAATAACGCGCAATAATGAAGTGATAATGCGCAATAATGAAGAGATAACGCGCAACAATGAAGAGATAACGCGCAACAATGAAGAGATAACGCGCAACAATGAAGAGATAACGCGGAACAATGAAGAGATAACGCGCAACAATGAAGAGATAACGCGCAACAATGAAGAGATAACGCGCAACACTGAGGAGATAACGCGCAACAATGAAGAGATAACGCGCAACAATGAAGAAATAACGCGCAATAATGAAGTGATAATGCGCAATAATGAAGAGATAACGCGCAACAATGAAGAGATAACGCGCAACAATGAAGAGATAACGCGCAACAATGAAGAGATAACGCGGAACAATGAAGAGATAACGCGCAACAGTGAAGAAATAACGCGCAACAATGAAGAAATAACGCGCAACAATGAAGAGATAACGCGCACCAGTGAAGAAATAACGCGCAACAATGAAGAGATAACGCGCAACAATGAAGAGATAACGCGCAACAATGAAGAGATAACGCGCAACAGTGGAGAAATAACGCGCAACAATGAAGAAATAACGCGCAACAATGAAGAGATAACGCGCAACAATGAAGAGATAACGCGCAACAATGAAGAGATAACGCGCAACAATGAAGAGATAACGCGCAACAATGAAGAGATAACGCGCAACAATGAAGAGAACGCGCAACAATGAAGAGATAACGCGCAACAATGAAGAAATAACGCGCAACAATGAAGAGATAACGCGCAACAATGAAGAAATAACGCGCAACAATGAAGAGATAACGCGCAACAATGAAGAAATAACGCGCAACAATGAAGAGATAACGCGCAACAATGAAGAGATAACGCGCAACAATGAAGAGATAACGCGCAACAATGAGGAGATAACGCGCAACAATGAAGAGATAACGCGCAACAATGAAGAGATAACGCGCAACAATGAAGAGATAACGCGCAACAATGAAGAGATAACGCGCAACAATGAAGAAATAACGCGCAACAATGAAGAAATAACGCGCAATAATGAAGTGATAATGCGCAATAATGAAGAGATAACGCGCAACAATGAAGAGATAACGCGCAACAATGAAGAGATAACGCGCAACAATGAAGAGATAACGCGGAACAATGAAGAGATAACGCGCAACAATGAAGAGATAACGCGCAACAATGAAGAGATAACGCGCAACAATGAGGAGATAACGCGCAACAATGAAGAGATAACGCGCAACAATGAAGAAATAACGCGCAATAATGAAGTGATAATGCGCAATAATGAAGAGATAACGCGCAACAATGAAGAGATAACGCGCAACAATGAAGAGATAACGCGCAACAATGAAGAGATAACGCGCAACAATGAAGAGATAACGCGCAACAATGAAGAGATAACGCGCAACAATGAAGAGATAACGCGCAACAATGAGGAGATAACGCGCAACAATGAAGAGATAACGCGCAACAATGAAGAGATAACACGCAACAATGAAGAGATAACGCGCAACAATGAAGAGATAACGCGCAACAATGAAGAGATAACGCGGAACAATGAAGAGATAACGCGCAACAGTGAAGAAATAACGCGCAACAATGAAGAGATAACGCGCAACAATGAAGAGATAACACGCAACAATGAAGAGATAACGCGCAACAATGAAGAGATAACACGCAACAATGAAGAGATAACATGCAACAATGAAGAGATAACGCGCAACAATGAAGAGATAACGCGCAACAATGAAGAGATAACACGCAACAATGAAGAGATAACACGCAACAATGAAGAGATAACGCGCAACAATGAAGAGATAACGCGCAACAATGAAGAAATAACGCGCAACAATGAAGAGATAACGCGCACCAGTGAAGAAATAACGCGCAACAATGAAGAGATAACGCGCAACAATGAAGAGATAACGCGCAACAATGAAGAGATAACGCGGAACAATGAAGAGATAACGCGCAACAGTGAAGAAATAACGCGCAACAATGAAGAAATAACGCGCAACAATGAAGAGATAACGCGCAACAATGAAGAGATAACGCGCAACAATGAAGAGATAACGCGCAACAATGAAGAGATAACGCGCAACAATGAAGAGAACGCGCAACAATGAAGAGATAACGCGCAACAGTGAAGAAATAACGCGAAACAATGAAGAGATAACACGCAACAATGAAAAGATAACGCGCAACAGTGAAGAAATAACGCGCAACAATGAAGAAATAACGCGCAACAATGAAGAGATAACGCGCAACAATGAAGAGATAACACGCAACAATGAAAAGATAACGCGCAACAATGAAGCGCTACAGCAAGAAGGCGCCACAACCCACCTGAGTGAGCCAGGTCACAGAGCCCTGGTCAGTACAGACAAGGATGCAGGTAAAGTCCGGGGCACCGGCGCTGCTGCGCTGCAATGAGCTCACAGGCAGGCACACCACGCTGGTTATGTCCCCACTGTGGACACAAGTTAACACTCACACTCGCAATTGTAAAATGTTACTAGCATACCTTCAAAAATGACGGGATTTTATATTTTCCCAGCACAAATTCCCCAGATGTGGATGACAAGAAAATATATCCATCCTGATAGTACCCACAATTAAAATATTCTTTTACTTGTGCACTGGTGAAACTCATATCACAGATACGGTCATTGAGCATCCTTCACGTCAAAGAAGCTGCTTCTTAAAGCGGCCCATAGAAAATCAATTTTAATGTCAATATAATTGACAATAATGAATATTGACAATTTAATTGATCGTCTGTGGGCTTCATTGACGACCGTCAAATAATTGACTTAGTGGGCAAAAACAATTTCATCAATATATTGAGCCAATGATATTGACAATTAAATTGATCGTCTATGGGCCGCTTTGGAAGCAGGCACCAAACAAATTAATAAACACACCAAGAGTATTGTTAAAAGTGATAAAAGAAGAGTTAGTGTTAAAGTTCTAACAGGTTTGTACTAATGCTGATATTTATTTTCAGCATGTTCTTCCTTATAACATGGTTTGAAGAATAGCAAGTGAGAACTGGTATAAAAGAGTATAAGTACCACAAGATAGCAATTTATCAACGAATTCCAGTTTTTAACTTATAACTAATGAGACTCAGACTATAAGGGAAATTCAATCCACTTTGCACTCACGGACAACAGCTGAGGTGCTTGCGCCATGATGGTCGGAGCACGAGTCGCTCTTCTGCGTCCTCTGGAACCTCCCAAGCCCCTAAAAGAAAATACTGTATGTACTAAGGTTGTGTACTACTATGAAGGATATTTTTCTCAAGGTTATGGAAGCAGTTTTTTAAACTGGCAAGTTCACAAGACATCTCCTAATCACATCAAGCACATCTTACCACAATAACAAAAATCTGTCTTCTCAACTCATCATATTAGATGCATCATACAACAATGATTTATTTTCCCATCCCATCATATTAAAGACGTCACACCATTATAATCCCATCACATTAGATACATCATACCACAATAATGTCTTCTCATCACATATTTGATACATTATAGCACAGCAATCTAACATTTCATCACATTAGGTACATCATACCTGAGCAATCTCACTTTTCATCACTTTAGGTACATCATACTTGAGCAATCTCACTTTTCATCACATTAGGTACATCATACCACAATAATCTGTCTTCTCATTCTATCACATAAGATAGATCATATCACAATAATCAGTCACCCCATCATATAAGGCACATCATGCCACAATAATTTGTCTCCTTGTCCAATCATATTAGGCAAATCATTTCATAACTCAGGTTCCTGACATTCTACATACTTGCTTACACCATCACAATAACTTGATACGCGATGAGATACAGTCCTAGTTGCTACTACCTTTGAGTGTGGATTCCACTCATAATCTGAAGTGTTGACTAACATTCTCTATGCTTAATGATGCAACAACATACGGAAATAAGGAACAACATTAAGAAATGCTTTCAAGAAAAAATGAGCACAGTGAACATTTTTAGAAGTGTACCTCTTAAGGAGTAGATAAAGTTTTATATTAGGCTTAGGAACACTGCTTCTCAGAGTACATCTACCCTACATCAGCACATATTTAAAAATTACTATTTATAATAGGTTTGACATAGCTTTAGCTTGAATATTTTTTTCTAGAGGAACTTTACAATTTGAAACAAAATTAGCAAGAAAACTTACCAGTAAGAACACAAAGCTTGGAATCTCTTGCAATTGCCATCACGTCCCCAGTAGGGCTGACAGCCACCTTACAGTGTGACAACCAGGCAGCATCACCAACTCTTCCTCCTGGCACTCCATTGCCACAGCCTGAAATTCCAACTATTAACATTAACTTCACATCAACTATTAACATTAACTATTATTAATATCTTTGGCAACACTGATTAGGAGTGATTGAAAATATGTAAATTACCATACAGCAAAAATTGCATTTTCAGTTAGATACAATGCCATTTCCTTTTGCTTGGTATATAACACAGTACCTATATTACTCAATGGAAAAGCAGAACATTCAGCAGTTTACTTACCAAATGAAGTACAGTAGTTATCACTGCTTTTGTTTAATTCTTCATTGTCTGACTTTATTTACTGATACTAGCATCATTACATCCAACATCATTGCACTGGCACCAAGTTGTCACCATTATCAAAATAAAGAAAGAAGCGCCACTTTCCAGCAAACTTCAAAAAATCCGCTTAGGTACTACTTAAACTGAAAATAAATAGTGCAGATGTTCTCGAAAAAGAAAACCCGTGCCTTTATGACCATCATAACGATGATGGTATGCATTTTATACAGTAATAAAACATGAATAACTGATATGAGGATCCAGTTCAATTTTATTTACATTTATAATGAAAATATCAGAAATTATAAAAAAACGAAGGCTAGACCAATACAAGGGAAATTTAAACAGTCATTAGGAAGTGGAAAGCACTTTAAAAACAGAGCAACCATAAGTTAGAAAACCACAATAAGCCACTCTACATTCCAAACCCAAATTTCAAAAAGGAAAGAAAGTTTCACTAGACCACAACTAAGATAGGGAACTTTTCTACTCACTTTAGATTGTATGACATTACACTTCAACACATAAAGCAAAGCCCATACAGCTTACAGGAATGCAGTTCACAATACAGACAAAAATTATACCATATGCACCTACAACATGTAAGTGTCCATTCTAACACTGATAAGACATAAGTAAATCTATTTCATGTTTAAAATAATGAGAAAGAAAAATATGGAATACTACTCTATATTTTGGAACATCACTACTTTAACAGCTGAACATATAAAATTCAAATGTTCTATATCACCACAGAAGTAATCACAATAAACTTCAGTCTAAATTTCAATCAAGAAAAAGTAGAATGTTGTATGAAATAGGAGCAAACAAACAAGGAAAAATTTCATGCAGCAACCCATAGAAATTTCCTTGCTCCAGGCAATAATAAAAAAAAAAACAGATATCTAACTTATTTTTTCTGAGAGTGACGAGTAACTCAAAAATGTATTTGACACATTAAACACCATAAATAGCCACAAACTAGTTTATATACTGATCCAAAGTCCTTTTCAGCTGATGAAAAGTTTATCATAAAACTTACTATGAAAAAAAAACAGAAATTCTGTAAATTAAACTTTTTCTTTAAAAAATATGTCAGAAAATTAGTCAAAGAAATTAAAAATTGAAATACTTTAGGGGGCACATGATGGGAAGTCTCTAATTGCAAATTGGTATACAGAAATGCACTGAGAAAATTATTTTTTTAGAAAAAACTGCTCAAACATTTTGTAATAAAAACTCAAAGTTTGTTCAACAGTTGCAGCAGTATCTTAATTTTCAAAAAATTCAGAATTTCATTTTACCTGTGTCCCACTAATGCCAGGAACAAAAATGTCATATTATTTTACAGCAGGATAGTAAACAAAGATACTTTTTTCAAAAATTAAATAAAAACAATGCAATTAGTGAAATAATAAATGTGGAATAGTTTTTTTCTTTCAAAACTAACACTTTTGTGAAAAATATTTTTTAATGCCATACAATAAAAAGCATAAAGATATTGTATAAGGAATCCAACACTAGGAGAGGAAATTCAACAAAGTAGCTACCTTTGGAGCTAGCATGCAAAGCCCTGTGATGTGCTTGAAGAGAATCATGTAGAGAACAAGGTTTATCCAAAGGATCCCAGCTACCCCAGTCTTCTGCCCATGCAGAATCTGCAAGAAAAGCACTTACAAAAATGAAACCAAAATGGTCTAAAAACCAAAACTGAATTTATAGATATAAAGCTCTAAAGAAGCACAAACAAAAATTTGGAGCAATACCTACTATTACAGACAATCACAAAAGCAAGATAAAGCATACTACAGCTTAAAATAAAAAGAAATTATACATTTTAGAGGTAATTACACATAAAAAAAGATGGTGAAAGAATGCAATTTTAAAAAGCATGACAAAAATGAGGACTTATAGTTTTCAGGCATAGATGAAGCAACAAAAATTCTTATCAAGAAGCAAGCATAAAGATTATAATAACGTTTTATAAAAGACTGGTCAATTTGCAGTTTAATCCATTCATGGAAATTAAAAATTCCATTCCAAAGAATCACTAAAGGAACTCATTTAAAAAAGTTTTACAGGAATGACATTCTGCTTGCCGATGCGTAATTTTTGAATTATTTAACTTTGAAGATATAGGAACGTCGTACATAAATGTGAAGGCGTGTCCCGCCAAGAAAGTGGGCATGACCCAACAAGTTAGCGACTAAGCAATCGACTATATATGTTATTCCTGTCTGAACGTAATTGTTGTTTCTCGAAAATAACGTATCAGCAAGCAGAATGTCATTCTGGTAAAACGTTCTTAAATGCGTTCCTTTAGTGATTCTTGGGAACAGAAAATTTTCAATTTCCGTGAACGAATTAATCTGCATATTGACCAAGACTTTTATGGTATCACTTTAGGAAATGCATTAAAGAGGAATTCCTAATTAAATTGAACAGATTGAATTTTTTTAGGCTATATGCACAGAAAATTGATATAAATAACTTATAAAGTTACACTTACTATTTAGGCTGATAAATTAGTTACATGTAGCCTGCAACATCCTATTTAGCTAACATTTCAGACTAATCTAAAATTTAAAAAAATTCTTAAAAAAATTGGATGCAAATAAACAAACTTTTATACTTACCTTATCCTTAATCATGAATTATATTTTACTAGAAGTTCAACCACTTCTGAATAATTTAATATTATGTATAGTTATGTTTAAGGGGACGGTTCGGGGTGAAAAAAAAGTCTGTAAGTTCTCGATGGATTTTTCTGAGATATCTACCGTAGGTGTAAATTGTCATGAATAGTTTTCTTTATTTGTGCGTATTTTTTGTACCCATACATGAATAAGATTATTTTCAAAGAAACATACAAAAACATGTGTTGCAGAAAATCCTACTCCTCCTACAACTTTAAACTCACAGAACTGCGAAAATATTTTATAGATAGCAAATTGTCTTGTCCAGAGATCCGGTGCAAAAGTTTTTTGATTATTTGATTTTTAGAGTTTTGAGAACTTTTTTCCCTGAAAATGACCTCTTTTTCCACTTTTTTGAATGATTTGCTTCTAATTTTCAAGGCGAATCGAAATTAAAAAAACTTTTGCACCGGATCTATTTTTCTTTTCAAGGGCTATTGATTGGTGTGCTTGCCATCTCTGTACCTTTAAAACTGTGGGAGGAGTAGGTTTTCAAAAATCAAAAAGAGAGTTTTCAGACAAGCCATTTTTTAAAAAAAAATTTCGTTCTTTACTAATTTTTAAATTGAGTCTTATCAGCGATTCTGTACCTTCTTATGTACCTTCAAAACAGTGGGAAAGGATGCATACCAAAAGTCAATAAATACAAGTTGCAGAACAGGAATTTTTTTTCAACAATTTTTTTATCAGAGCAGGCAAATTTCTTTTTCAATTATCTGTATTGATTTGTAGCTCTTTTTAAGCCCTTTTGATTGATATAATTGCCATTTCTGTAGCTTTAAAACTCCGGGAGGCGTTCATGTTTACATAGCCAGCTAATTAGCTGATGATTCAGCAGCCGGACTCGAAACAAACACTCAATTACACCATCATAATTTATCACTGAGTAATAGAATGTTTTGTTTGAGTACGAAAGCAATTCAAGTAAGGCCATGCATGAACTCTCATGCTATTCCCGTAGAGAAACACTCAATACTGGCTCGTGATAGGGAGGGGGGGGAAGAGGGAGGTCACCCATCTATTGGCACACTAAGGTCACACTAGTGCGTGCCTTTTACCCCGTCCAAAAGACTAACCAATTGGCATACTTGAAAGCCAATTATATCGTTGGATACGCAAGAAGAATCTCTATAAGATGAGTTTGTAAACCGAAAAATAACCATAATCCGGAAATAGATCCTAATTGTGCCCTTAAATTATACCATGAATTACTATATGATGCATTTGAATATAAGACTGAAAAAATTCTTGCACCAAACTTAAACACTTTAAGGGTACTAAAATGCTGTGAAATTTTACAATTCCTAGTAAATTTATAGAAGCAAATACATAGTTATAGAACAATATACAACCTCTCATATAAACAGTATTCTATATAATATTATGAAGAAATTTTTTCACAAAGCATATTAATTATTAAAATTAGCTTAGTATTATTGTCTAACATAATGAGTATAGGCCTAACTTAAGTGCACTTTACCAAAATTAACTTTGCTGTACTATATAAATTGTTAGGAAAGTACAAAGTTTTGGTGAATCTGAAGGATATGACAGTAATCGACTTTGTAAATTTCAACGCCTAAACAAAGTTAATTTAATCAAAATAATCAGGTTTTCTTCTATGCTCTTTCCGTCTGAAACGAGTATTTTATTAGTTATAGCGGTAAATGACTTACCGCAACTTCAGTGTTTGAAGCGGAAAGAAATTTATCAATCGCGCGATATGGCAGAGCCTTGCTTTTGACACACTCATCATCTAAGACGAAACTAAACCTACCGCTATACCTCGTTAAATACTCATTTGACGAAAAAAGTGTATAGATAAAAAGTTGTTTATTTTGATGTAATTACCAGGTTTCAAGCAACAAAAATTTAAAAATCAATGAGTAGCTGTTTATTCGAGCGCATTCGTCATCAAAGACGAAACTAAACCTACCGCAATGACTCAATATAATCATTTCAGACGGAAAGTGCATAGAAGAAAACTTGTTTATTTTGATTTAATTACTAATGTTTAGGCACCAAAAAGTGGAAAATCGATTACTGTCATACCCTTCAGACTTACCAAAGTTGCATTTAAAATGGTCAATATTGAATTTAATGTTGTCAACTAATTTAATTATTTCGTAGGTATAGACAGATAATATAGTCAATTTTAAGACGTTTTACATGAATGACAATGTGCTGTTACGATCCTTACTTTCTTGGATCGAACGAAGTGATTTTTATTTCTTTACAAGTCAATCGTTTAAATGGAATAAATCTCTTTCCTCAATCTCAGTGAAATTTCATGGTCGGCATACTAATTAGGGCGCAACTATAGCAGGCATTGAAACACACGTTATGTATGGCCACACAATTTACTGTTATAAATTGATATCACCGAAATATCGGGGAATTATTAAAGCCCGCAAACTTGACGGCTACAAAGAGAAAGGTCTCACGTATCTTAGGTGAAGCGCGGGTGCAGGTTTTGTTGTGTTCGAAGTAGCCTCGTTTACTTTACTTAATTAATCAGTTGCTTTAAACGTGAAGTCACAAATACAAGTTATACAATAACAACACCCAGCACGCCGGACTGGATTCTATTACAAAGACTCAAGCAAAGACGGCGTGGACGAGGACCTTCGGCGATAATGACACGTACGGGAATGAATATTCCTAACCTTATGCACAATCTTTTATAGAAGCAGTTACCGCGGCTACTTTCCACGGCGGTTGGCATCACCAACGGTCCGCAAGCCTTTTTCTTACGAATCTTTTTCTGATGTAGCCGCTGAGCAGGAGCCGCCTCGAGCTGCTGATGCAGCTCTTGCTGATATACGCAGAATCTTGTAACGGTCTTTAAGGCACAGAGTACGAGGCGCTTGGTTGTTGATGAAACCGTCGTCCATGATGTGCCGTTACGTAGAAGAATATGACAAATCCTCCCCACGTCGTTTTTAGTGATATCCTCCTGGATATTGTCGCAATTGGAAGTATCCGTCTACTTGAAGTTGCGAGAAACCTCATACTTCATTGCAAGGGAAGATTCAGACAAGCCGACGAGATTTGTGCTTCTGACGCACGCTGAAACAAAGAGCTTAAACAAGCGATGATGAGAAATTGATATCTTGATATCCTTATCCTGCTCTATCATTGAAGACCTTCTCTTGTAACTGATGATATTCTTTGGAGGCCAATCCAAAGATATCTGGGGGGGTGAAGACCGCCCTAAAATGACAATGTGCCCGGAAATGCTTAGTTTTGGAGATATAGGATAAATAACGCCAGGTAAGAATAGCATTAACGGCAGTTCCGATATGGCTCTTCCGGCGTTTTGCGGACGCGGACCACGCCAAGATTTTGGCGGGAGTCATCGGCCTTGGTATGGTTGAGTTAAATTAAGATATTTTAGGCTTTCTTAGGTTAGGATACTTAACTAAATTAACTTTATCAAACCTAACCTTACCTATCGTTACGTCAGAACCGGATATCTGCTTATTTACCTCACCGTTTGTTCAATTTTATAAACGACGTTCCTATAACTTCAAAGTTAAATATCTCCAAAAATAAGCATTTCCGGGCACATTGTCATTCATGTAAAACATCATAAAATTGACTATATTACCTATCTATATCTACGAAATTATGAAATTCGTTGACAACATTAAATTCAATATTGACCTTTAAAATATATAAGAATTTCAGAAATGCCATTAAATTCTCAAATGTTTAAATTAACCGACAAGTGCAATATTAATTAAATTTTTTTGTGCAGTACAACACATTATTTCTATACTTTCAATACAATGAAAATGGCAGCCAAATGTTTGAATCTCTATTTGATTAAACAAATTTTTTTTAATTACTGACTTACCCGGCAGTGCATCAAAAGGATAATGTGCTGCATTGTCTTGCTTTTCAAATGATAAATCGGGACAGAGCCATCGCTGAATTTCAAAGCTAACATCAGCATGAGCAACAGCATTTAAGCTGCAAGTCATTCTTACGGTCTAAATTTCTCAATGGATAATATATAATACACAAAACCAGTAACTCAATAAAGATATATTAACTTTCAGCAAACATAAGAGTCATCCCGAGGTTAAAATTTCAGCAAAATGTATAATATACGCTAGTGAAAGGAGTTCAAGATCGTCATGGCTAAAAAGTCATCGTCACAGCTGATGTAGCGGACTATAATCGAGTCTGGCTCTCCGGATATGCTAGCATTTTTGGCAGTCTTTGTTCTCCTCAAACATCATAACGACAAATTTATTACAAACAATATAAAATGAAAGACGAAGCCCAACCTTTTATTTATATTTATTAGGCATTACGCATATACTCATAATGAAAAAATATATACCTTTTTTAGAAACTAAACTTTTATTGATTATTAAATAGACATCTCTATCACCGGCAGGCCGCAGCGGAGACATTTCAAGAAACACTTTGCGAAAAGTACAGGAATTTCTTGAGAATTTCTTGAGTCCACCTCGCGCGACTTTAGACTTAAGTTTTCCACTCGTAACTTTTTAAAAAATGCACCAATTGCATTCAAATTACTCTCAAACAAAAGAGAAAAACATTTTCTATCTTTTTATTATAAACCAAACCCTATCGGTTGTCTAAAAGTTATAAAAAGAGAGCGAGGTTCCCCCAAGCTCTCGATGAGAGTCACATTTTTCGATGAGCCTCATTTTCTGCCGAAGTTAATTTCTAAACTAAAGCACCTATAAACTTCAAATCAATTTCCTTTTTTAGAGCAAATTATTCTTCAGGCCGACATGTATGACAAAACTCTCATACGCTTCCTGGGGGGGGGGGCAGAGAGCGAGGTTCCCCCAAGCTCTCGATGAGGGTCACATTTTTCGATGAGCCTCATTTTCTGCCGAAGTTAATTTCTAAACTAAAGTACCTATAAACTTCAAATCAACTTCCTTTTTTAGAGCAAATTATTCTTCAGGCCGACATGTATGACAAAACTCTCATACGCTTCCTGGGGGGGGGGGGCTGGGCAGAGAGCGAGGTTCCCCCAAGCTCTCGATGAGAGTCACATTTTTCGATGAGCCTCATTTTCTGCCGAAGTTAATTTCTAAACTAAAGCACCTATAAACTTCAAATCAATTTCCTTTTTTAGAGCAAATTATTCTTCAGGCCGACATGTATGACAAAACTCTCATACGCTTCCTGGGGGGGGGGGGGGGGGGGCAGAGAGCGAGGTTCCCCCAAGCTCTCGATGAGGGTCACATTTTTCGATGAGCCTCATTTTCTGCCGAAGTTAATTTCTAAACTAAAGTACCTATAAACTTCAAATCAACTTCCTTTTTTAGAGCAAATTATTCTTCAGGCCGACATGTATGACAAAACTCTCATACGCTTCCTGGGGGGGGGGGGGGGCTGGGCAGAGAGCGAGGTTCCCCCAAGCTCTCGATGAGAGTCACATTTTTCGATGAGCCTCATTTTCTGCCGAAGTTAATTTCTAAACTAAAGCACCTATAAACTTCAAATCAATTTCCTTTTTTAGAGCAAATTATTCTTCAGGCCGACATGTATGACAAAACTCTCATACGCTACCTGGGGGGGGGGGGGGGGGGGGGCAGAGAGCGAGGTTCCCCCAAGCTCTCGATGAGGGTCACATTTTTCGATGAGCCTCATTTTCTGCCGAAGTTAATTTCTAAACTAAAGTACCTATAAACTTCAAATCAACTTCCCCTTTTAGAGCAAATTATTCTTCAGGCCGACATGTATGACAAAACTCTCATACGCTTCCTGGGGGGGGGGGGCTGGGCAGAGAGCGAGGTTCCCCCAAGCTCTCGATGAGAGTCACATTTTTCGATGAGCCTCATTTTCTGCCGAAGTTAATTTCTAAACTAAAGCACCTATAAACTTCAAATCAATTTCCTTTTTTAGAGCAAATTATTCTTCAGGCCGACATGTATGACAAAACTCTCATACGCTTCCTGGGGGGGGAGGGGGGCAGAGAGCGAGGTTCCCCCAAGCTCTCGATGAGGGTCACATTTTTCGATGAGCCTCATTTTCTGCCGAAGTTAATTTCTAAACTAAAGTACCTATAAACTTCAAATCAACTTCCTTTTTTATAGCAAATTATTCTTCAGGCCGACATGTATGACAAAACTCTCATACGCTTCCTGGGGGGGGGGGGGGGCAGAGAGCGAGGTTCCCCCAAGCTCTCGATGAGGGTCACATTTTTCGATGAGCCTCATTTTCTGCCGAAGTTAATTTCTAAACTAAAGTACCTATAAACTTCAAATCAACTTCCTTTTTTATAGCAAATTATTCTTCAGGCCGACATGTATGACAAAACTCTCATACGCTTCCTGGGGGGGGGGGGGGGCAGAGAGCGAGGTTCCCCCAAGCTCTCGATGAGGGTCACATTTTTCGATGAGCCTCATTTTCTGCCGAAGTTAATTTCTAAACTAAAGCACCTATAAACTTCAAATCAATTTCCTTTTTTAGAGCAAATTATTCTTCAGGCCGACATGTATGACAAAACTCTCATACGCTTCCTGGGGGGGGGGGCAGAGAGCGAGGTTCCCCCAAGCTCTCGATGAGGGTCACATTTTTCGATGAGCCTCATTTTCTGCCGAAGTTAATTTCTAAACTAAAGTACCTATAAACTTCAAATCAACTTCCTTTTTTAGAGCAAATTATTCTTCAGGCCGACATGTATGACAAAACTCTCATACGCTTCCTGGGGGGGGGGGGCTGGGCAGAGAGCGAGGTTCCCCCAAGCTCTCGATGAGAGTCACATTTTTCGATGAGCCTCATTTTCTGCCGAAGTTAATTTCTAAACTAAAGCACCTATAAACTTCAAATCAATTTCCTTTTTTAGAGCAAATTATTCTTCAGGCCGACATGTATGACAAAACTCTCATACGCTTCCTGGGGGGGGGGGGGGGGGGCAGAGAGCGAGGTTCCCCCAAGCTCTCGATGAGGGTCACATTTTTCGATGAGCCTCATTTTCTGCCGAAGTTAATTTCTAAACTAAAGTACCTATAAACTTCAAATCAACTTCCTTTTTTAGAGCAAATTATTCTTCAGGCCGACATGTATGACAAAACTCTCATACGCTTCCTGGGGGGGGGGGGGGGGCTGGGCAGAGAGCGAGGTTTTCCCAAGCTCTCGATGAGAGTCACATTTTTCGATGAGCCTCATTTTCTGCCGAAGTTAATTTCTAAACTAAAGCACCTATAAACTTCAAATCAATTTCCTTTTTTAGAGCAAATTATTCTTCAGGGCCGACATGTATGACAAAACTCTCATACGCTTCCTGGGGGGGGGGGGGGGCAGAGAGCGAGGTTCCCCCAAGCTCTCGATGAGGG
>CM059568.1:67030038-67097652 GCA_030386875.1 Morinoia aosen | reverse complement strand
AGGAGGGAGGAAGGAGGAGGGAGGAGGGAGGAGGGAAAAGGGAGGAGGGAGGAGGGAAGAGGGAGGAAGAAAGAGGGAGGAAGGAGGAGGGAAGAGGGAGGAAGAAAGAGGGAGGAAGGAGGAGGGAGGAGGGAAGAGGGAAGAGGGAGGAAGGAGGAGGGAGGAGGGAGGAGGGAAGAGGGAAGAAGGAGGAAGAAGGAGGGAGTGAGGGGGAGGGAGGGGGAGGGGGAGAGAGTGTCCACGGCCCGGCAGGACCGCAGCCACTCACGAGGGGCAGCGCACGCCACAATGGCCCTCACGCCACACACACACAAGGGCAAGCATGACGTGCCGCCGTCGCCTGCACGCAACTTCAGCCCTCATGGCGCGGCCGCGCAGCACCAAACCTGCAGCAAAATGCTCCCGTCACAAAACCAAATAACTGTTGAATGTTTCCAGGATTTCAGAAATTAAAGGCAAATTCCTGGGAATATTTCCTCAGCATCACTGCCACGTACGCAACTCACGTTTCATCGCGTGCATTGCACGTGCACGTGAGATTCTCGCTTGCACGTGCAGAGGGGGGAGTGGAGTGGGATGTTGAGGCTGCAATTGGAAGGGAAATGAAGTGGGATGTTGAGGCTGCAATTGGAAGGGAAATGAAGTGGGATGTTGAGGCTGCAATTAGAAGGGAAACGAAGTGGGATGTTGAGGCTGCAATTGGAAGGAAAATGAAGTGGGATGTTGAGGCTGCAATTGGAAGGGAAACGAAGTGGGATGTTGAGGCTGCAATTGGAAGGGAAATGAAGTGGGATGTTGAGGCTGCAATTGGAACGGAAATGAAGTGGGATGTTGAGGCTGCAATTAGAAGGGAAACGAAGTGGGATGTTGAGGCTGCAATTGGAAGGGAAATGAAGTGGGATGTTGAGGCTGCAATTGGAAGGGAAATGAAGTGGGATGTTGAGGCTGCAATTAGAAGGGAAACGAAGTGGGATGTTGAGGCTGCAATTGGAAGGGAAACGAAGTGGGATGTTGAGGCTGCAATTAGAAGGGAAATGAAGTGGGATGTTGAGGCTGCAATTAGAAGGGAAATGAAGTGGGATGTTGAGGCTGCAATTGGAAGGGAAATGAAGTGGGATGTTGAGGCTGCAATTGGAAGGGAAATGAAGTGGGATGTTGAGGCTTCAATTAGAAGGGAAACGAAGTGGGATGTTGAGGCTGCAATTGGAAGGGAAACGAAGTGGGATGTTGAGGCTGCAATTGGAAGGGAAATGAAGTGGGATGTTGAGGCTGCAATTGGAAGGGAAATGAAGTGGGATGTTGAGGCTGCAATTAGAAGGGAAACGAAGTGGGATGTTGAGGCTGCAATTGGAAGGGAAATGAAGTGGGATGTTGAGGCTGCAATTAGAAGGGAAACGAAGTGGGATGTTGAGGCTGCAATTAGAAGGGAAATGAAGTGTTATGTTGAGGCTGCAATTGGAAGGGAAATGAAGTGGGATGTTGAGGCTGCAATTGGAAGGGAAATGAAGTGGGATGTTGAGGCTGCAATTAGAAGGGAAACGAAGTGGGATGTTGGGGCTACAATTAGAAGGGAAATGAAGTGGGATGTTGAGGCTGCAATTGGAAGGGAAATGAAGTGGGATGTTGAGGCTGCAATTGGAAGGGAAATGAAGTGGGATGTTGAGGCTGCAATTAGAAGGGAAATGAAGTTGGATGTTGAGGCTGCAATTAGAAGGGAAATGAAGTGGGATGTTGAGGCTGCAATTAGAAGGGAAATGAAGTGGGATGTTGAGGCTGCAATTGGAAGGGAAATGAAGTGGGATGTTGAGGCTGCAATTAGAAGGAAAATGAAGTTGGATGTTGAGGCTGCAATTAGAAGGGAAACGAAGTGGGATGTTGGGGCTACAATTAGAAGGGAAATGAAGTGGGATGTTGAGGCTGCAATTGGAAGGGAAACGAAGTGGGATGTTGAGGCTGCAATTGGAAGGGAAATGAAGTGGGATGTTGAGGCTGCAATTGGAAGGGAAATGAAGTGGGATGTTGAGGCTGCAATTAGAAGAGAAACGAAGTGGGATGTTGAGGCTGCAATTGGAAGGGAAATGAAGTGGGATGTTGAGGCTGCAATTAGAAGGGAAACGAAGTGGGATGTTGAGGCTGCAATTGGAAGGGAAACGAAGTGGGATGTTGAGGCTGCAATTGGAAGGGAAATGAAGTGGGATGTTGAGGCTGCAATTGGAAGGGAAATGAAGTGGGATGTTGAGGCTGCAATTAGAAGGGAAACGAAGTGGGATGTTGAGGCTGCAATTGGAAGGGAAACGAAGTGGGATGTTGAGGCTGCAATTGGAAGGGAAATGAAGTGGGATGTTGAGGCTGCAATTAGAAGGGAAACGAAGTGGGATGTTGAGGCTGCAATTGGAAGGGAAATGAAGTGGGATGTTGAGGCTGCAATTAGAAGGGAAACGAAGTGGGATGTTGAGGCTGCAATTAGAAGGGAAATGAAGTGGGATGTTGAGGCTGCAATTGGAAGGGAAATGAAGTGGGATGTTGAGGCTGCAATTGGAAGGGAAATGAAGTGGGATGTTGAGGCTGCAATTAGAAGGGAAACGAAGTGGGATGTTGAGGCTGCAATTAGAAGGGAAATGAAGTGGGATGTTGAGGCTGCAATTAGAAGGGAAATGAAGTGGGATGTTGAGGCTGCAATTAGAAGGGAAATGAAGTGGGATGTTGAGGCTGCAATTAGAAGGGAAATGAAGTGGGATGTTGAGGCTGCAATTAGAAGGGAAATGAAGTGGGATGTTGAGGCTGCAATTAGAAGGGAAACGAAGTGGGATGTTGAGGCTGCAATTAGAAGGGAAATGAAGTGGGATGTTGAGGCTGCAATTAGAAGGGAAATGAAGTGGGATGTTGAGGCTGCAATTAGAAGGGAAATGAAGTGGGATGTTGAGGCTGCAATTAGAAGGGAAATGAAGTGGGATGTTGAGGCTGCAATTAGAAGGGAAACGAAGTGGGATGTTGAGGCTGCAATTAGAAGGGAAATGAAGTGGGATGTTGAGGCTGCAATTGGAAGGGAAATGAAGTGGGATGTTGAGGCTGCAATTGGAAGGAAAATGAAGTGGGATGTTGAGGCTGCAATTAGAAGGGAAATGAAGTGGGATGTTGAGGCTGCAATTGGAAGGGAAATGAAGTGGGATGTTGAGGCTGCAATTGGAAGGGAAATGAAGTGGGATGTTGAGGCTGCAATTAGAAGGGAAACGAAGTGGGATGTTGAGGTTGCAATTAGAAGGGAAACGAAGTGGGATGTTGAGGCTGCAATTAGAAGGGAAATGAAATGGGATGTTGAGGCTGCAATTAGAAGGGAAATGAAGTGGGATGTTGAGGCTGCAATTAGAAGGGAAATGAAGTGGGATGTTGAGGCTGCAATTAGAAGGGAAATGAAGTGGGATGTTGAGGCTGCAATTAGAAGGGAAATGAAGTGGGATGTTGAGGCTGCAATTAGAAGGGAAACGAAGTGGGATGTTGAGGCTGCAATTAGAAGGGAAATGAAGTGGGATTTTGAGGCTGCAATTAGAAGGGAAATGAAGTGGGATGTTGAGGCTGCAATTAGAAGGGAAACGAAGTGGGATGTTGGGGCTACAATTAGAAGGGAAATGAAGTGGGATGTTGAGGCTGCAATTAGAAGGGAAACGAAGTGGGATGTTGAGGCTGCAATTAGAAGGGAAATGACCGGGCTGAGTCAGAAATAATACACCTAAGTATGTCACTGGGTTTTAGAGCCTGTGCCGGAACCTGCACACGTGACATGATATAGAAACTTTCTTTTAAATACCAGTATCAGTTTCGCTCACAGATTTGCTATTTACTCTGGCTTGATGTTGCCATTATCCTTGGCTCGATATTTCCATTTACCTCGGCTGGTTGTTGCCATTTACCGCGGCTGGTTGTTGCCATTAACCTTGGCTGGTTGTTGCCATTCCCCTTGGCTCGATGTTTACATCTACCTCGGCTCGTTGTTGCCATTTACCTCGGGTGGTTGGTGCCATTCCCCTTGGCTCGACGTTTACATCTACCTCGGCTCCTTGTTGCCATTTACCTCGGGTGGTTGGTGCCATTCCCCTTGGCTCGACGTTTACATCTACCTCGGCTCGTTGTTGCCATTTACCTCGGGTGGTTGGTGCCATTCCCCTTGGCTCGATGTTTACATTTACCTCGGCTCCTTGTTGCCATTTACCTCGGGTGGTTGGTGCCATTCCCCTTGGCTCGATGTTTACATCTACCTCGGCTCCTTGTTGCCACTTACCTCGGGTGGTTGGTGCCATTCCCCTTGGCTCGATGTTTACATTTACCTCGGCTCCTTGTTGCCATTTACCTCGGGTGGTTGGTGCCATTCCCCTTGGCTCGATGTTTACATTTACCTCGGCTCCTTGTTGCCATTTACCTCGGGTGGTTGGTGCCATTCCCCTTGGCTCGATGTTTACATTTACCTCGGGTCGTTGTTGCCATTTACCTCGGCTAGTGTTGCCATTTACCTCGGCTGGTTGTTGCCATTTATGTCGGCTGGTTATGACCTCAACACAACTACCCTGCGAGAAGATTATGTTACAAGGTCAACAGATGAGGGTCAGTGAAGATTTAGTAATTGCAAGCCTTGGAACAAACTCCATGGGCGCGCCATGTGTTCTGAATTTGTTGTTTTGCTTAACGGCTCCGTCACCCTCGTGATATGTGAGCTGTGTCGTCTGATGTGTCTCACGCTCACATGGCCGTATGTGAGGCAGTCCCACGCTCACATGACCATATGTGAGGCAGTCCCACGCTCACATGGCTGTATGTGAGGCAGTCCCACGCTCACATGGCCGTATGTGAGGCAGCCCCACGCTCACAAGGCTATATATGAGGCTGCCGCACGCTCACATGACCGATATGTGAGGCAGCCCCACGCTCACAAGGCTATATATGAGGCTGCCCCACGCTCACACTGCCGGTATATGAGGCAGCCCCACGCTCACAAGGCTGTATGTGAGGTACTCCCACGCTCACATGGCCGTATGTGAGGCAACCCCACGCTCACATGGCCGTATGAGAGGCCATCCCACGCTCACATGGCCGGATGTGAGGCAGCCCCACGCTCACATGGCGTATGAGACGCAGTCCCACGCTCACATGGCCGTATGTGAGGCAGCCCCACGCTCACATGGCGTATGTGACGCAGTCCCACGCTCACACGCCGGTATATGAGGCAGTCCCACGCTCACACGCCGGTATGTGAGGCAGCCCCACGCTCACATGCAGGGTTGCGGAGTCGGAGTCGGAGTCGGGAGTCGGAGTCGCCGGAGTCGGATGTTTTAGGGTGGAGTCGGAGTCGGAGTCGGAGTCGCTTCTCTGAAGTGTGGTGGAGTCGGAGTCGGAGTCGGAGTCGCTACTCTGAAGTGTGATGGAGTCGGAGTCGGAGTCGGAGTCGCTTTTCCGAATGTGGTGGAGTCGGAGTCGGAGTCGGAGTCGTTCATTCGGATGTGGTAGAGTCGTGGTTGGAGTCGCTATTTTTTGGTGTCTTCGATTCTAATTTTTGCTAAAAATTATTCATAATTCTTTAAAACCAAAGTAAACAAAACAGAGCTAGAATACTTTGCTGAAAAATCTAAAAAATACGCAATGTTTTTGTTGATTATTTTGGTCTAAGTTTGAAACAGCGTATTTATACCTATGACCTAATACCGGCATGTTATCTAGTCATGGAGGGTTTGCACAGATATATATGAGAAACCTACGAGTGCGAAATATAATTTTTGTACTCAGCATTGATGTATGTTTTTTAGTTAAAAGCAGGAATTAGTAATTGAAAGCATCGTAAACTCATTCTGTATATTTCTTTTTTGTTAATTTCTCCTTCAATTAATACATAGGAACTGGAAAATAGAAGTAAATGTGTTGCAAGTTACTTGTAGAACATTTCAGCTGATGCAATACATTGTACTCACATAAGGAGTGGTAACTCTATACGCTCTTAGTGATGCATTGATTGATAAAGACTAGTCTTTGCAGAAACTTAAAGTTATGTTGTGATCATAAATATTTCTAGTCTTTAGGTTATGATTCATTGCCAATGAGTAGTCTTTGCCAAAACCTGAAGCTATATGGTCTGGTACACAAAGACTTCTAGTTTTCAGGTTATGTTATCAAAATTGATATAGCTTCCTTGTCTTTAGGTCAAGTTAACATGTATTATTAATAACAATTTCTGCTCATTTCTAAAGTTATTTCTTGAATATTGTTTGGTTCTTTCAGAGTTATATTGTATTTCACTATATCATTATCATGTTGAATTTTTCTCTTCGTATCACTCCTCAGTTTTTAAATAAGCATACGCTGAAATGGAGAATTTTACATTATGCTTCTACAATTTTAAACACTGAAATAGTATCCGTTTTGAAACATTACATAATTAATTACTTCTTCTTATGGAAGATTTGGAAATGTTGTAAGTTAATCAATATCGGCATTGAGACACATGAAAAATTAAAGTACAATGTAAACGAGCTGCAATGAAAATAATAACACACTAGCAAAAACTTCACTTACAGTCACACACATATTATAACTGAAAGCAATGCACTATCTCAGCTGCAATGGTTGTTGCATTTATGCGATAGTACAAATTCTCTTGCTGGAAACGTTTCAAATTGCTCCAAAAAACACGAAATGAGAAGAACATGGGCGCTCATTAAAATAACAAAGTGTCAAATACAAAGTAAAAAGTTAGACGAAAATAAGAGATAGTATCATATTACACGCAAAGAAGCTAGAAGTGACTTTTATTCGTAAAAAAAAAAACGTTTCGAAAACGTCTGGCCCCTGCGATGAAAGCAGAACAACTTTTGCCTATTCTATCCGAAATGTAACATAGAGTTGAGCAATAAAACAACACCTTTTCTGCATTGTTACCCTGCATAGTGTAGGTACAGAGAAGAAAAGGCAGTGTGCAAATCTGGCCCACCTTATCTACACGTATATCATAATTTTGGGGATTTGAAGCATAGTCATTGAGTTAACTATTATAATTTCACTGAATTAGTGCATACTTAGTTGTAAAAAACTGTTGATATATACATATCTATGCTTCTCAGTGTAGACAGTGCCTACATTATCTACTCAGAAAACACTTGTCAGTAATATACAGGGTGTTTCAGATTCAGAATAAGAGGCAAAAAATTGCACACCAAGTGGAAGATATCCAAATAAAAACTTTTTCTTCTATGAAATTTTCCGAAGAAAGAGACATTGAGATATTAGCCGTTTATTGTTTTAAAAGATGAAATTTAATGACTAAATTACTCGCAATATTTATTTTGAATTTACTTTGATCGGGTGAAATGTTCTAGTTGCATGACCTCCTAGATCTCCTGACATGACTCCACTCGATTTCAATTTTTGGGGACACGTGAAGAGCCTTGTGTATGCTACACCCATTGTGTCTGAGGAAGATTTTGTGGACAGAATTGCAGTGGCTGCAGGTGAGATACCTTAATGCCAGACGTGTTTCCTAATATCTGGCAGCCGTTAAGGCTAACATTCGAAAAGTGCATAGATGTAGGTGGAACACATTTTGAACAATTTTTTAAAAGTAAATTCAGAATAAATATCGCGAGTAATTGTGTCATTAAATTTCGTCCTTAAAAACAATAAACAGCTAATTCCTCCCAACCTCTATTTTTTGGGGAAAATTTCGTAGGACAGAAAGTGTTTATTTGGCCATTTTCTACTTGATGTGCAATTTTGTACCTCGTGTTCTGAAACACTCAGCATACATAATTTTGTACACGACTCGTCATAAATGACGGGATTCGATATTGTCTGTATAGAAATCTTCCAGAGGTGGATCAAAAAGAAATAATTTCATCCTAATTGCACCCGCGATTAAAATATTCTAGTACTTGTGCACTGGTGAAACTCGCATCACAGATACTGTCATTGAGCATCTTTAAGAGCGTGAAAGGGAGACAGATCAACCAACAAAGACGAACAGCCAATTTTATTTGTTCAATGAAACTTCCCGTTGATAATCTTCCGTATTTTTGATGGCGGCTTTGTGGAAGAAAAAGTTTTCTTCAGTTGGTCTCTCTTAGTTCACAGACAAGAATTTGAAACTGTTGAAATTAGATCTTTTTGTTGTTTGTTTTTTGTTTTGCAGCTGCATCTTTTCTTTTCGTTTTTTGTGTTTAAATTTAACTTTCTATAATTAAGCATGTTTGCGCTTCTAGCAGACCTGCATTAACCTTAAATAGCTTTAATTAACATTACTTGTGACGCTTTGGCGTTCACTCATTAAATTATCTTTGAGCTTGCTCTGCTTGGGCAGCATGTCGTCCTTTTAATAAAAGTGGGTCTGGTACCTCTAACTTATTTCTCTTGCGTAAAAAAGCAGTCTCTTTCTGCAACTTGAACTCCTCAACCTGGCGCTTGCAGCCTCTTGAATAGGCACTTATTATTCAAGGTAATTAATTGTCAGTTAATTTTTAAAATGTCAGTGCTTTATGCAATCTTGCTATATGATACGATATTCAGCTAGTCGGCGACCAGACATCTTAAAACTCTGTATCTCTACTCAGAAGGCCTCTAAAATTTCATATCGGAATACCGTGCTGATGACCGGCCGCGTCCATTGCATGTCTTTTATTTTTAGCGAGTTTCGTTTTAAAAACTAACCTTACGTTCAAGAAGATTTTCGGTCTACATTTTAAAGGAATTTAATAATAAAAATATTACAGAGGACGCTGCTGTGCGTATTGTTGGAATCCTCAAGATACGCCTAACTTGGGTACGGTTTCTCTTTTTGCGCATCTCGGGAAACGACTTGCTGTTGTTCCCTTGAAGTTCTTCTGTATTTGAAATAAATGTTCGAACAGTCACCCTCAAGTTTTAAACCCTAAAACTCCATTGTATTAACATAGGAGAGATTACGCTCACGAAATAGCTAAACCTATTTATTTATTCGTTTAAAGGAGACACTTGACCTCTTATTGTATAAGAACAATCAACACTATACTGGGTGTCCCACAAAAATGTCCCGGACTTTGTAATTGATTATATCTCCGCTTTAAGTTAACATATTTTAATTGTCTATTATTTGTAATTTAGTCAATTTTGTTTCCTTTTCAAATAATATAAGTTTTTGAAAATCAGTTGAATAACCACTTTAAGATGATCGATTTACTGAAAGGGGTAGAAAAATTGTTCAAAGGGAAAGTTTTAAAAACAACACTGGTGTTCTTCTTCATTCCTCAATACCTACTGTTAAGAATAATTTCATAACGATGTATCCTACATACCACCAAGTATTTAAACCCTCTGAGAGGTTTCAAGTGTTCTCAATAATAGTGTTTCAAGAACTGATAGAAAACGGTGGAATAATGGGTAAAACTCTTCGTTCAAGAAGTAATTTCTCTCCATGGCTAGAAGTAATACTTGCCTGGAGAGAAATGGAGGGTATGTCGAAGGATACTAAATTACTTTATTTATTTGAACTTTATTTAATGTAATGATTTGTTACTCTTCAAAATTTTTGTTAGTCCAGTTTTATGGAAAGTACAAAATAAGGAAGAATATCAATATTGTTTTAAAAAATTTTCCTCTGAAAAATTAATTTTTCTACCCCTTTCAGTAAATTGAACATTGTAAAGTGGTTATTCAACTGATTTTCAAAAACTTAAATTAATCGAAAAGGAAACTAAATTTACTACATTGTGAAAAAAGGCAATTCAAATATGTTAATTTAAAGCTGAAATATAATTAGTTAAAAATCGGGGACATTTTTATGGGACACCCGGTATAATAAAAAGCCAGGTGTCCGTCAATTTATAAATAAGTATGCAGTATGTTCTCGTGCGTAATTTCCCCTATGTCATTACAATGGGAATCTACTTGCTTGGACAGTATCATAAATACCATTGAAATATTATGAAAAACCTGCCATCTGCTCACTTATGTTTTTAAGTAAAAAACATTGCGTGAAAATCGAATCTACTGTCAAGAAAATGTGGCTTATCGCATTTAAATTTAAAAGCATTTAAATGCTTCAAAGGTATAGCAAATTTTTTAAAAACTTCTTGCAAACAATAGTTTAAATTATAATGCACAGTTGTTGCTTGCTTGGTTGTTGTGTGCGTCTGTGACGTTCTTAAAGATGCTTAATGACCATATCTGTGATACGAGTTTTACCAGTGCACAAGTACGCGAATACTGTATTTTAATCGCGGGTACTATTAGGATGGATATATTTGTTTGCCATTTTTATCTTGAGATTTTTTTAAAACGATACCATTGAATCCCGTCATTTTTGACCAATCATGTACACTAGTATCTTGATTATTAAAAATCTGTAGTCAATTTAAAAGTCGCTCGCTAATAAAGAATATAATGAACATATGCACAGGTTTCAACACCTGCAACCGGTTACTACTAAGAATGACTGTCGTGTGTTTATTTATTCGTTTTGTGCACGCTGTTAAGAATAATTGATAGGAAGAAATTAGCACTGGCGGTCTTGGTTTCAGTTCACGGTCAATTAATACACTCATTTTCGTTGTGCAAGGGCTCTATAATAAGTCACTTTCAAAACAATTAGAGCGATCCAGAGCTTTATATACTCAAGTTTGTGAATACCGAGTTCGGCGGGGTATTGTATATTGCAATATGCTGTATTTTACATTACAATATACTGTATTACAATGCACTGTATTGCATATTACAATATACATATGCAAGTTCACAGTTGCTTTCAGTAATGCTGAATTTCTGTATCTTGGATACGACACGAATGGCTATAACAACTTCTCTAGCGGCTCTAAAATACTGTGTTCTGAGTGTTTATTACTCTAATAAGAAAATTAAGTTATCTTTGGAATAAGCTAAAAGCATGGAAACTCCACTCAAACGAAAATTTGTAGAAGAAAGGTATTGAATCTTGTCATTTTTGACGGTCCGTGTACACTAGTTAAGAAATAAAATATTCATCTTATAAATTATGAATAGGTGAAGTTGGAGGCACAAAATTGTGAATAGGCGAAGTCGGTGTTGGAGTCGCCAAATTCTGGAAAAATGGAGTCGGAGTCGGAGTCGGAGTCGCCAAATTCTGAAAAGGTGGAGTCGGAGTCGGAGTCGGAGTCGCCAAATTCTGAAAAGGTGGAGTCGGAGTCGGAGTCGGAGTCGCCAAATTCTGGAAAGGTGGAGTCGGAGTCGGAGTCGGAGTCGCCAAATTCTGGAAAGGTGGAGTCGGAGTCGGAGTCGGAGTCGCAAATTCATTCCTCCGACTCCGCAACCCTGCTCACATGGCGTATGTGACGCAGTCCCACGCTTACACGCCGGTATGTGAGGCAGTCCCACGCTCACATGGCGTATGTGACGCAGTCCCACGCTCACACGCCGGTATGTGAGGCAGTCCCACGCTTACACGCCGGTATGTGAGGCAGTCCCACGCTCACACGCCGGTATGTGAGGCAGCCCCACGCCGGTATGTGAGGCCGTCCCACGCTCACACGCCGGTATGTGAGGCAGTCCCACGCCGTTATGTGAGGCAGTCCCACGCTCACACGCCGGTATGTGAGGCAGTCCCACGCCGTTATGTGAGGCAGCCCCACGCTCACACGCCGGTATGTGAGGCAGCCCCACGCTCACACGCGGGTATGTGAGGCAGTCCCACGCTCACACGCCGGTATGTGAGGCAGTCCCACGCTCACACGCCGGTATGTGAGGCAGCCCCACGCCGGTATGTGAGGCCGTCCCACGCTCACACGCCGGTATGTGAGGCAGTCCCACGCCGTTATGTGAGGCAGTCCCACGCTCACACGCCGGTATGTGAGGCAGTCCCACGCCGTTATGTGAGGCAGCCCCACGCTCACACGCCGGTATGTGAGGCAGCCCCACGCTCACACGCGGGTATGTGAGGCAGTCCCACGCTCACACGCCGGTATGTGAGGCAGTCCCACGCTCACACGCCGGTATGTGAGGCAGTCCCACGCTCACACGCGGGTATGTGAGGCAGCCCCACGCTCACACGCCGTTATGTGAGGCAGTCCCACGCTCACACGCCGGTATGTGAGGCAGTCCCACGCTCACACGCGGGTATGTGAGGCAGTCCCACGCTCACACGCGGGTATGTGAGGCAGTCCCACGCTCACACGCGGGTATGTGAGGCAGTCCCACGCTCACACGCCGGTATGTGAGGCAGCCCCACGCTCACACGCCGGTATGTGAGGCAGTCCCACGCTCACACGCCGGTATGTGAGGCAGTCCCACGCCGTTATGTGAGGCAGTCCCACGCTCACACGCCGGTATGTGAGGCAGTCCCACGCTCACACGCCGGTATGTGAGGCAGTCCCACGCTCACACGCCGGGATGTGAGGCAGTCCCACGCTCACACGCCGGTATGTGAGGCAGTCCCACGCTCACACGCCGGTATGTGAGGCAGTCCCACGCTCACACGCCGGTATGTGAGGCAGTCCCACGCTCACACGCCGGTATGTGAGGCAGTCCCACGCTCACACGCCGGGATGTGAGGCAGCCCCACGCTCACACGCCGGTATGTGAGGCAGTCCCACGCTCACACGCCGGTATGTGAGGCAGTCCCACGCTCACACGCCGTTATGTGAGGCAGTCCCACGCTCACACGCCGGGATGTGAGGCAGTCCCACGCTCACACGCCGGGATGTGAGGCAGTCCCACGCTCACACGCCGGGATGTGAGGCAGTCCCACGCTCACACGCCGGGATGTGAGGCAGCCCCACGCTCACACGCCGGTATGTGAGGCAGCCCCACGCTCACACGCCGGTATGTGAGGCAGTCCCACGCTCACACGCCGGTATGTGAGGCAGTCCCACGCTCACACGCCGGTATGTGAGGCAGCCCCACGCTCACACGCCGGTATGTGAGGCAGCCCCACGCTCACACGCCGGGATGTGAGGCAGCCCCACGCTCACACGCCGGTATGTGAGGCAGTCCCACGCTCACACGCCGGTATGTGAGGCAGCCCCACGCTCACACGCCGGTATGTGAGGCAGCCCCACGCTCACACGCCGGGATGTGAGGCAGCCCCACGCTCACACGCCGGTATGTGAGGCAGTCCCACGCTCACACGCCGGTATGTGAGGCAGTCCCACGCTCACACGCCGGTATGTGAGGCAGTCCCACGCTCACACGCCGGTATGTGAGGCAGTCCCACGCTCACACGCCGGTATGTGAGGCAGTCCCACGCTCACACGCCGGTATGTGAGGCAGTCCCACGCTCACACGCCGGTATGTGAGGCAGTCCCACGCTCACACGCCGGTATGTGAGGCAGTCCCACGCTCACACGCCGGTATGTGAGGCAGTCCCACGCTCACACGCCGGTATGTGAGGCAGTCCCACGCTCACACGCCGGTATGTGAGGCAGTCCCACGCCGTTATGTGAGGCAGTCCCACGCTCACACGCCGGTATGTGAGGCAGTCCCACGCTCACACGCCGGTATGTGAGGCAGTCCCACGCCGTTATGTGAGGCAGTCCCACGCTCACACGCCGGTATGTGAGGCAGTCCCACGCTCACACGCCGGTATGTGAGGCAGCCCCACGCTCACACGCCGGTATGTGAGGCAGTCCCACGCTCACACGCCGGTATGTGAGGCAGCCCCACGCTCACACGCCGGTATGTGAGGCAGTCCCACGCTCACACGCCGGTATGTGAGGCAGTCCCACGCTCACACGCCGGTATGTGAGGCAGTCCCACGCTCACACGCCGGTATGTGAGGCCACCACACGAGGCAGTGTTGCCATCGCGGCAAAGGAAGAATTAGGCGATTTTATTATGGTAAGCGCGCGGTGTTGCCACACGACGCGCCTCCCCCGGCCCCCACGGTCCCCAAATAAAAGAAAAAGGAGCACCCGAGAGTTCTGGAGGCGCCCTAAAAAGAGGAGCGTGCCTGGGGGAGTGGGGGAGTGGGGGAGGGGGAGGCGTATGGTCTTTCCTTCTGGGAGGGGTGAGAGGGGGAGTGAGGGGGAGAGGCGGGAAATGGTAGAGGAGAAAGGCAGGAAAGGGGGAGGAGATGGGAAGGGGGAGGGAGGAGGGAGAGGGGAGGGGGAGGGGGGAGGGGGAGGGGAGAGTGGGAGGGGGAGAGGAAAAGGGGGAGGCAGCTGGGCGTTCATCGATCGCAGCCAGCAGTCTTGTGAGGCGTCAGATTGTGGGAGCTGTGGGAGCCTGGGTACAGTGAGAGCTGTGGGAGCTATGGGAGCCTGGGTACAGCGAGAGCTGTAGGAGCTGTGGGAGCCTGGGTACAGTAGGAGCTATGGGAGCTGTGGGAGCCTAGTTACAGTAGGAGCTGTGGGAGCCTGGGTACAGTAGGAGCTATGGGAGCTGTGGGAGCCTAGTTACAGTAGGAGCTGTGGGAGCCTGGGTACAGTAGGAGCTATGGGAGCTGTGGGAGCCTAGTTACAGTAGGAGCTGTGGGAGCCTGGGTACAGTAGGAGCTATGGGAGCTGTGGGAGCCTAGTTACAGTAGGAGCTGTGGGAGCCTGGGTACAGTAGGAGCTATGGGAGCTGTGGGAGCCTAGTTACAGTAGGAGCTGTGGGAGCCTGGGTACAGTAGGAGCTATGGGAGCTGTGGGAGCCTAGTTACAGTAGGAGCTGTGGGAGCCTGGGTACAGTAGGAGCTATGGGAGCTGTGGGAGCCTAGTTACAGTAGGAGCTGTGGGAGCCTGGGTACAGTAGGAGCTATGGGAGCTGTGGGAGCCTAGTTACAGTAGGAGCTGTGGGAGCCTGGGTACAGTAGGAGCTATGGGAGCTGTGGGAGCCTAGTTACAGTAGGAGCTGTGGGAGCCTGGGTACAGTGGGAGCTGTGGGAGCCTGGGTACAATGGGAGCTATGGGAGCCTAGGTACAGTGGGAGCTGTGGGAGCCTGGGTACAGGGGGAGCTGTGGGAGCCTGGGCACAGTGGGAGCTGTGGGAGCCTGGGTACAGTGGGAGCTGTTTGAGCCTGGGTACAGTGGGAGCTGTGGGAGCTGTGGGAGCCTAGGTACAGTGGGAGCGTTGGGTTCCTGGGTACAGTAGGAGTTGTGGGAGCTGTGGAAGCCTGGGTACAGTGGGAGCTGTGGGAACCTGGGTACAGTGGGAGCTGTGGAAGCCTGGGTACAGTGGGAGCTGTGGGAGCCTGGGTACAGTGGGAGCTGTGGGAGCCTAGGTACAGTGGGGGCTGTGGGAGCCTGGGTACAGTGGGAGCTGTGGGAGCCTGGGTACAGTGGGAGCTGTGGGAGCCTGGGTACAGTGGGAGCTGTGGAAGCCTGGGTACAGTGGGAGCTGGGGGAGCCTGGGTACAGTGAGAGCTGTGGGAGCTGTGGGAGTCTGGGTACAGTAGGAGCTGTGGGAGCTTGGGTACAGTGGGAGCTGTGAGAGCCTGGATACAGTGGGAGCTGTGGGAGCCTAGGTTCAGTGGGGGCTGTGGGAGCCTGGGTACAGTGGGAGCTGTGGGAGCCTGGGTACAGTGGGAGCTGTGGGAGCCTGGGTACAGTGGGAGCTGTGGGAGCCTAGGTACAGTGGGGGCTGTGTGAGCCTGGGTACAGTGGGAGCTGTGGGAGCCTGGGTACAGTGGGAGCTGTGGGAGCCTGGGTACAGTGGGAGCTGTGGAAGCCTGGGTACAGTAGGAGCAGTGGGAGCCTGGGTACAGTGGGAGCTGTGGGAACCTGGGTACAGGGGGAGCTGTGGGAGCCTGGGTACAGTGGGAGCTGTGTTAGACTGGGTACAGTGGGAGCTGTGGGAGCCTGGGTATAGTGGGAGCTGTGGGAGTCTGGGTACAGTAGGAGCTGTGGGAGCCTGGGTACAGTGGGAGCTGTGAGAGCCTGGGTACAGTGGGAGCTGTGGGAGCCTAGGTACAGTGGGGGCTGTGGGAGCCTGGGTACAGTGGGAGCTGTGGGAGCCTGGGTACAGTGGGAGCTGTGGGAGCCTGGGTACAGTGAGAGCTGTGGAAGCCTGGGTACAGTGGGAGCTGTGGGAGCCTGGGTACAGTGAGAGCTGTGGGAGCTGTGGGAACCTGGGTACAGGGGGAGCTGTGGGAGCCTGAGTACAGTGGGAGCTGTGGGAGACTGGGTACAGTAGGAGCTATGGGAGCTGTGGGAGCCTAGTTACAGTAGGAGCTGTGGGAGCCTGGGTACAGTAGGAGCTATGGGAGCTGTGGGAGCCTAGTTACAGTAGGAGCTGTGGGAGCCTGGGTACAGTAGGAGCTATGGGAGCTGTGGGAGCCTAGTTACAGTAGGAGCTGTGGGAGCCTGGGTACAGTAGGAGCTATGGGAGCTGTGGGAGCCTAGTTACAGTAGGAGCTGTGGGAGCCTGGGTACAGTGGGAGCTGTGGGAGCCTGGGTACAATGGGAGCTATGGGAGCCTAGGTACAGTGGGAGCTGTGGGAGCCTGGGTACAGGGGGAGCTGTGGGAGCCTGGGCACAGTGGGAGCTGTGGGAGCCTGGGTACAGTGGGAGCTGTTTGAGCCTGGGTACAGTGGGAGCTGTGGGAGCTGTGGGAGCCTAGGTACAGTGGGAGCGTTGGGTTCCTGGGTACAGTAGGAGTTGTGGGAGCTGTGGGAGCGTGGGTACAGTGGGAGCTGTGGAAGCCTGGGTACAGTGGGAGCTGTGGAAGCCTGGGTACAGTGGGAGCTGTGGGAGCCTGGGTACAGTGGGAGCTGTGGAAGCCTGGGTACAGTGGGAGCTGTGGAAGCCTGGGTACAGTGGGAGCTGTGGGAACCTGGGTACAGTGGGAGCTGTGGAAGCCTGGGTACAGTGAGCTGTGGGAGCCTGGGTACAGTGGGAGCTGTGGGAGCCTAGGTACAGTGGGGGCTGTGGGAGCCTGGGTACAGTGGGAGCTGTGGGAGCCTGGGTACAGTGGGAGCTGTGGGAGCCTGGGTACAGTGGGAGCTGTGGAAGCCTGGGTACAGTGGGAGCTGGGGGAGCCTGGGTACAGTGGGAGCTGTGGGAGCTTTGGGAGTCTGGGTACAGTAGGAGCTGTGGGAGCCTGGGTACAGTGGGAGCTGTGAGAGCCTGGATACAGTGGGAGCTGTGGGAGCCTAGGTTCAGTGGGGGCTGTGGGAGCCTGGGTACAGTGGGAGCTGTGGAAGCCTGGGTACAGTGGGAGCTGTGGGAGCCTGGGTACAGTGGGAGCTATGGGAGCCTGGGTACAGTGTGAGCTGTGGGAGCCTGGGTACAGTGGGAGCATGAGTGGGAGCAGGAGTGGGAGAATGAGTGGGAGCAGGAGTGGGAGCAGGAGTGGGAGCAGGAGTGGGAACAGGAGTTGAATCATGAGTGGGAGCATTAGTGGGAGCAGAAGTGGGAGCATGAATGGGAGCATGAGTGGGAGCAAGTGTGGGAGCATGAGTGGGAGCAGGAGTGGGAGCAGGAGTGGGAGCAGGTGTGGAACCATGAGTGGGAGCAGGAGTGGGAGCATGAGTGGGAGCATGAGTGGGAGCAAGTGTGGGAGCATGAGTGGGAGCAGAAGTGGGAGCAGGAGTGGGAGCATGTGTGGAACCATGAGTGGGAGCAGGAGTGGGAGCATGAGTGGGAGCATGAGTGGGAGCATGAGTGTGAGCATGAGTGGAAGCATGAGTGGGAGCATGATTGGGAGCATTAGTGGGAGCATTAGTGGGAGCATGAGTGGGAGCATGAGTGGGGGGCATGAGTGGGAGCATGAGTGTGAGCATGAGTGGGAGCATGAGTGGGAGCATTAGTGGGAGCATGAGTGGGAGCATGAGTGGGAGCGTGAGTGGGAGCATGAGTGGGAGCATGAGTGGGAGCAGGTGTGGGAGCATGAGTGGGAGCATGAGTGGGGGCATGAGTGGGAGCATGAGTGGGAGCATGATTGGGAGCATTAGTGGGAGCATTAGTGGGAGCATGAGTGTGAGCATGAGTGGGAGCATGAGTGGGAGCATTAGTGGGAGCATGAGTGGGAGCATTAGTGGGAGCATTAGTGGGAGCATGAGTGTGAGCATGAGTGGGAGCGTGAGTGGGAGCATGAGTGGGAGCATGAGTGGGAGCAGGTGTGGGAGCATGAGTGGGAGCATGAGTGGGGGCATGAGTGGGAGCATGAGTGGGAGCATGATTGGGAGCATTAGTGGGAGCATGAGTGTGAGCATGAGTGGGAGCATGAGTGGGAGCATTAGTGGGAGCATGAGTGGGAGCATTAGTGGGAGCATTAGTGGGAGCATGAGTGTGAGCATGAGTGGGAGCATGAGTGGGAGCATTAGTGGGAGCATGAGTGGGAGCATGAGTGGGAGCGTGAGTGGGAGCGTGAGTGGGAGCATGAGTGGGAGCATGAGTGGGAGCAGGTGTGGGAGCATGAGTGGGAGCATGAGTGGGGGCATGAGTGGGAGCATGAGTGGGAGCATGATTGAGAGCATTAGTGGGAGCATTAGTGGGAGCATGAGTGTGAGCATGAGTGGGAGCATGAGTGGGAGCATTAGTGGGAGCATGAGTGGGAGCATTAGTGGGAGCATTAGTGGGAGCATGAGTGTGAGCATGAGTGGGAGCATGAGTGGGAGCATTAGTGGGAGCATGAGTGGGAGCATGATTGGGAGCGTGAGTGGGAGCATGAGTGGGGGCATGAGTGGGAGCATGAGTGGGGGCATGAGTGGGAGCATGAGTGGGAGCATGAGTGGGAGCATGAGTGGGAGCGTGAGTGGGAGCATGAGTGGGAGCATGAGTGGGAGCATGAGTGGGAGCGTGAGTGGGAGCATGAGTGGGAGCATGATTGGGAGCATTAGTGGGAGCATTAGTGGGAGCATGAGTGTGAGCATGAGTGGGAGCATGAGTGGGAGCATGAGTGCGAGCGTGAGTGGGAGCATGAGTGGGGGCATGAGTGGGAGCATGAGTGGGGGCATGAGTGGGAGCATGAGTGGGAGCGTGAGTGGGAGCATGAGTGGGAGCATGAGTGGGAGCAGGTGTGGGAGCATGAGTGGGAGCAGGTGTGGGAGCATGAGTGGGAGCGTGAGTGGGAGCATGAGTGGGAGCATGAGTGGGAGCATGAGTGGGAGCAGGTGTGGGAGCATGAGTGGGAGCATGAGTGGGAGCATGAGTGTGAGCATGAGTGGGAGCATGAGTGGGAGCATGAGTGGGAGCATGAGTGTGAGCATGAGTGGGAGCATGAGTGGGAGCATGAGTGGGAGCATGAGTGGGAGCGTGAGTGGGAGCATGAGTGGGAGCATGAGTGGGAGCAGGTGTGGGAGCATGAGTGGGAGCAGGTGTGGGAGCATGAGTAGGAGCGTGAGTGGGAGCATGAGTGGGAGCATGAGTGGGAGCATGAGTGGGAGCATGAGTGGGAGCATGAGTGGGAGCATGAGTGGGAGCAGGTGTGGGAGCATGAGTGGGAGCATGAGTGGGAGCATGAGTGGGAGCATGAGTGGGAGCAGGTGTGGGAGCATGAGTGGGAGCAGGTGTGGGAGCATGAGTGGGAGCATGAGTGGGAGCATGAGTGGGAGCAGGTGTGGGAGCATGAGTGGGAGCATGAGTGGGAGCATGAGTGGGAGCATGAGTGGGAGCAGGTGTGGGAGCATGAGTGGGAGCAGGTGACCAGCTCAGTAGGTGTAGGTGGGAAAAATGAAACACAAAACTGCTCAAATTCCTCCTCGAATGTCTCCAGACGCCACACACACACACACACACACACACACACCCAACACAACACACAAACACCCAACACAACACACACACACCAAACACAACACACACACACACAACACAACACACACACCCAACACACACACACACACACCCAACACACACACACCCAACACAACACAACACACACACACAACACAACACACACACACACACCCAACACACACACACCCAACACAACACAACACACACACACACAACACAACACACACACACACACAACACAACACACACACACACAACACAACACACACAACACAACACACACACACACACACGCCCCGTGGCGACAGAGGAGGGACGTTCACTTGTGAGGGCAGGAGCTGGTTCATGGTTGGGGGTGTAGGGGGACCTATGTTGCTGGGGGCGGGGAGGGGGAGAGTGTGGGGGTGAAGAGTGAGTTACCCACTAGGGGCACCAGTGGGCAGGACCCACTAGGGGCACCAGTGGGCAGGACCCACTAGGGGCACCAGTGGGCAGGACCCACTAGGGGCACCAGTGGGCAGGACCCACTAGGGGCACCAGTGGGCAGGACCCACTAGGGGCACCAGTGGGCAGGACCCACTAGGGGCACCAGTGGGCAGGACCCACTAGGGGCACCAGTGGGCAGGACCCACTATCCACACGCAGCGGTGGCCACCGTCCTCCTGTCCTGCGGTATTTACTTCACCACACGCAGCGGTGGCCACCGTCCTCCTGTCCTGCGGTATTTACTTCACCACACGCAGCGGTGGCCACCGTCCTCCTGTCCTGCGGTATTTACTTCACCACACGCAGGGGTGGCCACCGTCCTCCTGTCCTGCGGTATTTACTTCACCACACGCAGCGGTGGCCACCGTCCTCCTGTCCTGCGGTATTTACTTCACCACACGCAGGGGTGGCCACCGTCCTCCTGTCCTGCGGTATTTACTTCACCACACGCAGCGGTGGCCACCGTCCTCCTGTCCTGCGGTATTTACTTCACCACACGCAGGGGTGGCCACCGTCCTCCTGTCCTGCGGTATTTACTTCACCACACGCAGCGGTGGCCACCGTCCTCCTGTCCTGCGGTATTTACTTCACCACACGCAGGGGTGGCCACCGTCCTCCTGCCCTGCGGTATTTACTTCACCACACGCAGCGGTGGCCACCGTCCTCCTGTCCTGCGGTATTTACTTCACCACACGCAGGGGTGGCCACCGTCCTCCTGTCCTGCGGTATTTACTTCACCACACGCAGCGGTGGCCACCGTCCTCCTGTCCTGCGGTATTTACTTCACCACACGCAGCGGTGGCCACCGTCCTCCTGTCCTGCGGTATTTACTTCACCACACGCAGGGGTGGCCACCGTCCTCCTGCCCTGCGGTATTTACTTCACCACACGCAGCGGTGGCCACCGTCCTCCTGTCCTGCGGTATTTACTTCACCACACGCAGGGGTGGCCACCGTCCTCCTGTCCTGCGGTATTTACTTCACCACACGCAGCGGTGGCCACCGTCCTCCTGTCCTGCGGTATTTACTTCACCACACGCAGCGGTGGCCACCGTCCTCCTGTCCTGCGGTATTTACTTCACCACACGCAGCGGTGGCCACCGTCCTCCTGTCCTGCGGTATTTACTTCACCACACGCAGCGGTGGCCACCGTCCTCCTGTCCTGCGGTATTTACTTCACCACACGCAGCGGTGGCGGTGGCCACCGTCCTCCTGTCCTGCGGTATTTACTTCACCACACTCAGCATTGGCCACCGTCCTCCTGTCCTGCGGTATTTACTTCACCACACTCAGCGGTGGCCACCGTCCTCCTGTCCTGCGGTATTTACTTCACCACACGCAGCGGTGGCGGTGGCCACCGTCCTCCTGTCCTGCGGTATTTACTTCACCACACGCAGCGGTGGCCACCGTCCTCCTGTCCTGCGGTATTTACTTCACCACACTCAGCGGTGGCCACCGTCCTCCTGTCCTGCGGTATTTACTTCACCACACGCAGGGGTGGCTACCGTCCTCCTGTCCTGCGGTATTTACTTCACCACACTCAGCGGTGGCCACCGTCCTCCTGTCCTGCGGTATTTACTTCACCACACGCAGCGGTGGCCACCGTCCTCCTGTCCTGCGGTATTTACTTCACCACACGCAGCGGTGGCCACCGTCCTCCTGTCCTGCGGTATTTACTTCACCACACTCAGCGGTGGCCACCGTCCTCCTGTCCTGCGGTATTTACTTCACCACACTCAGCGGTGGCCACCTTCCTCCTGTCCTGCGGTATTTACTTCACCACACGCAGGGGTGGCTACCGTCCTCCTGTCCTGCGGTATTTACTTCACCACACTCAGCGGTGGCCACCGTCCTCCTGTCCTGCGGTATTTACTTCACCACACGCAGCGGTGGCCACCGTCCTCCTGTCCTGCGGTATTTACTTCACCACACGCAGCGGTGGCCACCGTCCTCCTGTCCTGCGGTATTTACTTCACCACACTCAGCGGTGGCCACCGTCCTCCTGTCCTGCGGTATTTACTTCACCACACGCAGGGGTGGCTACCGTCCTCCTGTCCTGCGGTATTTACTTCACCACACTCAGCGGTGGCCACCGTCCTCCTGTCCTGCGGTATTTACTTCACCACACGCAGCGGTGGCCACCGTCCTCCTGTCCTGCGGTATTTACTTCACCACACGCAGCGGTGGCCACCGTCCTCCTGTCCTGCGGTATTTACTTCACCACACTCAGCGGTGGCCACCGTCCTCCTGTCCTGCGGTATTTACTTCACCACACGCAGGGGTGGCCACCGTCCTCCTGTCCTGCGGTATTTACTTCACCACACGCAGCGGTGGCCACCGTCCTCCTGTCCTGCGGTATTTACTTCACCACACGCAGCGGTGGCCACCGTCCTCCTGTCCTGCGGTATTTACTTCACCACACGCAGCGGTGGCGGTGGCCACCGTCCTCCTGTCCTGCGGTATTTACTTCACCACACGCAGCGGTGGCGGTGGCCACCGTCCTCCTGTCCTGCGGTATTTACTTCACCACACGCAGCGGTGGCCACCGTCCTCCTGTCCTGCGGTATTTACCTCACCACACGCAGGGGTGGCCACCGTCCTCCTGTCCTGCGGTATTTACTTCACCACACGCAGCGGTGGCCACCGTCCTCCTGTCCTGCGGTATTTACTTCACCACACGCAGCAGTGGCCACCGTCCTCCTGTCCTGCGGTATTTACTTCACCACACTCAGCGGTGGCCACCGTCCTCCTGTCCTGCGGTATTTACTTCACCACACGCAGCGGTGGCCATCGTCCTCCTGTCCTGCAGTATTTACTTCACCACACGCAACGGTGGCCACCGTCCTCCTGTCCTGCGGTATTTACTTCACCACACGCAGCGGTGGCCACCGTCCTCCTGTCCTGCGGTATTTACTTCACCACACGCAGCGGTGGCCACCGTCCTCCTGTCCTGCGGTATTTACTTCACCACACGCAGCGGTGGCCACCGTCCTCCTGTCCTGCGGTATTTACTTCACCACACGCAGGGGTGGCCACCGTCCTCCTGTCCTGCGGTATTTACTTCACCACACGCAGGGGTGGCCACCGTCCTCCTGTCCTGCGGTATTTACTTCACCACACGCAGCGGTGGCCACCGTCCTCCTGTCCTGCGGTATTTACTTCACCACACGCAGCGGTGGCCACCGTCCTCCTGTCCTGCGGTATTTACTTCACCACACTCAGCGGTGGCCACCGTCCTCCTGTCCTGCGGTATTTATTTCACCACACGCAGGGGTGGCCACCGTCCTCCTGTCCTGCGGTATATACTTCACCACACGCAGCGGTGGCCACCGTCCTCCTGTCCTGCGGTATTTACTTCACCACACTCAGCGGTGGCCACCGTCCTCCTGTCCTGCGGTATTTACTTCACCACACGCAGGGGTGGCCACCGTCCTCCTGTCCTGCGGTATTTACTTCACCACACGCAGCGGTGGCCACCGTCCTCCTGTCCTGCGGTATTTACTTCACCACACGCAGGGGTGGCCACCGTCCTCCTGTCCTGCGGTATTTACTTCACCACACGCAGGGGTGGCCACCGTCCTCCTGTCCTGCGGTATTTACTTCACCACACGCAGCGGTGGCCACCGTCCTCCTGTCCTGCGGTATTTACTTCACCACACGCAGGGGTGGCCACCGTCCTCCTGTCCTGCGGTATTTACTTCACCACACGCAGCGGTGGCCACCGTCCTCCTGTCCTGCGGTATTTACTTCACCACACGCAGGGGTGGCCACCGTCCTCCTGTCCTGCGGTATTTACTTCACCACACGCAGCGGTGGCCACCGTCCTCCTGTCCTGCGGTATTTACTTCACCACACGCAGGGGTGGCCACCGTCCTCCTGTCCTGCGGTATTTACTTCACCACACGCAGCGGTGGCCACCGTCCTCCTGTCCTGCGGTATTTACTTCACCACACGCAGGGGTGGCCACCGTCCTCCTGCCCTGCGGTATTTACTTCACCACACGCAGCGGTGGCCACCGTCCTCCTGTCCTGCGGTATTTACTTCACCACACGCAGGGGTGGCCACCGTCCTCCTGTCCTGCGGTATTTACTTCACCACACGCAGCGGTGGCCACCGTCCTCCTGTCCTGCGGTATTTACTTCACCACACGCAGCGGTGGCCACCGTCCTCCTGTCCTGCGGTATTTACTTCACCACACGCAGGGGTGGCCACCGTCCTCCTGCCCTGCGGTATTTACTTCACCACACGCAGCGGTGGCCACCGTCCTCCTGTCCTGCGGTATTTACTTCACCACACGCAGGGGTGGCCACCGTCCTCCTGTCCTGCGGTATTTACTTCACCACACGCAGCGGTGGCCACCGTCCTCCTGTCCTGCGGTATTTACTTCACCACAGGCAGCGGTGGCCACCGTCCTCCTGTCCTGCGGTATTTACTTCACCACACGCAGCGGTGGCCACCGTCCTCCTGTCCTGCGGTATTTACTTCACCACACGCAGCGGTGGCCACCGTCCTCCTGTCCTGCGGTATTTACTTCACCACACGCAGCGGTGGCGGTGGCCACCGTCCTCCTGTCCTGCGGTATTTACTTCACCACACTCAGCGGTGGCCACCGTCCTCCTGTCCTGCGGTATTTACTTCACCACACTCAGCGGTGGCCACCGTCCTCCTGTCCTGCGGTATTTACTTCACCACACGCAGCGGTGGCGGTGGCCACCGTCCTCCTGTCCTGCGGTATTTACTTCACCACACGCAGCGGTGGCCACCGTCCTCCTGTCCTGCGGTATTTACTTCACCACACTCAGCGGTGGCCACCGTCCTCCTGTCCTGCGGTATTTACTTCACCACACGCAGGGGTGGCTACCGTCCTCCTGTCCTGCGGTATTTACTTCACCACACTCAGCGGTGGCCACCGTCCTCCTGTCCTGCGGTATTTACTTCACCACACGCAGCGGTGGCCACCGTCCTCCTGTCCTGCGGTATTTACTTCACCACACGCAGCGGTGGCCACCGTCCTCCTGTCCTGCGGTATTTACTTCACCACACTCAGCGGTGGCCACCGTCCTCCTGTCCTGCGGTATTTACTTCACCACACTCAGCGGTGGCCACCTTCCTCCTGTCCTGCGGTATTTACTTCACCACACGCAGGGGTGGCTACCGTCCTCCTGTCCTGCGGTATTTACTTCACCACACTCAGCGGTGGCCACCGTCCTCCTGTCCTGCGGTATTTACTTCACCACACGCAGCGGTGGCCACCGTCCTCCTGTCCTGCGGTATTTACTTCACCACACGCAGCGGTGGCCACCGTCCTCCTGTCCTGCGGTATTTACTTCACCACACTCAGCGGTGGCCACCGTCCTCCTGTCCTGCGGTATTTACTTCACCACACGCAGGGGTGGCTACCGTCCTCCTGTCCTGCGGTATTTACTTCACCACACTCAGCGGTGGCCACCGTCCTCCTGTCCTGCGGTATTTACTTCACCACACGCAGCGGTGGCCACCGTCCTCCTGTCCTGCGGTATTTACTTCACCACACGCAGCGGTGGCTACCGTCCTCCTGTCCTGCGGTATTTACTTCACCACACTCAGCGGTGGCCACCGTCCTCCTGTCCTGCGGTATTTACTTCACCACACGCAGGGGTGGCCACCGTCCTCCTGTCCTGCGGTATTTACTTCACCACACGCAGCGGTGGCCACCGTCCTCCTGTCCTGCGGTATTTACTTCACCACACGCAGCGGTGGCCACCGTCCTCCTGTCCTGCGGTATTTACTTCACCACACGCAGCGGTGGCGGTGGCCACCGTCCTCCTGTCCTGCGGTATTTACTTCACCACACGCAGCGGTGGCGGTGGCCACCGTCCTCCTGTCCTGCGGTATTTACTTCACCACACGCAGCGGTGGCCACCGTCCTCCTGTCCTGCGGTATTTACCTCACCACACGCAGGGGTGGCCACCGTCCTCCTGTCCTGCGGTATTTACTTCACCACACGCAGCGGTGGCCACCGTCCTCCTGTCCTGCGGTATTAACTTCACCACACGCAGCAGTGGCCACCGTCCTCCTGTCCTGCGGTATTTACTTCACCACACTCAGCGGTGGCCACCGTCCTCCTGTCCTGCGGTATTTACTTCACCACACGCAGCGGTGGCCACCGTCCTCCTGTCCTGCGGTATTTACTTCACCACACGCAACGGTGGCCACCGTCCTCCTGTCCTGCGGTATTTACTTCACCACACGCAGCGGTGGCCACCGTCCTCCTGTCCTGCGGTATTTACTTCACCACACGCAGCGGTGGCCACCGTCCTCCTGTCCTGCGGTATTTACTTCACCACACGCAGCGGTGGCCACCGTCCTCCTGTCCTGCGGTATTTACTTCACCACACGCAGGGGTGGCCACCGTCCTCCTGTCCTGCGGTATTTACTTCACCACACGCAGCGGTGGCCACCGTCCTCCTGTCCTGCGGTATTTACTTCACCACACGCAGCGGTGGCCACCGTCCTCCTGTCCTGCGGTATTTACTTCACCACACGCAGCGGTGGCCACCGTCCTCCTGTCCTGCGGTATTTACTTCACCACACGCAGCGGTGGCCACCGTCCTCCTGTCCTGCGGTATTTACTTCACCACACGCAGCAGTGGCCACCGTCCTCCTGTCCTGCGGTATTTACTTCACCACACGCAGCGGTGGCCACCGTCCTCCTGTCCTGCGGTATTTACTTCACCACACGCAGCGGTGGCCACCGTCCTCCTGTCCTGCGGTATTTACTTCACCACACGCAGCGGTGGCCACCGTCCTCCTGTCCTGCGGTAATTACTTCACCACACGCAGCGGTGGCCACCGTCCTCCTGTCCTGCGGTATTTACTTCACCACACGCAGCGGTGGCCACCGTCCTCCTGTCCTGCGGTATTTACTTCACCACACGCAGCGGTGGCCACCGTCCTCCTGTCCTGCGGTATTTACTTCACCACACGCAGCGGTGGCCACCGTCCTCCTGTCCTGCGGTATTTACTTCACCACACGCAGCGGTGGCCACCGTCCTCCTGTCCTGCGGTATTTACTTCACCACACGCAGCGGTGGCCACCGTCCTCCTGTCCTGCGGTATTTACTTCACCACACGCAGCGGTGGCCACCGTCCTCCTGTCCTGCGGTAATTACTTCACCACACGCAGCGGTGGCCACCGTCCTCCTGTCCTGCGGTATTTACTTCACCACACGCAGCGGTGGCCACCGTCCTCCTGTCCTGCGGTATTTACTTCACCACACGCAGCGGTGGCCACCGTCCTCCTGTCCTGCGGTATTTACTTCACCACACGCAGCGGTGGCCACCGTCCTCCTGTCCTGCGGTATTTACTTCACCACACGCAGCGGTGGCCACCGTCCTCCTGTCCTGCGGTATTTACTTCACCACACGCAGCGGTGGCCACCGTCCTCCTGTCCTGCGGTATTTACTTCACCACACGCAGGGGTGGCCACCGTCCTCCTGTCCTGCGGTATTTACTTCACCACACGCAGCGGTGGCCACCGTCCTCCTGTCCTGCGGTATTTACTTCACCACACGCAGCGGTGGCCACCGTCCTCCTGTCCTGCGGTATTTACTTCACCACACGCAGCGGTGGCCACCGTCCTCCTGTCCTGCGGTATTTACTTCACCACACGCAGGGGTGGCCACCGTCCTCCTGTCCTGCGGTATTTACTTCACCACACGCAGGGGTGGCCACCGTCCTCCTGTCCTGCGGTATTTACTTCACCACACGCAGGGGTGGCCACCGTCCTCCTGTCCTGCGGTATTTACTTCACCACACGCAGCGGTGGCCACCGTCCTCCTGTCCTGCGGTATTTACTTCACCACACGCAGCGGTGGCCACCGTCCTCCTGTCCTGCGGTATTTACTTCACCACACGCAGCGGTGGCCACCGTCCTCCTGCCCTGCGGTATTTACTTCACCACACGCAGCGGTGGCCACCGTCCTCCTGTCCTGCGGTATTTACTTCACCACACGCAGCAGTGGCCACCGTCCTCCTGTCCTGCGGTATTTACTTCACCACACGCAGCGGTGGCCACCGTCCTCCTGTCCTGCGGTATTTACTTCACCACACGCAGCGGTGGCCACCGTCCTCCTGCCCTGCGGTATTTACTTCACCACACGCAGCGGTGGCCACAGTCCTCCTGCCCTGCGGTATTTACTTCACCACACGCAGCGGTGGCCACCGTCCTCCTGCCCTGCGGTATTTACTTCACCACACGCAGCGGTGGCCACCGTCCTCCTGTCCTGCGGTATTTACTTCACCACACGCAGCGGTGGCCACCGTCCTCCTGCCCTGCGGTATTTACTTCACCACACGCAGCGGTGGCCACCGTCCTCCTGTCCTGCGGTATTTACTTCACCACACGCAGCGGTGGCCACCGTCCTCCTGTCCTGCGGTATTTACTTCACCACACGCAGCGGTGGCCACCGTCCTCCTGCCCTGCGGTATTTACTTCACCACACGCAGCGGTGGCCACCGTCCTCCTGCCCTGCGGTATTTACTTCACCACACGCAGCGGTGGCCACCGTCCTCCTGTCCTGCGGTATTTACTTCACCACACGCAGCGGTGGCCACCGTCCTCCTGTCCTGCGGTATTTACTTCACCACACTCAGCGGTGGCCACCGTCCTCCTGCCCTGCGGTACTTACTTCACCACACGCAGCGGTGGCCACCGTCCTCCTGTCCTGCGGTATTTACTTCACCACACGCAGCGGTGGCCACCGTCCTCCTGTCCTGCGGTATTTACTTCACCACACGCAGCGGTGGCCACCGTCCTCCTGCCCTGCGGTATTTACTTCACCACACGCAGCGGTGGCCACCGTCCTCCTGTCCTGCGGTATTTACTTCACCACACGCAGCGGTGGCCACCGTCCTCCTGCCCTGCGGTATTTACTTCACCACACGCAGCGGTGGCCACCGTCCTCCTGCCCTGCGGTATTTACTTCACCACACGCAGGGGTGGCCACCGTCCTCCTGCCCTGCGGTATTTACTTCACCACACGCAGGGGTGGCCACCGTCCTCCTGTCCTGCGGTATTTACTTCACCACACGCAGCGGTGGCCACCGTCCTCCTGTCCTGCGGTATTTACTTCACCACACGCAGCGGTGGCCACCGTCCTCCTGTCCTGCGGTATTTACTTCACCACACGCTGCGGTGGCCACCGTCCTCCTGTCCTGCGGTATTTACTTCACCACACGCAGCGGTGGCCACCGTCCTCCTGTCCTGCGGTTTTCACTTCACCACACGCAGCGGTGGCCACCGTCCTCCTGTCCTGCGATTTTCACTTCACCACACGCAGCGGTGGCCACCGTCCTCCTGTCCTGCGGTTTTCTCTTCACCACACGCAGCGGTGGCCACCGTCCTCCTGTCCTGCGGTTTTCACTCCACCACACGCAGCGGTGGCCACCGTCCTCCTGTCCTGCGGTATTTACTTCACCACACGCAGCGGTGGCCACCGTCCTCCTGTCCTGCGGTATTTACTTCACCACACGCAGCGGTGGCCACCGTCCTCCTGTCCTGCGGTATTTACTTCACCACACGCAGCGGTGGCCACCGTCCTCCTGTCCTGCGGTATTTACTTCACCACACGCAGCGGTGGCCACCGTCCTCCTGTCCTGCGGTATTTACTTCACCACACGCAGCGGTGGCCACCGTCCTCCTGTCCTGCGGTATTTACTTCACCACACGCAGCGGTGGCCACCGTCCTCCTGTCCTGCGGTATTTACTTCACCACACGCAGCGGTGGCCACCCTCCTCCTGTCCTGCGGTATTTACTTCACCACACGCAGCGGTGGCCACCGTCCTCCTGTCCTGCGGTATTTACTTCACCACACGCAGCGGTGGCCACCGTCCTCCTGTCCTGCGGTATTTACTTCACCACACGCAGCGGTGGCCACCGTCCTCCTGTCCTGCGGTATTTACTTCACCACACGCAGCGGTGGCCACCGTCCTCCTGTCCTGCGGTATTTACTTCACCACACGCAGCGGTGGCCACCGTCCTCCTGTCCTGCGGTATTTACTTCACCACACGCAGCGGTGGCCACCGTCCTCCTGTCCTGCGGTATTTACTTCACCACACGCAGCGGTGGCCACCGTCCTCCTGTCCTGCGGTATTTACTTCACCACACGCAGCGGTGGCCACCGTCCTCCTGTCCTGCGGTATTTACTTCACCACACGCAGCGGTGGCCACCGTCCTCCTGTCCTGCGGTTTTCTCTTCACCACACGCAGCGGTGGCCACCGTCCTCCTGTCCTGCGGTTTTCACTTCACCACACGCAGCGGTGGCCACCGTCCTCCTGTCCTGCGGTTTTCACTTCACCACACGCAGCGGTGGACACAATAAGGAAACACCTCACATTTTGGTACCATAATCTTTGAACAAGCTATAAACAATCAAATCTTGACGTATTTCAACGTTCTATTGTTTATTATCGTAGCGATATGATGTATATTTAAATAAATGTTTTTTACAGATATATAAAAGATAAATTAGATTATAAACTATGAAAATTGTAGACCTCTCGTACCTTTAAGGAGTTTGTTGCTTGTTTGTTTGTTCAAAGAGATAGTTGTTGCTCGTGTGCCAGGCGATAGTTGTTGCTCGTGTGCCAGGCGATAGTTGTTGCTCGTGTGCCAGGCGATAGTTGTTGCTCGTGTGCCAGGCGATAGTTGTTGCTCGTATGCCAGGCGATAGTTGTTGCTCGTGTGCCAGGCGATAGTTGTTGCTCGTGTGCCAGGCGATAGTTGTTGCTCGTGTGCCAGGCGATAGTTGTTGCTCGTGTGCCAGGCGATAGTTGTTGCTCGTGTGCCAGGCGATAGTTGTTGCTCGTGTGCCAGGCGATAGTTGTTGCTCGTGTGCCAGGCGATAGTTGTTGCTCGTGTGCCAGGCGATAGTTGTTGCTCGTGTGCCAGGCGATAGTTGTTGCTCGTGTGCCAGGCGATAGTTGTTGCTCGTGTGCCAGGCGATAGTTGTTGCTCGTGTGCCAGGCGATAGTTGTTGCTCGTGTGCCAGGCGATAGTTGTTGCTCGTGTGCCAGGCGATAGTTGTTGCTCGTGTGCCAGGCGATAGTTGTTGCTCGTGTGCCAGGCGATAGTTGTTGCTCGTATGCCAGGCGATAGTTGTTGCTCGTGTGCCAGGCGATAGTTGTTGCTCGTGTGCCAGGCGATAGTTGTTGCTCGTGTGCCAGGCGATAGTTGTTGCTCGTGTGCCAGGCGATAGTTGTTGCTCGTGTGCCAGGCGATAGTTGTTGCTCGTGTGCCAGGCGATAGTTGTTGCTCGTGTGCCAGGCGATAGTTGTTGCTCGTGTGCCAGGCGATAGTTGTTGCTCGTGTGCCAGGCGATAGTTGTTGCTCGTGTGCCAGGCGATAGTTGTTGCTCGTGTGCCAGGCGATAGTTTTTGCTCGTGTGCCAGGCGATAGTTGTTGCTCGTGTGCCAGGCGATAGTTTTTGCTCGTGTGCCAGGCGATAGTTGTTGCTCGTGTGCCAGGCGATAGTTGTTGCTCGTGTGCCAGGCGATAGTTGTTGCTCGTGTGCCAGGCGATAGTTGTTGCTCGTGTGCCAGGCGATAGTTGTTGCTCGTGTGCCAGGCGATAGTTGTTGCTCGTGTGCCAGGCGATAGTTGTTGCTCGTGTGCCAGGCGATAGTTGTTGCTCGTGTGCCAGGCGATAGTTGTTGCTCGTGTGCCAGGCGATAGTTGTTGCTCGTGTCCCAGGCGATAGTTGTTGCTCGTGTGCCAGGCGATAGTTGTTGCTCGTGTGCCAGGCGATAGTTGTTGCTCGTGTGCCAGGCGATAGTTGTTGCTCGTGTGCCAGGCGATAGTTGTTGCTCGTGTGCCAGGCGATAGTTGTTGCTCGTGTCCCAGGCGATAGTTGTTGCTCGTGTGCCAGGCGATAGTTGTTGCTCGTATGCCAGGCGATAGTTGTTGCTCGTGTGCCAGGCGATAGTTGTTGCTCGTGTGCCAGGCGACAGGGCAACAGAAACTGAACGAATGCTTGACGTTTCAAGAGGTACTGTCTCAAAAACTGCCTTTGAAAGAGAAGGAAAAACGTCCTCAGCAAAGCACAGGTCCGGCCAGAAGTCGGAGTTGTCTGAGAGAAACTGCCGGACTCAAAATCGAATTCTCAGAGAGGGTCGCAAGACCACGGCTTTTAGCGTCAGTGCAGACCTCAATGAACACCTTCAGAACACCTTTAGAACTCCTTCAGAACGCCTTCTGAATACCTTCAGAACACCTTTAGAACTCCTTCAGAACACCTTCAGAACACCTTCAGAACACCTTCAGAACACCTTTAGAACTCCTTCAGAACGCCTTCTGAATACCTTCAGAACACCTTTAGAACTCCTTCAGAACACCTTCAGAACACCTTCAGAACACCTTTAGAACACCTTCAGAACGCCTTCTGAATACCTTCAGAACACCTTCAGAACACCTTTAGAACTCCTTCAGAACGCCTTCTGAATACCTTCAGAACACCTTTAGAACTCCTTCAGAACACCTTCAGAACACCTTCAGAACACCTTTAGAACACCTTCAGAACGCCTTCTGAATACCTTCAGAACACCTTCAGAACACCTTCAGAACACCTTTAGAACACCTTCAGAACACCTTCAGAACACCTTTAGAACACCTTCAGAACGCCTTCTGAATACCTTCAGAACACCTTCAGAACACCTTCAGAACACCTATAGAACACCTTCAGAACACCTTCAGAACACCTTTAGAACACCTTCAGAACACCTTCAGAACACCTTTAGAACACCTTCAGAACGCCTTCTGAATACCTTCAGAACACCTTCAGAACACCTTCAGAACACCTTTAGAACACCTTCAGAACACCTTCAGAACACCTTTAGAACACCTTCAGAACACCTTCTGAATACCTTCAGAACACCTTCAGAACACCTTCAGAACTCCTTCAGAACACCTTCAGAACTCCTTCAGAACACCTTCAGAACACCTTCAGAACTCCTTCAGAACACCTTCAGAACTCCTTCAGAACACCTTCAGAACACCTTCAGAACACCTTTAGAACACCTTCAGAACGCCTTCTGAATACCTTCAGAACACCTTCAGAACACCTTCAGAACACCTTTAGAACACCTTCAGAACACCTTCAGAACACCTTTAGAACACCTTCAGAACGCCTTCTGAATACCTTCAGAACACCTTCAGAACACCTTCAGAACACCTTTAGAACACCTTCAGAACACCTTCAGAACACCTTTAGAACACCTTCAGAACACCTTCAGAACACCTTTAGAACACCTTCAGAACGCCTTCTGAATACCTTCAGAACACCTTCAGAACACCTTCAGAACACCTTTAGAACACCTTCAGAACACCTTCAGAACACCTTTAGAACACCTTCAGAACACCTTCTGAATACCTTCAGAACACCTTCAGAACACCTTCAGAACTCCTTCAGAACACCTTCAGAACTCCTTCAGAACACCTTCAGAACACCTTCAGAACTCCTTCAGAACACCTTCAGAACTCCTTCAGAACACCTTCAGAACACCTTCAGAACACCTTCAGAACACCTTTAGAACTCCTTCAGAACGCCTTCAGAACACCTTCAGAACACCTTCAGAACACCTTCAGAACGCCTTCTGAATACCTTCAGAACACCTTCAGAACACCTTTAGAACACCTTCAGAACGCCTTCTGAATACCTTCAGAACACCTTCAGAACACCTTCAGAACTCCTTCAGAACGCCTTCTGAATACCTTCAGAACACCTTCAGAACACCTTCAGAACACCTTCAGAACACCTTCAGAACACCTTCAGAACACCTTCGAACACCTTCACAACACCTTCACAACACCTTCAGAACACATTCAGAACACCTTCAGAACACCTTTAGAACTCCTTCAGAACGCCTTCAGAACACCTTCAGAACACCTTCAGAACACCTTCAGAACACCTTCAGAACACCTTCAGAACACCTTCAGAACTCCTTCAGAACACCTTCAGAACTCCTTCAGAACACCTTCAGAACACCTTCAGAACACCTTTAGAACTCCTTCAGAACGCCTTCTGAATACCTTCAGAACACCTTCAGAACACCTTCAGAACACCTTCAGAACACCTTCAGAACACCTTCAGAACACCTTCGAACACCTTCACAACACCTTCACAACACCTTCAGAACACATTCAGAACACCTTCAGAACACCTTCAGAACTCCTTCAGAACACCTTCAGAACACCTTCAGAACACCTTCAGAACACCTTCAGAACACCTTCAGAACACCTTCGAACACCTTCACAACACCTTCACAACACCTTCAGAACACATTCAGAACACCTTCAGAACACCTTCAGAACACCTTCAGAACACCTTCAGAACACCTTCAGAACACCTTCAGAACACCTTCAGAACACCTTCGAACACCTTCACAACACCTTCACAACACCTTCAGAACACCTTCAGAACACCTTCAGAACACCTTCAGAACACCTTCACAACACCTTCACAACACCTTCAGAACACCTTCAGAACACCTTCGAACACCTTCAGAACACCTTCACAACACCTTCACAACACCTTCAGAACACATTCAGAACACCTTCAGAACACCTTCAGAACTCCTTCAGAACACCTTCAGAACACCTTCAGAACACCTTCAGAACACCTTCAGAACACCTTCAGAACACCTTCAGAACACTTTCAGAACACCTTCGAACACCTTCACAACACCTTCACAACACCTTCAGAACACATTCAGAACACCTTCAGAACACCTTCAGAACACCTTCAGAACTCCTTCAGAACACCTTCAGAACACCTTCAGAACACCTTCAGAACACCTTCACAACACCTTCGCAACACCTTCAGAACACCTTCAGAACTCCTTCAGAACACCTTCAGAACACCTTCACAACACCTTCACAACACCTTCAGAACACCTTCAGAACACCTTCAGAACACCTTCAGAACACCTTCACAACACCTTCAGAACACCTTCAGAACACCTTCAGAACACCTTCAGAACACCTTCACAACACCTTCAGAACACCTTCAGAACTCCTTCAGAACACCTTCAGAACACCTTCAGAACACCTTCAGAACATCTTCAGAACACCTTCAGAACACCTTCAGAACACCTTCAGAACACCTTCAGAACACCTTCGAACACCTTCACAACACCTTCACAACACCTTCAGAACACATTCAGAACACCTTCAGAACACCTTCAGAACACCTTCAGAACACCTTCAGAACACCTTCAGAACACCTTCAGAACACCTTCAGAACACCTTCAGAACTCCTTCAGAACACCTTCAGAACACCTTCAGAACACCTTCAGAACACCTTCAGAACACCTTCAGAACACCTTCAGAACACCTTCAGAACACCTTCAGAACACCTTCAGAACACCTTCAGAACACCTTCAGAACACCTTCAGAACACCTTCAGAACACCTTCAGAACACCTTCAGAACTCCTTCAGAACACCTTCAGAACACCTTCAGAACACCTTCAGAACACCTTCAGAACACCTTCAGAACACCTTCAGAACAACTTCAGAACACCTTCAGAACACCTTCAGAACACCTTCAGAACACCTTCAGAACACCTTCAGAACACCTTCAGAACTCCTTCAGAACACCTTCAGAACACCTTCAGAACACCTTCGAACACCTTCAGAACACCTTCAGAACACCTTCAGAACACCTTCAGAACACCTTCAGAACACCTTCAGAACTCCTTCAGAACACCTTCAGAACACCTTCAGAACGCCTTCGAACACCTTCAGAACACCTTTAATCTAAACTGCCTTCTTCCAACCGTCAAACACGGCTGGGGTTCGGTGATGATCTGGGGTGCTTCTTCTTGGTAATCCACCTGGCCAATGATTTTCCTTCATGCAAGAATCAACAGCCGAGACTATATAGGAATTTTGGACGGCCAAGTTCATCCTCTGATGCAAACACCACTTCCTGACGGGAACGCCATCTTTCAAGAGGTCAATGCCCTAATCCATACGCTAGAATTGTTACAGAGGCCTGGGGGACATTCTACTGAAGTTGAGCATCTCTTCTGGTCACCACAAACCCCATACATCAACATTATAGAACATTTGTGGTCGGTTTTAGAGATTCAAGTGAGTCAATTCCCGCAGCCACCGTCTCTAAAAGGACAGGAGTGTTATGGCATGAGAATGGGGTAAAATTCCTTTGGGAACAATTCACAAATTCAATGAATCAATACCTCGGAGAGTTGAGGCTGTAATTGCCTCAAAATGTGAACTTACAACTTATTAAAACATATTTTATTGATTTTCCAAAGTGTTTTCATTATTTTGTCCAACACCCGTACGTCTACGCTGTACAGCCTCATGGAAGACTTCCGTAATTACTTCGACAACAAGAAACCTCGCCAGAGCATAAAACTCGATTGTCGCAAGCATTCAATTCCCGGGGTTAGAATTTGACTTTGTATGTTCAGACGTGCGTCTGAGCGCGTACAGCTGAGGCCCACCTCACGCTGGCGTGCCCTGCCTACTGGTGCCCCTACACTGAAAGAATTAATAGCCCTATTTTGAAACACCCAGGTGCATCTGACGTTTGTCCCAAAACCGAGACACGCAGATGCATCATCAATGAGACACCCAAGACTAGGATGCATACCAGTGTCTCCAGACCCGATTTAGAAACGATCTAGTGTCTCACTAAAAGTGCTTCTGTGTCTCATCGATGAGACACTTGGGCTTCAGTTTGATGCATTTACCACTGATGTCTCACACAAAACTCTACGGATACTAAGCTATAGCATTACACGGTCAAGCACGGTTGGCGCTTCCAGCGCTATGAAGAAACTTGGATACACTTACGTATTCTTCAGCTCAGCGATAGCTGCTGCTGGTGACACCGATATTAGGTCTAACCGCTAAAAAGCTACGGCGGGAATTACATTCGCCTCCGGCAATTAGGCTTTTTCATGCCATCAGCAACACTTCTGGTTCACCTGAGAGCAATAGCGACTAAACGGTAACTTCACATGAAGAGTCCATTTATACAGTCTATAAGAGAAGTTATGTACGTAACGAAAATTTAGTTTGATCCGTGTTACATTTACTGAACACTTAAATAACTGAAGTCAATTTAAGGGGTGAATAAGCTATTACATTATCATCGCCAATAAAAGATAGGCAGCATTTTGAGACACTTCATGCTCATCGAGGTGTCGCACTTCCGATGAGACATCTACTTTGTTTCTGAGACGTTCTGGCTACCTTTGAGACACCTGAACAGCCATGAGACACTTAGAGAGGCAAAAATTTCTTTTAGTGTGAAGTAAATACCGCAGGACAGGAGGACGGTGGCCACCGCTGCGTGTGGTGAAGTAAATACCGCAGGACAGGAGGACGGTGGCCACCGCTGCGTGTGGTGAAGTAAATACCGCAGGACAGGAGGACGGTGGCCACCGCTGCGTGTGGTGAAGTAAATACCGCAGGACAGGAGGACGGTGGCCACCGCCACCGCTGCGTGTGGTGAAGTAAATACCGCAAGACAGGAGGACGGTGGCCACCGCTGCGTGTGGTGAAGTAAATACCGCAGGACAGGAGGACGGTGGCCACCGCTGCGTGTGGTGAAGTAAATACCGCAGGACAGGAGGACGGTGGCCACCGCTGCGTGTGGTGAAGTAAATACCGCAGGACAGGAGGACGGTGGCCACCGCTGCGTGTGGTGAAGTAAATACCGCAGGACAGGAGGACGGTGGCCACCGCTGCGTGTGGTGAAGTAAATACCGCAGGACAGGAGGACGGTGGCCACCGCTGCGTGTGGTGAAGTAAATACCGCAGGACAGGAGGACGGTGGCCACCCCTGCGTGTGGTGAAGTAAATACCGCAGGACAGGAGGACGGTGGCCACCGCTGCGTGTGGTGAAGTAAATACCGCAGGACAGGAGGACGGTGGCCACCGCTGCGTGTGGTGAAGTAAATACCGCAGGACAGGAGGACGGTGGCCACCGCTGCGTGTGGTGAAGTAAATACCGCAGAACAGGAGGACGGTGGCCACCCCTGCGTGTGGTGAAGTAAATACCGCAGGACAGGAGGACGGTGGCCACCCCTGCGTGTGGTGAAGTAAATACCGCAGGACAGGAGGACGGTGGCCACCGCTGCGTGTGGTGAAGTAAATACCGCAGGACAGGAGGACGGTGGCCACCGCTGCGTGTGGTGAAGTAAATACCGCAGGACAGGAGGACGGTGGCCACCGCTGCGTGTGGTGAAGTAAATACCGCAGGACAGGAGGACGGTGGCCACCCCTGCGTGTGGTGAAGTAAATACCGCAGGACAGGAGGACGGTGGCCACCGCTGCGTGTGGTGAAGTAAATACCGCAGGACAGGAGGACAGTGGCCACCGCTGCGTGTGGTGAAGCAAATACCGCAGGGCAGGAGGACGGTGGCCACCGCTACGTGTGGTGAAGTAAATACCGCAGGACAGGAGGACGGTGGCCACCGCTGCGTGTGGTGAAGTAAATACCGCAGGACAGGAGGACGGTGGCCACCGCTGCGTGTGGTGAAGTAAATACCGCAGGACAGGAGGACGGTGGCCACCGCTGCGTGTGGTGAAGTAAATACCGCAGGACAGGAGGACGGTGGCCACCGCTACGTGTGGTGAAGTAAATACCGCAGGACAGGAGGACGGTGGCCACCGCTGCGTGTGGTGAAGTAAATACCGCATTACAGGAGGACGGTGGCCACCGCTGCGTGTGGTGAAGTAAATACCGCAGGACAGGAGGACGGTGGCCACCGCTGCGTGTGGTGAAGTAAATACCGCAGGACAGGAGGACGGTGGCCACCGCTGCGTGTGGTGAAGTATATACCGCAGGACAGGAGGACGGTGGCCACCGCTGCGTGTGGTGAAGTAAATACCGCAGGACAGGAGGACGGTGGCCACCGCTACGTGTGGTGAAGTAAATACCGCAGGACAGGAGGACGGTGGCCACCGCTGCGTGTGGTGAAGTAAATACCGCAGGACAGGAGGACGGTGGCCACCGCTGCGTGTGGTGAAGTAAATACCGCAGGACAGGAGGACGGTGGCCACCGCTGCGTGTGGTGAAGTAAATACCGCAGGACAGGAGGACGGTGGCCACCGCTGCGTGTGGTGAAGTAAATACCGCAGGGCAGGAGGACGGTGGCCACCGCTGCGTGAGGTGAAGTAAATACCGCAGGACAGGAGGACGGTGGCCACCACTGCGTGTGGTGAAGTAAATACCGCAGGACAGGAGGACGGTGGCCACCGCTGCGTGTGGTGAAGTAAATACCGCAGGACAGGAGGACGGTGGCCACCGCTGCGTGTGGTGAAGTAAATACCGCAGGGCAGGAGGACGGTGGCCACCGCTGCGTGTGGTGAAGTAAATACCGCAGGACAGGAGGACGGTGGCCACCGCTGCGTGTGGTGAAGTAAATACCGCAGGACAGGAGGACGGTGGCCACCGCTGCGTGTGGTGAAGTAAATACCGCAGGACAGGAGGACGGTGGCCACCGCTGCGTGTGGTGAAGTAAATACCGCAGGACAGGAGGACGGTGGCCACCGCTGCGTGTGGTGAAGTAAATACCGCAGGACAGGAGGACGGTGGCCACCGCTGCGTGTGGTGAAGTAAATACCGCAGGACAGGAGGACGGTGGCCACCGCTGCGTGTGGTGAAGTAAATACCGCAGGACAGGAGGACGGTGGCCACCGCTGCGTGTGGTGAAGTAAATACCGCAGGACAGGAGGACGGTGGCCACCGCTGCGTGCTCCCACCTCCCACTTCCCCACACAACATATTGTGGGACCAGATTTGTGTTGCGCTCCCTATCGCTCGACTCCCTAATCCCGCCAGCTGCTTCAAGGGAGGAGTGGGAGCGCTCCCAGCCCGCACAACTCCCCCATCTGCTCCCACATAGGGAGGAGTAGGAGCGCTCCCAGCCCGCACAACTCCCCCATCTGCTCCCACTGAGGGAGGAGTAGGAGCGCTCCCAGCCCGCACAACTCCCCCATCTGCTCCCACATAGGGAGGAGAGGAAGCGCTCCCAGCCCGCACAACTCCCCCATCTGCTCGCACATAGGGAGGAGTAGGAGCGCTCCCAGCCCGCACAACTCCCCCATCTGCTCCCACATAGGGAGGAGAGGAAGCGCTCCCAGCCCGCACAACTCCCCCATCTGCTCCCACATAGGGAGGAGTAGGAGCGCTCCCAGCCCGCACAACTCCCCCATCTGCTCCCACTGAGGGAGGAGTAGGAGCGCTCCCAGCCCGCACAACTCCCCCCATCTGCTCCCACATAGGGAGGAGAGGAAGCGCTCCCAGCCCGCACAACTCCCCCATCTGCTCGCACATAGGGAGGAGTAGGAGCGCTCCCAGCCCGCACAACTCCCCCATCTGCTCCCACATAGGGAGGAGAGGAAGCGCTCCCAGCCCGCACAACTCCCCCATCTGCTCCCACATAGGGAGGAGTAGGAGCGCTCCCAGCCCGCACAACTCCCCCATCTGCTCCCACGTAGGGAGGAGTAGGAGCGCTCCCAGCCCGCACAACTCCCCCATCTGCTCCCACATAGGGAGGAGTAGGAGCGCTCCCAGCCCGCACAACTCCCCCATCTGCTCCCACATAGGGAGGAGTAGGAGCGCTCCCAGCCCGCACAACTCCCCCATCTGCTCCCACATAGGGAGGAGTAGGAGCGCTCCCAGCCCGCACAACTCCCACAGTTGCTCCCACAGAGGGAGGAGTAGGAGCGCTCCCAGCCCGCACAACTCCCCCATCTGCTCCCACATAGGGAGGAGTAGGAGCGCTCCCAGCCCGCACAACTCCCCCATCTGCTCCCACATAGGGAGGAGTAGGAGCGCTCCCAGCCCGCACAACTCCCCCATCTGCTCCCACATAGGGAGGAGTAGGAGCGCTCCCAGCCCGCACAACTCCCCCATCTGCTCCCACATAGGGAGGAGTAGGAGCGCTCCCAGCCCGCACAACTCCCCCATCTGCTCCCACATAGGGAGGAGTAGGAGCGCTCCCAGCCCGCACAACTCCCCCATCTGCTCCCACAAAGGGAGGAGTAGGAGCGCTCCCAGCCCGCACAACTCCCACAGTTGCTCCCACAGAGGGTGGAGTGGGAGCGCTCCCAGCCCGCACAACTCCCCCATCTGCTCCCACAGAGGGAGGAGTAGGAGCGCTCCGAGCCCGCACAACTCCCACAGTTGCTCCCACAGAGGGTGGAGTGGGAGCGCTCCCAGCCCGCACAACTCCCCCATCTGCTCCCACAGAGGGAGGAGTAGGAGCGCTCCCAGCCCGCACAACTCCCACAGTTGCTCCCACAGAGGGTGGAGTGGGAGCGCTCCCAGCCCGCACAACTCCCCCATCTGCTCCCACAAAGGGAGGAGTAGGAGCGCTCCCAGCCCGCACAACTCCCCCATCTGCTCCCACAGAGGGAGGAGTAGGAGCGCTCCCAGCCCGCACAAATCCCACAGCTGCTCCCACAGAGGGAGGAGTAGGAGCGCTCCCAGCCCGCACAACTCCCACAGCTGCTCCCACTGAGGGAGGAGTAGGAGCGCTCCCAGCCCGCACAACTCCCACAGTTGCTCCCACAGAGGGTGGAGTGGGAGCGCTCCCAGCCCGCACAACTCCCACAGCTGCTCCCACTGAGGGAGGAGTGGGAGCGCTCCCAGCCCGCACAACTCCCACAGCTGCTCCCACTGAGGGAGGAGTGGGAGTGCTCCCAGCCCGCACAACTCCCCCAGCTGCTCCCACTGAGGGAGGAGTGGGAGCGCTCCCAGCCCGCACAACTCCCACAGCTGCTCCCACTGAGGGAGGAGTGGGAGCGCTCCCAGCCCGCACAACTCCCACAGCTGCTCCCACTGAGGGAGGAGTGGGAGCGCTCCCAGCCCGCACAACTCCCACAGTTGCTCCCACTGAGGGAGGAGTGGGAGCGCTCCCAGCCCGCACAACTCCCACAGCTGCTCCCACTGAGGGAGGAGTGGGAGCGCTCCCAGCCCGCACAACTCCCACAGCTGCTCCCACTGAGGGAGGAGTGGGAGCGCTCCCAGCCCGCACAACTCCCCCAGCTGCTCCCACTGAGGGAGGAGTGGGAGCGCTCCCAGCCCGCACAACTCCCACAGCTGCTCCCACTGAGGGAGGAGTGGGAGCGCTCCCAGCCCGCACAACTCCCACAGCTGCTCCCACTGAGGGAGGAGTGGGAGCGCTCCCAGCCCGCACAACTCCCACAGCTGCTCCCACTGAGGGAGGAGTGGGAGCGCTCCCAGACCGCACAACTCCCCCAGCTGCTCCCACTGAGGGAGGAGTGGGAGCGCTCCCAGCCCGCACAACTCCCACAGCTGCTCCCACTGAGGGAGGAGTGGGAGCGCTCCCAGCCCGCACAACTCCCACAGCTGCTCCCACTGAGGGAGGAGTGGGAGCGCTCCCAGCCCGCACAACTCCCACAGCTGCTCCCACTGAGGGAGGAGTGGGAGCGCTCCCAGCCCGCACAACTCCCACAGCTGCTCCCACTGAGGGAGGAGTGGGAGCGCTCCCAGCCTGCACAACTCCCACAGCTGCTCCCACAGAGGGAGGAGTAGGAGCGCTCCCAGCCCGCACAACTCCCACAGCTGCTCCCACAGAGGGAGGAGTGGGAGCGCTCCCAGCCCGCACAACTCCCCCATCTGCTCCCACAAAGGGAGGAGTAGGAGCGCTCCCAGCCCGCACAACTCCCCCATCTGCTCCCACAAAGGGAGGAGTAGGAGCGCTCCCAGCCCGCACAACTCCCACAGCTGCTCCCACTGAGGGAGGAGTGGGAGCGCTCCCAGCCCGCACAACTCCCACAGCTGCTCCCACAGAGGGAGGAGTGGGAGCACTCCCAGCCCGCACAACTCCCACAGCTGCTCCCACAGAGGGAGGAGTGGGAGCGCTCCCAGCCCGCACAAAATAATGCGGGATCTAATTGACGAAAAACGCGTCAATCGACCCGCGGAACGGGGGAGGATGAGGGGGAAGAGGGGGAGGGGAAGAGGAGGGGAAAGGAGGGGACGAGGATTTGTGAGGGAAAGGATAACATCCCGGCGGTGTGAGGGTGTGTTGAGGGGGGGGGGGTGTGGAGGTTGGGGTGTGTGGAGGGTGGGGGTGTGTGGAGGGTGGGGTGTGTGGAGGATTGGGGTGTGTGGAGGGCTGGGTGTTTGGGGGTTGGGGTGTGTGGAGGGTGGGTGTGTGTGGAGGGTGGGGGTGTGTGGAGGGCTGGGTGTTTGGGGGGTGGGGGTGTGTGGAGGGTAGGGGTGTGTGGAGGGTAGGGGTGTGTAGAGGGTGGGGGGGGTGTGGAGGGCTGGGTGTTTGGGGGGTGGGGTGTGTGGAGGGTGGGTGTGTGTGGAGGGTGGGGGTGTGTGGAGGGCTGGGTGTTTGGGGGGTGAGGGTGTGTGGAGGGTAGGGGTGTGTGGAGGGTAGGGGTGTGTAGAGGGTGGGGGGGGTGTGGAGGGCTGGGTGTTTGGGGGGTGGGGGTGTGTGGAGGGTGCGGGTGTGTAGAGGGTGGGGGTGTGTGGAGGGCTGGGTTTTTGGGGGGTGGGGGTGTGTGGAGGGTAGGGGTGTGTGGAGGGTGGGGGGGGTGTGGAGGGTGGGGTGTGTGGAGGGTGGGGTGTGTGGAGGGTGGGGTGTGTGGAGGGCTGGGTGTTTGGGGGGTGGGGTGTGTGAAGGGTGGGGGTGTGTGGAGGGTGGGTGTGTGTGGAGGGTAGGGGTGTGTGGAGGGTGGGGGGGTGTGTGAAGGGTGGGGGTGTGTGGAGGGTGGGTGTGTGTGGAGGGTGGGGTGTGTGGAGGGTGGGGTGTGTGGAGGGTGGGGTGTGTGGAGGGTGGGGGTGTGTGGAGGGTGGGTTGGTGTGGGTGGGGGTGTGTGGAGGGCTGGGTGTTTGGGGGGTGGGGGTGTGTGGAGGGTAGGGGTGTGTGGAGGGTGGGGGGGGTGTGGAGAGTGGGGTGTGTGGAGGGTGGGGTGTGTGAAGGGTGGGGGTGTGTGGAGGGTGGGTGTGTGTGGAGGGTGGGGTGTGTGGAGGGTGGGGTGTGTGGAGGGTGAAGTGTGTGGAGGGTTGGGTGTGTGGAGGGTGGGGTGTGTGGAGGGTGGGGTGTGTGGAGGGTTGGGTGTGTGGAGGGTGGGTGTGTGGAGGGTGGGGGTGTGTGGAGGGCTGGGTGTGTGGAGGGTGGGTGTGTGTGGAGGGTGGGGGTGTGTGGAGGGTAGGGGTGTGTGGAGGGTGGGGGGGGTGTGGAGGGTGGGGTGTGTGGAGGGTAGGGGTGTGTGGAGGGTGGGGGGGGTGTGGAGGGTGGGGTGTGTGGAGGGTGGGGTGTGTGAAGGGTGGGGGTGTGTGGAGGGTGGGTGTGTGTGGAGGGTGGGGTGTGTGGAGGGTGGGGTGTGTGGAGGGTGAAGTGTGTGGAGGGTTGGGTGTGTGGAGGGTGGGGGGTGTGTGGAGGGTGGGTGTGTGGAGGGTGGGGGTGTGTGGAGGGCTGGGTGTGTGGAGGGTGGGTTGTGTGTGGAGGGTGGGGGTGTGTGGAGGGTGGGGGGGTGTGAGGGTGGGGGTGTGTGGGGTGTGGGGGTTTCAGAGGGTGGGGGTGTGTGGAGGGTGGGGGTGTGTATAGGGTGGGGGTGTGTGGAGGGGGGGATGTGTGGAGGGTGGGGGTGTGACGAGGGTGGGGGTGTGACGAGGGTGGGGGTTTGTGGAGGGTGGGGTGTGTGGAGGGTAGGGGTGTGTGGAGGGGGGGGGTGTGTGTGGAGGGTAGGGGTGTGTGGAGGGGGGGATGAGGAAGTGGGAGCAATAGATGGGGGAATGAGACGGGAGGGAGTGGGAGCAGGAGATGGGGGAATGAGACGGGAGGGAGTGGGAGCAGGAGATGGGGGATTGAGACGGGAGGGAGTGGGAGCAGGAGTGCGGGGAGTGAGACGGGAGGGAGTGGGAGCAGGAGATGGGGGATTGAGACGGGAGGGAGTGGGAGCAGGAGTGCGGGGAGTGAGACGGGAGGGAGTGGGAGCAGGAGATGGGGGATTGAGACGGGAGGGAGTGGGAGCAGGAGTGCGGGGAGTGAGACGGGAGGGAGTGGGAGCAGGAGATGGGGGAATGAGACGGGAGGGAGTGGGAGCAGGAGATGGGGGATTGAGACGGGAGGGAGTGGGAGCAGGAGTGCGGGGAGTGAGACGGGAGGGAGTGGGAGCAGGAGATGGGGGAATGAGACGGGAGGGAGTGGGAGCAGGAGATGGGGGATTGAGACGGGAGGGAGTGGGAGCAGGAGTGCGGGGAGTGAGACGGGAGGGAGTGGGAGCAGGAGATGGGGGATTGAGACGGGAGGGAGTGGGAGCAGGAGTGCGGGGAGTGAGACGGGAGGGAGTGGGAGCAGGAGATGGGGGATTGAGACGGGAGGGAGTGGGAGCAGGAGTGCGGGGAGTGAGACGGGAGGGAGTGGGAGCAGGAGATGGGGGATTGAGACGGGAGGGAGTGGGAGCAGGAGTGCGGGGAGTGAGACGGGAGGGAGTGGGAGCAGGAGATGGGGGATTGAGACGGGAGGGAGTGGGAGCAGGAGTGCGGGGAGTGAGACGGGAGGGAGTGGGAGCAGGAGATGGGGGATTGAGACGGGAGGGAGTGGGAGCAGGAGTGCGGGGAGTGAGACGGGAGGGAGTGGGAGCAGGAGATGGGGGATTGAGACGGGAGGGAGTGGGAGCAGGAGTGCGGGGAGTGAGACGGGAGGGAGTGGGAGCAGGAGATGGGGGATTGAGACGGGAGGGAGTGGGAGCAGGAGTGCGGGGAGTGAGACGGGAGGGAGTGGGAGCAGGAGATGGGGGATTGAGACGGGAGGGAGTGGGAGCAGGAGTGCGGGGAATGAGACGGGAGGGAGTGGGAGCAGGAGATGGGGGATTGAGACGGGAGGGAGTGGGAGCAGGAGTGCGGGGAGTGAGACGGGAGGGAGTGGGAGCAGGAGATGGGGGATTGAGACGGGAGGGAGTGGGAGCAGGAGTGCGGGGAGTGAGACGGGAGGGAGTGGGAGCAAGAGATGGGGGATTGAGACGGGAGGGAGTGGGAGCAGGAGATGGGGGAGTGAGACGGGAGGGAGTGGGAGCAGGAGATGGGGGAGTGAGACGGGAGGGAGTGGGAGCAGAAGATGGGGGATTGAAACGGGAGGGAGTGGGAGCAGGAGATGGGGGAGAGAGACGGGAGGGAGTGGGAGCAGGAGATGGGGGAGTTAGACGGGAGGGAGTGGGAGCAGGAGATGGGGGAGTTAGACGGGAGGGAGTGGGAGCAGGAGATGGGGGAGTGAGACGGGAGGGAGTGGGAGCAGCGAGGAAGTTGGGGGAGTGAGGAGGAAGTGGGGGCGTAGGGGGAGTGGGCAATGTGGGAGTGTGGGACACATACAGAGCACACAACACACAACACACAACACACCACACACCACACAAAACACAACGTGCCACACTCAACACACAACACACAACACACAACACAACAAACAACACACAACACACAACACACCAAGCACAACACAATACAAAGCATACACCACACAACACATAACACACAACACACAGCACACAACATACCACACACAACACACAACACACAACACACAACATACCACACACAACACACAACACAACACATAACACACAACACACCACACACCACAAACAACACACAACACACCACACAACACAACACACAACACACAACACACCACACACCACACAACACAACACACAACACACAACACACAACACAACACACAACACACAACACACAACACACAACACAACAAACAACACACAACACAACACAACACACACCACACAACACAACACACAACACACAACACAACACACAACACACAACACACAACACACAACACAACACACAACACACAACACAACACAACACACAACACACAACACACAACACACAACACACAACACACAACACACCACACACAACACACAACACACAACACACAACACACAACACACAACACAACACAACACACACCACACAACACAACACACAACACACAACACAACACACAACACACAACACACCACACACAACACACAACACACAACACACAACACACAACACACAACACAACACAACACACACCACACAACACAACACACAACACACAACACAACAAACAACACACAACACAACACAACACACACCACACAACACAACACACAACACACAACACAACACACAACACACAACACACAACACACAACACAACACACAACACACAACACAACACAACACAACACACAACACACAACACACAACACACAACACAACACAACACACAACACACAACACAACACAACACAACACACAACACACAACACACAACACATGGGTATCATGAGATGCTGGGCAGCTACCCTCCACTGCAGCTGTACATGGTGCAGTTCATCACTGCTCACCACTGCTCACTACTGCTCACCACTGCTCACCACTGCTCACCACTGCTCACCACTGCTTACCGCTGCTCATCACTGCTCACCACTGCTCACCACTGCTCACCACTGCTTACCACTGCTCACCACTGCTCACCACTGCTCACCACTGCTCACCACTGCTCACCACTGCTCACCACTGCTCACCACTGCCCACCACTGCTCACCACTGCTCACCACTGTTCACCACTGCTCACCACTGCTCACCAATGCTCACCACTGCTCACCACTGCTCACCACTGCTCACCACTGCTCACCACTGCCCACCACTGCTCACCACTGCTCACCACTGCTCACCACTGTTCATCACTGCTCACCACTGCTCACCAATGTTCACCACTGCTCACCAATGCTCACCACTGCTCACCACTGCTAACCACTACTCACCACCGCTCACCACCGCTCACCACTGCTCACCACTGCTCGTCACCGCTCACCACCGCTCACCACTGCTCACCAGAGGGCACAAGTGACACGGTCAGCTCGGCTGCCAATGACGGCCCCCCGAGCTGCACACACCCGCTCCCTCTCCCACATGTCCCTAAGCTAACAATACATTTAGGTAAAGCATACGTTTCGTCAAAATTGTCTCATTTCACTGATGTTCATTCACTCCCGATATTTTACAACTTCTGGCATTTAAGAATGTAAACTGCCTTGGAAATGAATTTGTAGGAACAAATTTTCATCAGAAAACTGTTTTGCGCGGTGATGTTACCGGGTAAAGAGTGGTTACTCTGTTTAGCGCTTTTGCTGGATGTTAATCATGCTCTGTCTCTTATTAAACCTGATAAGTAAGATTACTATCAGAGGTACCTCATGAGCCTTATCAAACTGTCAGACGTACGAAACATCCACACCCATTTTATGTACATTGCAGCGATTCCAAACCGTAAAATTGCATTGATCGTTTGCTTAACATTTCAATTAAAGCTTTATTTGTATCAAAATTTTTATTGAATTGAAAATAATCACATTTTATCTAAAAAGGTGTTGTTTGTTTGAGCTCCACAGTACGACAACAGGGTAGCGTGTTTGGCACTGAATTGTTTTGTCACGTTGAGATGAACCAGTGTGAATCGAGACAGTGAGGAGGTAGGGTGTGCGCGCAGTACTCTCTGAATGCGAGCTGCGCCGCGCGCTGGTTCTACACGTGTTGTGTACAGAGATATATTTTACCTTGCGAAACAGAATTTTTAGCTCATAACACATTCAAAGCTATACACATTAAAAATTAGAATAATAGAATTGTTCTACTTTCTTTAGTTTGAATTATGAGTTTGGAGTTATATTGAAGTGAATCCGCCTAATTCATCGTTTTATTCACGACTGTCAATGAATATTGTAAATTAAACATAAGCAAAGTTGATCATTAGAGTATGTGAAGTGGAAACTGAGCCCGGTTGTGTGACGGCTGTAGTGCGGCAGCGACTCGACACATCCAGGTTGTGACGGCGCTGTGAGTATTGCTGGTGAGGCACGTCAGCTGATGTTGCTGGTGTGGTGCTTGTGTCGGGGTTGTGGTTGTGTCGGCATTGTCGTTGTGTCAGGGTTGTGGTTGAGTTGGGACTGGGGTTGTGTCAGGATTGTGTTAGTGTCAGGGTTGTGGTTGTGTCGGCAGTGTGGTTGTGTCAGGGTTGTGATTGTGTCGGGACTGTGGTTGTTTCACTGTTGTGGTTGTGTCAGGGTTGTGGTTGTGTTGGGACTGTGGTTGTGTCAGGGTTGTGGTTGTGTCAGGACTATGGTTGTGTCAGTGTTTTGGTTGTGTTAGGACTGTGGTTGTGTCAGGACTTTGATTGTGTCAGTGTTTTGGTTGTCTTAGGACTGTGGTTGTGTCAGGACTGTGGTTGTGTCAGAACTGTGGTTGTGCCAGGGTTGTGATTGTGTCAGGGTTGTGGTTGTGTCAGGGTTGTGGTTGTGTCAGGGTTGTGGTTGTGTCAGGGTTGGGGTTGTGTCAGGGTTGTGGTTGTGTCAGGGTTGTGGTTGTGTTAAAGTTGTGGTTGTGTCAGGGTTGTGGTTGTGTCAGGGTTGTGGTTGTGCCAGTGTTGTGGTTGCGCCAGGGTTGTGGTTGTGCCAGGGTTATGGTTGTGCTAGGGTTGTGGTTGTGTCAGGGTTGTGGTTGTGTCAGGGTTGTGGTTGTGTCAGGGTTGTGGTTGTGTCAGGGTTGTGATTGTGCCATGGTTGTGGTTGTGTCAGGGTTATGGTTGTGTCAGGGTTTTGGTTGTGTCAGGGTTGTGGTTGTGTCAGGGTTGTGGTTGTGCCAGTGTTGTGGTTGCGCCAGGGTTGTGGTTGTGCCAGGGTTATGGTTGTGCTAGGGTTGTGGTTGTGTCAGGGTTGTGGTTGTGTCAGGGTTTTGGTTGTGTCAGGGTTGTGGTTGTGTCAGGGCTGTGGTTGTGCCAGGGTTGTGGTTGTGTCAGGGTTGTGGTTGTGTCAGCACGGCCGCTCACGGCTCAATAGCTCATTTGCAGACAAAATTTGCCTACTGTCATTGGGGTCAATATTTCAATAGAACACAACGCTCCACGTCCTGCATCCGAGACTAGTGGGGGATTTCGAGCAGCAGCGAGTGGAACACTTCCCCCGGTAGTGAGGCGTGTGGGGCCTCCGCAGCAGACCTAGACAGCAGGGGGCAGTAGAGCAGCTCATGAGGACCCTGCAACACCTGCAGCAGGCAGGCGCCCCTGGTGCCTGCGAGCTTCTCTCGAGCTGCGTGCGCTGCCTGCGCTGCGTGCGCTGTGTGCACTGCGTGCGCTGCCTACGCTGCGTGCGCTGCCTGCGCTGCGTGCGCTGTGTGCACTGCGTGCGCTGCCTGCGCTGCGTGCGCTGCCTGCGCTGCGTGCGCTGCCTGCGCTGCGTGTAGCGTTGAGGGATGCTTCGCGTTGTGGTCAGCTCGGGTCTGAGGCGCTGCAGGCAGGAGGCCTCAAGCCGAGACTGCTGAACACATCTCCTGGGACGTGCGTCAGTCCCAGAGCTCTGAACATAACACATAACACACAACACAACGCACTACACAACACCACACAACACAACATAACACAACACAACGCACTACACCACACAACACAAAACAAACACAGAACCCAAACACACAACGCAACACAAACACACAACACACAACACAAATATACAACACAAACACACAACACAGCACAACGCACTACACAACACAACACAAACACACGACACAAACACGCAACACAACACAGAACACAATACACAACACAAACACACAACACAACACGACGCACTACACAACACCACACAACACACAACACCACACAACACACAACACAACAACACAATACACAACACAATACACAACACACAACACAACACAAACACACAACACAACACAAACACACCACACAACACAAACACACAACACAACCACACCACACAACACAAACACACAACACAAACACACAGCACAAACACACAACACCACACAACACAAACACACCACACAACACAAACACACAACACAAACACACAACACAACACGCAACACAACACAAACATCACCACACAACACAAACACACAACACAAACACACAACACAACACAACCACACCACACAACACAACACAACCACACCACACAATACAAACACACCACACAACACAAACACACAGCACAAACACACAACTCACAACACACCACACAACACAAACACACAACACAAACACACAACACAACACAACACAAACACACCACACAACACAAACACACAACACAAACACACAACACCACACAAAACAACACAACAATACCCACAAACAGCAAACACAGGTCGCCTCTGTAGCGCTGGAAATAAAAAAAATCACAGAATTCTCATGCAAACCATAACTAAACGAAAACTTTCCACCAACATATGGACGAAAGCTTCTAATTTTAAGGTTCGTTTACGGAGATCTCTGAGTAAATACCGTGTGAGAATTTGTTGATGTAACTTGAATTGCGCCTGAACGTCGTCCACATCGTGAATATCTGCGTCGCTGCTGGCGTTGTGTCCGGCTGTTGAATTGCCCTCTGTACCCTGGACCGTTGAACTCCTGCCCTCTGTACCCTGGACCGTTGAACTCCTGCCCTCTGTACCCTGGACCGTTGAACTCCTGCCCTCTGTACCCTGGACCGTTGAACTCCTGCCCTCTGTACCCTATACCGTTGAACTCCTACCCTCTGTGCCCTGGACCGATGAACTCCTGCCCTCTGTGCCCTGAACCGTTGAACTCCTGCCCTCTGTACTCTGGACCGTTGAACTCCTGCCCTCTGTACCTTGGACCATTGAACTCCTGCCCTCTGTACCCTGGACTGTTGAACTCCTGCCCTCTGTACCCTGGACCGTTGAACTCCTGCCCTCTGTACCCTGGACCGTTGAACTCCTGCCCTCTGTACACTGGACTGTTGAACTCTTGCCCTCTGTACCCTGGACTGTTGAACTCCTGCCCTCTGTACCCTGGACCGTTGAACTCCTGCCCTCTGTACCCTGGACTGTTGAACTCCTGCCCTCTGTACCCTGGACTGTTGAACTCCTGCCCTCTGTACCCTGGACCGTTGAACTCCTGCCCTCTGTACCCTGGACCGTTGAACTCCTGCCCTCTGTACCCTGGACTGTTGAACTCCTGCCCTCTGTACCCTGGACTGTTGAACTCCTGCCCTCTGTACCCTGGACTGTTGAACTCCTGCCCTCTGTACTCTGGACCGTTGAACTCCTGCCCTCTGTACTCTGGACCGTTGAACTCCTGCCCTCTGTACCCTGGACCGTTGAACTCCTGCCCTCTGTACCCTGGACTGTTGAACTCCTGCCCTCTGTACCCTGGACCGTTGAACTCCTGCCCTCTGTACCCTGGACCGTTGAACTCCTGCCCTCTGTACCCTGGACTGTTGAACTCCTGCCCTCTGTACCCTGGACTGTTGAACTCCTGCCCTCTGTACCCTGGACTGTTGAACTCCTGCCCTCTGTACCCTGGACCGTTGAACTCCTGCCCTCTGTACTCTGGACCGTTGAACTCCTGTCCTCTGTACCCTGGACTGTTGAACTCCTGCCCTCTGTACCCTGGACCGTTGAACTCCTGCCCTCTGTACCCTGGACCGTTGAACTCCTGCCCTCTGTACCCTGGACTGTTGAACTCCTGCCCTCTGTACCCTGGACCGTTGAACTCCTGCCCTCTGTACCCTGGACCGTTGAACTCCTGCCCTCTGTACCCTGGACTGTTGAACTCCTGCCCTCTGTACCCTGGACTGTTGAACTCCTGCCCTCTGTACCCTGGACTGTTGAACTCCTGCCCTCTGTACCCTGGACCGTTGAACTCCTGCCCTCTGTACTCTGGACCGTTGAACTCCTGCCCTCTGCACCCTGGACCATTGAACTCCTGCCCTCTGTACCCCCATGGACCGTTGAACACCCATCCCATGCCCCTCACGCCGCCAGCGGACCGCTTCATTCGCCACAAAACACTTCCCTGCTCCGTACTTCGTTCCTTTAGAGCTCCACTCGGTTCACGGAGACGAAGTGCTGGCCTCCTTTCCTCAGTGTTTTGTTCAGAGCTGTTGGTGTGACGGGCGGTGTGTTTGTGTGGCGGGCGGTGTGTTGGTGCGCGTGTTGATGTGTTGTTGTGTTGTGTCCTTTTGTGTGGCTGTCACGCCTCACATTCACAGCACGCCACACACACAACACGCCACGCACACAACACGCCACGCACACAACACGCCACTCATTCACAGCACGCTGCACGCCACACACACCAGCCAGGCAACATGGCACCAGCCAGGCAACACCAGCCAGGCAACATTGCACCAGCCAGGCAACACCAGCAAGGCAACATGGCACCAGCCAGGCAACACCAGCAAGGCAACATAGCACCAGCCAGGCAACACCAGCCAGGGACCGCCCAACACTTGGCGCGGTTGCCATGCTCGACGCGCTGGCCGAGTGTGTGCAGGCCCGGCGCGTCCGTCGGGGGGGGGGGGGGGGATTTTGTTTGTCTTGACGTGTATTGTTTCCTTTTGGTGGCTGGTGGCAGCGGTGCAGTGTGACAAACATGCGGGGCAGTTTTGCATAGCACAAAATCTGGTGAACTAAACAAAACCAACCAACATCACCAACGTGTTCCCAACCCGACCAACGCAAAAAATCCTCGTAAGCAAAGTTCCAAAGCGAAAGGCATTTCAGCGAGCCAACGACAGATTCCTTATGGCATTTCCGATGACTCGCTGATATGCTTTTGCTTTGGAACCTTTAGAGGATTTTGGGAACCTGACGAGAACTTTTTGGGTAGAACTTAGTTCCAAAATCCCTCTTCACTGCTGCGGTGCACTTGACTTCTCCACACTTCAGAATGGTGAACTTGGATTCTTCTGCAGAGAAGGAAGGATCTTTCCTGCAGCAGCACCTCTGGAGTGCAGGGCAGCCATTTCCATAGTCGAGTTGCATGAAATGACACAAAGACAGCAACATATTCAACGCATCCGTATCATGTCTACGGAATAAAAAACCTCACTATGTGGAGAGCTCGACAACGTTGGTGACGTTATTAGCTTTTGTTTTGTTCACCAGATTTTGTGCTGTTGAAATCTGCCCCTCGTGTTTGTCACCCTGTAGGCGTCTTGGTTGTGTTTCTTTTGACCTGTTTGTGTCTCGGGGTCCTTCCCGGCCACTGCAGCAGTGTTGTGTTGTGGGTTGTGTTGTGGGTTGTGTTGTGTTGTGGGTTGTGTTGTGGGTTGTGTTGTGTTGTGTTGTGGGTTGTGTTGTGTTGTGTTGTGTTGTGGGTTGTGTTGTGTTGTGTTGTGTTGTGTTGTGGGTTGTGTTGTGTTGTGGGTTGTGTTGTGTTGTGTTGTGTTGTGTTGTGTTGTGTTGTGTTGTGGGTTGTGTTGTGTTGTGTTGTGTTGTGTTGTGGGTTGTGTTGTGTTGTGTTGTGTTGTGTTGTGGGTTGTGTTGTGTTGTGTTGTGTTGTGTTGTGTTGTGTTGTGTTGTGGGTTGTGTTGTGTTGTGTTGTGTTGTGTTGTGTTGTGTTGTGGGTTGTGTTGTGTTGTGGGTTGTGTTGTGTTGTGTTGTGTTGTGTTGTGTTGTGTTGTGTGTTGTGTTGTGTTGTGTTGTGTTGTGTTGTGGGTTGTGTTGTGTTGTTGGTTGTGTTGTGTTGTGGGTTGTGTTGTGGGTTGTGTTGTGTTGTGTTGTGTTGTGGGTTGTGTTGTGTTGTGTTGTGTTGTGTTGTGTTGTGTTGTGTTGTGGGTTGTGTTGTGTTGTGTTGTGTTGTGTTGTGGGTTGTGTTGTGTTGTGTTGTGTTGTGTTGTGTTGTGTTGTGGGTTGTGTTGTGTTGTGTTGTGTTGTGTTGTGGGTTGTGTTGTGTTGTGTTGTGTTGTGTTGTGGGTTGTGTTGTGTTGTGGGTTGTGTTGTGTTGTGGGTTGTGTTGTGTTGTGTTGTGTTGTGTTGTGTTGTGTGTTGTGTTGTGTTGTGTTGTGAGTTGTGTTGTGTTGTGTTGTGTTGTGGGTTGTGTTGTGTTGTGGGTTGTGTTGTGTTGTGTTGTGTTGTGTTGTGGGTTGTGTTGTGTTGTGTTGTGTTGTGTTGTGTTGTGTTGTGTTGTGTTGTGGGTTGTGTTGTGTTGTGTTGTGTTGTGTTGTGTTGTGGGTTGTGTTGTGTTGTGTTGTGTTGTGGGTTGTGTTGTGTTGTGTTGTGGGTTGTGTTGTGTTGTGTTGTGGGTTGTGTTGTGTTGTGGGTTGTGTTGTATTGTGTTGTGAGTTGTGTTGTGTTGTGTTGTGTTGTGGGTTGTGTTGTGTTGTGGGTTGTGTTGTGTTGTGGGTTGTGTTGTGTTGTGTTGTGTTGTGTTGTGTTGTGGGTTGTGTTGTGTTGTGTTGTGTTGTGTTGTGTTGTGTTGTGGGTTGTGTTGTGTTGTGTTGTGTTGTGGGTTGTGTTGTGTTGTGTTGTGTTGTGTTGTGGGTTGTGTTGTGTTGTGGGTTGTGTTGTGTTGTGGGTTGTGTTGTGTTGTGTTGTGTTGTGTTGTGTGTTGTGTTGTGTTGTGTTGTGAGTTGTGTTGTGGGTTGTGTTGTGTTGTTGGTTGTGTTGTGTTGTGGGTTGTGTTGTGGGTTGTGTTGTGTTGTGTTGTGGGTTGTGTTGTGTTGTGTTGTGTTGTGTTGTGTTGTGTTGTGGGTTGTGTTGTGTTGTGTTGTGTTGTGTTGTGGGTTGTGTTGTGTTGTGTTGTGTTGTGTTGTGTTGTGTTGTGGGTTGTGTTGTGTTGTGTTGTGTTGTGTTGTGTTGTGGGTTGTGTTGTGTTGTGTTGTGTTGTGTTGTGGGTTGTGTTGTGTTGTGGGTTGTGTTGTGTTGTGGGTTGTGTTGTGTTGTGTTGTGTTGTGTTGTGTTGTGTGTTGTGTTGTGTTGTGAGTTGTGTTGTGTTGTGTTGTGTTGTGGGTTGTGTTGTGTTGTGGGTTGTGTTGTGTTGTGTTGTGTTGTGGGTTGTGTTGTGTTGTGTTGTGTTGTGTTGTGTTGTGTTGTGTTGTGTTGTGGGTTGTGTTGTGTTGTGTTGTGTTGTGTTGTGTTGTGGGTTGTGTTGTGTTGTGTTGTGTTGTGGGTTGTGTTGTGTTGTGTTGTGGGTTGTGTTGTGTTGTGTTGTGGGTTGTGTTGTGTTGTGGGTTGTGTTGTATTGTGTTGTGAGTTGTGTTGTGTTGTGTTGTGTTGTGGGTTGTGTTGTGTTGTGGGTTGTGTTGTGTTGTGTTGTGTTGTGTTGTGGGTTGTGTTGTGTTGTGTTGTGTTGTGTTGTGTTGTGGGTTGTGTTGTGTTGTGTTGTGTTGTGTTGTGGGTTGTGTTGTGTTGTGTTGTGTTGTGTTGTGGGTTGTATTGTGTTGTGGGTTGTGTTGTGTTGTGGGTTGTGTTGTGTTGTGTTGTGTTGTGTTGTGTTGTGTGTTGTGTTGTGTTGTGAGTTGTGTTGTGTTGTGTTGTGTTGTGGGTTGTGTTGTGTTGTGGGTTGTGTTGTGTTGTGTTGTGTTGTGGGTTGTGTTGTGTTGTGTTGTGTTGTGTTGTGTTGTGTTGTGTTGTGTTGTGGGTTGTGTTGTGTTGTGTTGTGTTGTGTTGTGTTGTGGGTTGTGTTGTGTTGTGTTGTGTTGTGGGTTGTGTTGTGTTGTGTTGTGGGTTGTGTTGTGTTGTGTTGTGGGTTGTGTTGTGTTGTGGGTTGTGTTGTATTGTGTTGTGAGTTGTGTTGTGTTGTGTTGTGTTGTGGGTTGTGTTGTGTTGTGGGTTGTGTTGTGTTGTGTTGTGTTGTGTTGTGGGTTGTGTTGTGTTGTGTTGTGTTGTGTTGTTTTGTGTTGTGGGTTGTGTTGTGTTGTGGGTTGTGTTGTGTTGTGGGTTGTGTTGTATTGTGTTGTGTTGTGTTGTGTTGTGTTGTGTTGTGTTGTGTTGTGAGTTGTGTTGTGTTGTGTTGTGTTGTGGGTTGTGTTGTGTTGTGTTGTGTTGTGGGTTGTGTTGTATTGTGTTGTGAGTTGTGTTGTGTTGTGTTGTGTTGTGGGTTGTGTTGTGTTGTGTTGTGTTGTGGGTTGTGTTGTGTTGTGGGTTGTGTTGTGTTGTGTTGTGTTGTGTTGTGAGTTGTGTTGTGTTGTGTTGTGTTGTGGGTTGTGTTGTGTTGTGTTGTGTTGTGGGTTGTGTTGTGTTGTGGGTTGTGTTGTGTTGTGTTGTGTTGTGGGTTGTGTTGTGTTGTGGGTTGTGTTGTGTTGTGTTGTGTTGTGGGTTGTGTTTGTGTTATGTTGTGTTGTGTTGTGGGTTGTGTTGTGTTGTGTTGTGTTGTGGGTTGTGTTGTATTGTGTTGTGAGTTGTGTTGTGTTGTGTTGTGTTGTGGGTTGTGTTGTGTTGTGTTGTGTTGTGGGTTGTGTTGTGTTGTGGGTTGTGTTGTGTTGTGTTGTGTTGTGTTGTGGGTTGTGTTGTGTTGTGTTGTGTTGTTTTGTGTTGTGGGTTGTGTTGTGTTGTGGGTTGTGTTGTGTTGTGGGTTGTGTTGTATTGTGTTGTGTTGTGGGTTGTGTTGTGTTGTGTTGTGTTGTGTTGTGTTGTGTTGTGAGTTGTGTTGTGTTGTGTTGTGTTGTGGGTTGTGTTGTGTTGTGTTGTGTTGTGTTGTGGGTTGTGTTGTATTGTGTTGTGAGTTGTGTTGTGTTGTGTTGTGTTGTGGGTTGTGTTGTGTTGTGTTGTGTTGTGTTGTGGGTTGTGTTGTGTTGTGTTGTGAGTTGTGTTGTGTTGTGTTGTGTTGTGGCTTGTGTTGTGTTGTGTTGTGTTGTGTTGTGTTGTGGGTTGTGTTGTGTTGTGTTGTGAGTTGTGTTGTGTTGTGTTGTGTTGTGGGTTGTGTTGTGTTGTGTTGTGGGTTGTGTTGTATTGTGTTGTGAGTTGTGTTGTGTTGTGTTGTGGGTTGTGTTGTGTTGTGTTGTGTTGTGGGTTGTGTTGTGTTGTGGGTTGTGTTGTATTGTGTTGTGAGTTGTGTTGTGTTGTGTTGTGGGTTGTGTTGTGTTGTGTTGTGGGTTGTGTTGTGTTGTGTTGTGTTGTGTTGTGTTGTGTTGTGTTGTGGGTTGTGTTGTATTGTGTTGTGAGTTGTGTTGTGTTGTGTTGTGGGTTGTGGGTTGTGTTGTGTTGTGTTGTAGTTTGTTGTGTTGTGTTGTGGGTTGTGTTGTGTTGTTGTGGGTTGTGTTGTGTTGTGTTGTGGGTTGTGTTGTGTTGTGTTGTAGGTTGTGTTGTGGGTTGTGTTGTGTTGTGGGTTGTGTTGTGTTATGTTGTGGGTTGTTTTGTGTTGTGTTGTGGGTTGTGTTGTGTTGTGGGTTGTGTTGTGTTGTGTTGTGGGTTGTGTTGTGTTGTGTTGTGTTGTGGGTTGTGTTGTGTTATGTTGTGAGTTGTGTTGTGTTGTGGGTTGTGGTTTGTTGTGTTGTGTTGTGGGTTGTGTTGTGGGTTGTGTTGTGTTGTGTTGTGGGTTGTGTTGTGTTGTGTTGTGGGTTGTGTTGTGGGTTGTGTTGTGTTGTGTTGTGGGTTGTGTTGTGTTATGTTGTGAGTTGTGTTGTGTTGTGGGTTGTGGTTTTTTGTGTTGTGTTGTGGGTTGTGTTGTGTTGTGGGTTGTGTTGTGTTGTTGGTTGTGTTGTGTTGTGGGTTGTGTTGTGGGTTGTGTTGTGTTGGGGATTGTGTTGTTTTGTGGGTTGTGTTGTAAGTTGTATTGTGTTGTGTTGTGTGTTGTGTTGTCTTCAGAGCTCTGCGGCTGACTAGCTTTGTGTTATGTAGCGTTCAGAGCTGTGGGGAAGACTTGTGTCCCAGGAAATGTGTTCAGCAATCTCGGCTTGAGGCCTCCTGCCTCCTGCAGGTGTGGCAGTGCCTCCCTGTGCTGCTGTGTTGCAGGTGTGGCAGTGCCTCCCTGTGCTGCTGTGTTGCAGGTGTGGCAGTGCCTCGCTGTGCTGCTGTGTTGCAGTTGTGGCAGTGCCTCCCTGTGCTGCTGTGTTGCAGGTGTGGCAGTGCCTCGCTGTGCTGCTGTGTTGCAGTTGTGGCAGTGCCTCCCTGTGCTGCTGTGTTGCAGGTGTGGCAGTGCCTCCCTGTGCTGCTGTGTTGCAGGTGTGGCAGTGCCGCCCTGTGCTGCTGTGTTGCAGTTGTGGCAGTGCCTCCCTGTGCTGCTGTGTTGCAGGTGTGGCAGTGCCTCTCTGTGCTGCTGTGTTGCAGTTGTGGCAGTGCCTCGCTGTGCTGCTGTGTTGCAGGTGTGGCAGTGCCGCCCTGTGCTGCTGTGTTGCAGTTGTGGCAGTGCCTCCCTGTGCTGCTGTGTTGCAGGTGTGGCAGTGCCTCGCTGTGCTGCTGTGTTGCAGTTGTGGCAGTGCCTCCCTGTGCTGCTGTGTTGCAGTTGTGGCAGTGCCTCGCTGTGCTGCTGTGTTGCAGTTGTGGTAGTGCCTCCCTGTGCTGCTGTGTTGCAGTTGTGGCAGTGCCTCCCTGTGCTGCTGTGTTGCAGTTGTGGCAGTGCCTCCCTGTGCTGCTGTGTTGCAGGTGTGGCAGTGCCGCCCTGTGCTGCTGTGTTGCAGTTGTGGCAGTGCCTCGCTGTGCTGCTGTGTTGCAGTTGTGGCAGTGCCTCCCTGTGCTGCTGTGTTGCAGGTGTGGCAGTGCCTCCCTGTGCTGCTGTGTTGCAGTTGTGGCAGTGCCTCCCTGTGCTGCTGTGTTGCAGTTGTGGCAGTGCCTCCCTGTGCTGCTGTGTTGCAGTTGTGGCAGTGCCTCCCTGTGCTGCTGTGTTGCAGTTGTGGCAGTGCCTCTCTGTGCTGCTGTGTTGCAGTTGTGGCAGTGCCTCTCTGTGCTGCTGTGTTGCAGTTGTGGCAGTGCCTCGCTGTGCTGCTGTGTTGCAGTTGTGGCAGTGCTCCCTGTGCTGCTGTGTTGCAGTTGTGGCAGTGCCTCGCTGTGCTGCTGTGTTGCAGTTGTGGCAGTGCCTCGCTGTGCTGCTGTGTTGCAGTTGTGGCAGTGCTCCCTGTGCTGCTGTGTTGCAGTTGTGGCAGTGCCTCTCTGTGCTGCTGTGTTGCAGTTGTGGCAGTGCCTCGCTGTGCTGCTGTGTTGCAGTTGTGGCAGTGCTCCCTGTGCTGCTGTGTTGCAGTTGTGGCAGTGCCTCTCTGTGCTGCTGTGTTGCAGTTGTGGCAGTGCCTCGCTGTGCTGCTGTGTTGCAGTTGTGGCAGTGCTCCCTGTGCTGCTGTGTTGCAGGTGTGGCAGTGCCTCTCTGTGCTGCTGTGTTGCAGTTGTGGCAGTGCCTCGCTGTGCTGCTGTGTTGCAGTTGTGGCAGTTCCTCCCTGTGCTGCTGTGTTGCAGTTGTGGCAGTGCCTCGCTGTGCTGCTGTGTTGCAGTTGTGGCAGTGCCTCCCTGTGCTGCTGTGTTGCAGTTGTGGCAGTGCCTCCCTGTGCTGCTGTGTTGCAGTTGTGGCAGTGCCTCTCTGTGCTGCTGTGTTGCAGTTGTGGCAGTGCCTCTCTGTGCTGCTGTGTTGCAGTTGTGGCAGTGCCTCCCTGTGCTGCCATGTTGCAGTTGTGGCAGTGCCTCCCTGTGCTGCTGTGTTGCAGTTGTGGTAGTGCCTCCCTGTGCTGCTGTGTTGCAGTTGTGGCAGTGCCTCCCTGTGCTGCTGTGTTGCAGGTGTGGCAGTGCCTCCCTGTGCTGCCATGTTGCAGTTGTGGCAGTGCCTCCCTGTGCTGCTGTGTTGCAGTTGTGGTAGTGCCTCCCTGTGCTGCTGTGTTGCAGTTGTGGCAGTGCCTCCCTGTGCTGCTGTGTTGCAGTTGTGGCAGTGCCTCCCTGTGCTGCTGTGTTGCAGTTGTGGCAGTGCCTCCCTGTGCTGCTGTGTTGCAGGTGTGGCAGTGCCTCCCTGTGCTGCCATGTTGCAGTTGTGGCAGTGCCTCGCTGTGCTGCTGTGTTGCAGTTGTGGCAGTGCCTCCCTGTGCTGCTGTGTTGCAGTTGTGGTAGTGCCTCCCTGTGCTGCTGTGTTGCAGTTGTGGCAGTGCCTCCCTGTGCTGCTGTGTTGCAGTTGTGGCAGTGCCTCGCTGTGCTGCTGTGTTGCAGTTGTGGTAGTGCCTCCCTGTGCTGCTGTGTTGCAGTTGTGGCAGTGCCTCCCTGTGCTGCTGTGTTGCAGTTGTGGCAGTGCCTCCCTGTGCTGCTGTGTTGCAGTTGTGGCAGTGCCTCGCTGTGCTGCTGTGTTGCAGTTGTGGCAGTGCCTCCCTGTGCTGCTGTGTTGCAGTTGTGGCAGTGCCTCCCTGTGCTGCTGTGTTGCAGGTGTGGCAGTGCCTCCCTGTGCTGCTGTGTTGCAGTTGTGGCAGTGCCTCCCTGTGCTGCTGTGTTGCAGTTGTGGCAGTGCCTCCCTGTGCTGCTGTGTTGCAGTTGTGGCAGTGCCTCCCTGTGCTGCTGTGTTGCAGTTGTGGTAGTGCCTCCCTGTGCTGCTGTGTTGCAGTTGTGGTAGTGCCTCGCTGTGCTGCTGTGTTGCAGGTGTGGTAGTGCCTCTCTGTGCTGCTGTGTTGCAGTTGTGGCAGTGCCTCTCTGTGCTGCTGTGTTGCAGTTGTGGTAGTGCCTCTCTGTGCTGCTGTGTTGCAGTTGTGGCAGTGCCTCTCTGTGCTGCTGTGTTGCAGTTGTGGCAGTGCCTCTCTGTGCTGCTGTGTTGCAGTTGTGGTAGTGCCTCTCTGTGCTGCTGTGTTGCAGTTGTGGTAGTGCCGCCCTGTGCTGCTGTGTTGCAGTTGTGGCAGTGCCTCCCTGTGCTGCTGTGTTGCAGTTGTGGCAGTGCCTCCCTGTGCTGCTGTGTTGCAGTTGTGGCAGTGCCTCCCTGTGCTGCTGTGTTGCAGTTGTGGCAGTGCCTCCCTGTGCTGCTGTGTTGCAGTTGTGGCAGTGCCTCCCTGTGCTGCTGTGTTGCAGTTGTGGCAGTGCCTCCCTGTGCTGCTGTGTTGCAGTTGTGGCAGTGCCTCCCTGTGCTGCTGTGTTGCAGTTGTGGCAGTGCCTCTCTGTGCTGCTGTGTTGCAGTTGTGGTAGTGCCTCTCTGTGCTGCTGTGTTGCAGTTGTGGCAGTGCCTCTCTGTGCTGCTGTGTTGGAGTTGTGGTAGTGCCGCCCTGTGCTGCTGTGTTGCAGTTGTGGCAGTGCCTCTCTGTGCTGCTGTGTTGCAGTTGTGGCAGTGCCTCTCTGTGCTGCTGTGTTGCAGTTGTGGTAGTGCCGCCCTGTGCTGCTGTGTTGCAGTTGTGGCAGTGCCTCTCTGTGCTGCTGTGTTGCAGTTGTGGCAGTGCCTCTCTGTGCTGCTGTGTTGCAGTTGTGGCAGTGCCTCTCTGTGCTGCTGTGTTGCAGTTGTGGTAGTGCCTCTCTGTGCTGCTGTGTTGCAGTTGTGGCAGTGCCTCTCTGTGCTGCTGTGTTGCAGTTGTGGCAGTGCCTCCCTGTGCTGCTGTGTTGCAGTTGTGGCAGTGCCTCTCTGTGCTGCTGTGTTGCAGTTGTGGCAGTGCCGCCCTGTGCTGCTGTGTTGCAGTTGTGGCAGTGCCTCTCTGTGCTGCTGTGTTGCAGTTGTGGCAGTGCCTCTCTGTGCTGCTGTGTTGCAGTTGTGGCAGTGCCGCCCTGTGCTGCCATGTTGCAGTTGTGGCAGTGCCTCTCTGTGCTGCTGTGTTGCAGTTGTGGCAGTGCCGCCCTGTGCTGCTGTGTTGCAGTTGTGGCAGTGCCTCTCTGTGCTGCTGTGTTGCAGTTGTGGCAGTGCCTCTCTGTGCTGCTGTGTTGCAGTTGTGGTAGTGCCTCGCTGTGCTGCTGTGTTGCAGTTGTGGCAGTGCCTCTCTGTGCTGCTGTGTTGCAGTTGTGGCAGTGCCGCCCTGTGCTGCTGTGTTGCAGTTGTGGCAGTGCCGCCCTGTGCTGCTGTGTTGCAGTTGTGGCAGTGCCTCTCTGTGCTGCTGTGTTGCAGTTGTGGCAGTGCCGCCCTGTGCTGCTGTGTTGCAGTTGTGGCAGTGCCTCCCTGTGCTGCTGTGTTGCAGTTGTGGTAGTGCCTCTCTGTGCTGCTGTGTTGCAGTTGTGGTAGTGCCTCCCTGTGCTGCTGTGTTGCAGTTGTGGCAGTGCCTCCCTGTGCTGCTGTGTTGCAGTTGTGGTAGTGCCTCGCTGTGCTGCTGTGTTGCAGTTGTGGCAGTGCCTCGCTGTGCTGCTGTGTTGCAGTTGTGGCAGTGCTCCCTGTGCTGCTGTGTTGCAGTTGTGGCAGTGCCTCGCTGTGCTGCTGTGTTGCAGTTGTGGCAGTGCCTCTCTGTGCTGCTGTGTTGCAGTTGTGGCAGTGCCTCGCTGTGCTGCTGTGTTGCAGTTGTGGCAGTGCTCCCTGTGCTGCTGTGTTGCAGTTGTGGCAGTGCCTCGCTGTGCTGCTGTGTTGCAGTTGTGGCAGTGCCTCCCTGTGCTGCTGTGTTGCAGTTGTGGCAGTGCCTCGCTGTGCTGCTGTGTTGCAGTTGTGGCAGTGCTCCCTGTGCTGCTGTGTTGCAGTTGTGGCAGTGCCTCGCTGTGCTGCTGTGTTGCAGTTGTGGCAGTGCCTCTCTGTGCTGCTGTGTTGCAGTTGTGGCAGTGCCTCTCTGTGCTGCTGTGTTGCAGTTGTGGCAGTGCCTCTCTGTGCTGCTGTGTTGCAGTTGTGGCAGTGCCTCTCTGTGCTGCTGTGTTGCAGTTGTGGCAGTGCCTCTCTGTGCTGCTGTGTTGCAGTTGTGGCAGTGCCTCGCTGTGCTGCTGTGTTGCAGTTGTGGCAGTGCCTCTCTGTGCTGCTGTGTTGCAGTTGTGGCAGTGCCTCTCTGTGCTGCTGTGTTGCAGGTGTGGCAGTGCCTCTCTGTGCTGCTGTGTTGCAGTTGTGGCAGTGCCTCTCTGTGCTGCTGTGTTGCAGTTGTGGCAGTGCCGCCCTGTGCTGCCATGTTGCAGTTGTGGCAGTGCCTCTCTGTGCTGCTGTGTTGCAGGTGTGGCAGTGCCTCCCTGTGCTGCTGTGTTGCAGTTGTGGCAGTGCCTCTCTGTGCTGCTGTGTTGCAGGTGTGGCAGTGCCTCTCTGTGCTGCTGTGTTGCAGGTGTGGCAGTGCCGCCCTGTGCTGCTGTGTTGCAGTTGTGGCAGTGCCTCCCTGTGCTGCTGTGTTGCAGTTGTGGCAGTGCCTCCCTGTGCTGCTGTGTTGCAGGTGTGGCAGTGCCGCCCTGTGCTGCTGTGTTGCAGTTGTGGCAGTGCCTCTCTGTGCTGCTGTGTTGCAGTTGTGGCAGTGCCTCTCTGTGCTGCTGTGTTGCAGTTGTGGCAGTGCCTCTCTGTGCTGCTGTGTTGCAGTTGTGGCAGTGCCTCTCTGTGCTGCTGTGTTGCAGTTGTGGCAGTGCCTCTCTGTGCTGCTGTGTTGCAGTTGTGGCAGTGCCTCCCTGTGCTGCTGTGTTGCAGTTGTGGCAGTGCCTCCCTGTGCTGCTGTGTTGCAGGTGTGGCAGTGCCTCCCTGTGCTGCTGTGTTGCAGTTGTGGCAGTGCCTCTCTGTGCTGCTGTGTTGCAGTTGTGGCAGTGCCTCTCTGTGCTGCTGTGTTGCAGTTGTGGCAGTGCCTCTCTGTGCTGCTGTGTTGCAGTTGTGGCAGTGCCTCCCTGTGCTGCTGTGTTGCAGTTGTGGCAGTGCCTCGCTGTGCTGCTGTGTTGCAGTTGTGGTAGTGCCGCCCTGTGCTGCTGTGTTGCCCTCTTTTGTCTACATCTGCTGTGAACGCCCCACACGCCACACGACTTAATGGCCCTAACCCCTCACCCCACAACCCCTTCCCCCCTCCCTCCCACACCCCTTGCCCCCACGCCCCACGCCCCTCACCCCCACACCTCCCCCACCCGCTCACTCCAACACCCCCACACCCCCTCACTCCCACACCCCCACACCCCCACACCCCGATATCCCCCACACCCCCTCACTCCCACACCCCACAGCCCGACACCCATACACCCCACACCCTCTCACTCCCACATCCCCACAACCCCGGCACCCCCACACCCCCTCACTCTTACACCTCCACACCCCCACAATCCCACACTCCCACACCCCCACACCTCGCCACTCCCACACCCCCACAGCCCGACACCCCCTCACTCCCTCACCTCCACACCCCCCACACCCTCTCACTCCCACACCCCCACAGCCCGACACCCCCACACCCCCCACACCCCTCACTCCCTCACCCCCACACCTCGACACCCCCTCACTCCCACACCCCCACAGCCCGACACCCCCACACCCCACACCCCTCACTCCCTCACCCCCACACCTCGACACCCCCTCACTCCCACACCCCCACAGTCCGACACCCCCACACCCCCCACACCCCTCACTCCCTCACCCCTACACCTCGACACCCCCTCACTCCCACACCCCCACAGCCCGACACCCCCACACCCCATACCCCTCACTCAGACACCCCCACACGACACCCCCTCACTCCCACACCCCCACAGCTCGACGTCCCCTCACTCCCACACCCCCACAGCCCGATACCCCCTCACCCCACACACTCACACCTCCACACCCTCTCGCCCCCACATCCCTAACCCCCACCCCTCATCCTCACATCCCCACACCCCCACCCCCACACCCTCAGCTTGACAACCCCCTCACCCTCACATCTATACCCCCACGCCCCCCCCCGCCCCACTCCTTTCACACACCTACCCCTCATCCCCCACACCCTTACACTCCCACACCCCCACACCCCCCAGCTTCCTGCCTCCCTCTGTCCCTCCCGTTGTCCCTCTGTCCCTCCCGTCCTTCCTTTGTCTTGCCGCTCTGTTCGATTGTGTCGCCCCTCCCCTGTAGTGGGGCCCTCCCCTGTTGTGGGGCCCTCCCCTGTAGTGGGGCCCTCCCCTGTAGTGGGGCCCTCCCCTGTAGTGGGGCCCTCCCCTGTAGTGGGGCCCTCCCCTGTAGTGGGGCCCTCCCCTGTAGTGGGGCCCTCCCCTGTAGTGGGGCCCTCCCCTGTAGTGGGGCCCTCCCCTGTAGTGGGGCCCTCCCCTGTAGTGGGGCCCTCCCCTGTAGTGGGGCCCTCCCCTGTAGTGGGGCCCTCCCCTGTAGTGGGGCCCTCCCCTGTAGTGGGGCCCTCCCCTGTAGTGGGGCCCTCCCCTGTAGTGGGGCCCTCCCCTGTAGTGGGGCCCTCCCCTGTAGTGGGGCCCTCCCCTGTAGTGGGGCCCTCCCCTGTAGTGGGGCCCTCCCCTGTAGTGGGGCCCTCCCCTGTAGTGGGGCCCTCCCCTGTAGTGGGGCCCTCCCCTGTAGTGGGGCCCTCCCCTGTAGTGGGGCCCTCCCCTGTAGTGGGGCCCTCCCCTGTAGTGGGGCCCTCCCCTGTAGTGGGGCCCTCCCCTGTAGTGGGGCCCTCCCCTGTAGTGGGGCCCTCCCCTGTAGTGGGGCCCTCCCCTGTAGTGGGGCCCTCCCCTGTAGTGGGGTCCTCCCCTGTTGTGGGGCCCTCCCCTGTAGTGGGGCCCTCCCCTGTTGTGGGGCCCTCCCCTGTAGTGGGGCCCTCCCCTGTTGTGGGGCCCTCCCCTGTAGTGGGGCCCTCCCCTGTAGTGGGGCCCTCCCCTGTTGTGGGGCCCTCCCCTGTAGTGGGGCCCTCCCCTGTAGTGGGGCCCTCCCCTGTTGTGGGGCCCTCCCCTGTAGTGGGGCCCTCCCCTGTAGTGGGGCCCTCCCCTGTAGTGGGGCCCTCCCCTGTAGTGGGGCCCTCCCCTGTTGTGGGGCCCTCCCCTGTAGTGGGGCCCTCCCCTGTAGTGGGGCCCTCCCCTGTTGTGGGGCCCTCCCCTGTAGTGGGGCCCTCCCCTGTAGTGGGGCCCTCCCCTGTAGTGGGGCCCTCCCCTGTAGTGGGGCCCTCCCCTGTAGTGGGCCCTCCCCTGTAGTGGGGCCCTCCCCTGTAGTGGGGCCCTCCCCTGTAGTGGGGCCCTCCCCTGTAGTGGGGCCCTCCCCTATAGGGAACCCTCCCACAGCTCCCACACTCCCTACAGCTCCCACACTCCCTACAGCTCCCACACTCCCTACAGCTCAAACACTCCCTACACCTCCCACACCTCCCACACTCCCCACAGCTCCCACACTCCCTACAGCTCCCATACTCCCCACAGCTCCCACACTCCCTACAGCTCCCACACTCCCTACAGCTCCCACACTCCCTACAGCTCAAACACTCCCTACACCTCCCACACCTCCCACACTCCCCACAGCTCCCACACTCCCTACAGCTCCCATACTCCCCACAGCTCCAATACTCCCCACAGCTCCCACACTCCCTACAGCTCCCACACTCCCCACAGCTCAAACACTCCCTACACCTCCCACACCTCCCACACTCCCCACAGCTCCCACACTCCCTACAGCTCCCATACTCCCCACAGCTCCCACACTCCCTACAGCTCCCATACTCCCCACAGCTCCCACACTCCCTACAGCTCCCATACTCCCCACAGCTCCCACACTCCCCACAGCTCCCACACTCCCCACAGCTCCCACACTCCCCACAGCTCCCACACTCCCTACAGCTCCCATACTCCCCACAGCTCCCACACTCCCTACAGCTCCCATACTCCCCCCAGCTCCCACACTCCCCACAGCTCAAACACTCCCTAGACCTCCCACACCTCCCACACTCCC
>CM059568.1:66998927-67029538 GCA_030386875.1 Morinoia aosen | reverse complement strand
CACACGAGCAACAACTATCGCCTGGCACACGAGCAACAACTATCGCCTGGCACACGAGCAACAACTATCGCCTGGCACACGAGCAACAACTATCGCCTGGCACACGAGCAACAACTATCGCCTGGCACACGAGCAACAACTATCGCCTGGCACACGAGCAACAACTATCGCCTGGCACACGAGCAACAACTATCGCCTGGCATACGAGCAACAACTATCGCCTGGCACACGAGCAACAACTATCGCCTGGCACACGAGCAACAACTATCGCCTGGCACACGAGCAACAACTATCGCCTGGCACACGAGCAACAACTATCGCCTGGCACACGAGCAACAACTATCTCTTTGAACAAACAAACAAGCAACAAACTCCTTAAAGGTACGAGAGGTCTACAATTTTCATAGTTTATAATCTAATTTATCTTTTATATATCTGTAAAAAACATTTATTTAAATATACATCATATCGCTACGATAATAAACAATAGAACGTTGAAATACGTCAAGATTTGATTGTTTATAGCTTGTTCAAAGATTATGGTACCAAAATGTGAGGTGTTTCCTTATTGTGTCCACCGCTGCGTGTGGTGAAGTGAAAACCGCAGGACAGGAGGACGGTGGCCACCGCTGCGTGTGGTGAAGTGAAAACCGCAGGACAGGAGGACGGTGGCCACCGCTGCGTGTGGTGAAGAGAAAACCGCAGGACAGGAGGACGGTGGCCACCGCTGCGTGTGGTGAAGTAAATACCGCAGGACAGGAGGACGGTGGCCACCGCTGCGTGTGGTGAAGTAAATACCGCAGGACAGGAGGACGGTGGCCACCGCTGCGTGTGGTGAAGTAAATACCGCAGGACAGGAGGACGGTGGCCACCGCTGCGTGTGGTGAAGTAAATACCGCAGGACAGGAGGACGGTGGCCACCGCTGCGTGTGGTGAAGTAAATACCGCAGGACAGGAGGACGGTGGCCACCGCTGCGTGTGGTGAAGTAAATACCGCAGGACAGGAGGACGGTGGCCACCGCTGCGTGTGGTGAAGTAAATACCGCAGGACAGGAGGACGGTGGCCACCGCTGCGTGTGGTGAAGTAAATACCGCAGGACAGGAGGACGGTGGCCACCGCTGCGTGTGGTGAAGTAAATACCGCAGGACAGGAGGACGGTGGCCACCGCTGCGTGTGGTGAAGTAAATACCGCAGGACAGGAGGACGGTGGCCACCGCTGCGTGTGGTGAAGTAAATACCGCAGGACAGGAGGACGGTGGCCACCGCTGCGTGTGGTGAAGTAAATACCGCAGGACAGGAGGACGGTGGCCACCGCTGCGTGTGGTGAAGTAAATACCGCAGGACAGGAGGACGGTGGCCACCGCTGCGTGTGGTGAAGTAAATACCGCAGGACAGGAGGACGGTGGCCACCGCTGCGTGTGGTGAAGTAAATACCGCAGGACAGGAGGACGGTGGCCACCGCTGCGTGTGGTGAAGTAAATACCGCAGGACAGGAGGACGGTGGCCACCGCTGCGTGTGGTGGAGTGAAAACCGCAGGACAGGAGGACGGTGGCCACCGCTGCGTGTGGTGAAGAGAAAACCGCAGGACAGGAGGACGGTGGCCACCGCTGCGTGTGGTGAAGTGAAAATCGCAGGACAGGAGGACGGTGGCCACCGCTGCGTGTGGTGAAGTGAAAACCGCAGGACAGGAGGACGGTGGCCACCGCTGCGTGTGGTGAAGTAAATACCGCAGGACAGGAGGACGGTGGCCACCGCAGCGTGTGGTGAAGTAAATACCGCAGGACAGGAGGACGGTGGCCACCGCTGCGTGTGGTGAAGTAAATACCGCAGGACAGGAGGACGGTGGCCACCGCTGCGTGTGGTGAAGTAAATACCGCAGGACAGGAGGACGGTGGCCACCCCTGCGTGTGGTGAAGTAAATACCGCAGGGCAGGAGGACGGTGGCCACCCCTGCGTGTGGTGAAGTAAATACCGCAGGGCAGGAGGACGGTGGCCACCGCTGCGTGTGGTGAAGTAAATACCGCAGGGCAGGAGGACGGTGGCCACCGCTGCGTGTGGTGAAGTAAATACCGCAGGACAGGAGGACGGTGGCCACCGCTGCGTGTGGTGAAGTAAATACCGCAGGGCAGGAGGACGGTGGCCACCGCTGCGTGTGGTGAAGTAAATACCGCAGGACAGGAGGACGGTGGCCACCGCTGCGTGTGGTGAAGTAAATACCGCAGGACAGGAGGACGGTGGCCACCGCTGCGTGTGGTGAAGTAAATACCGCAGGGCAGGAGGACGGTGGCCACCGCTGAGTGTGGTGAAGTAAATACCGCAGGACAGGAGGACGGTGGCCACCGCTGCGTGTGGTGAAGTAAATACCGCAGGACAGGAGGACGGTGGCCACCGCTGCGTGTGGTGAAGTAAATACCGCAGGGCAGGAGGACGGTGGCCACCGCTGCGTGTGGTGAAGTAAATACCGCAGGGCAGGAGGACGGTGGCCACCGCTGCGTGTGGTGAAGTAAATACCGCAGGACAGGAGGACGGTGGCCACCGCTGCGTGTGGTGAAGTAAATACCGCAGGACAGGAGGACGGTGGCCACCGCTGCGTGTGGTGAAGTAAATACCGCAGGGCAGGAGGACGGTGGCCACCGCTGCGTGTGGTGAAGTAAATACCGCAGGACAGGAGGACGGTGGCCACCGCTGCGTGTGGTGAAGTAAATACCGCAGGGCAGGAGGACGGTGGCCACCGCTGCGTGTGGTGAAGTAAATACCGCAGGGCAGGAGGACTGTGGCCACCGCTGCGTGTGGTGAAGTAAATACCGCAGGGCAGGAGGACGGTGGCCACCGCTGCGTGTGGTGAAGTAAATACCGCAGGACAGGAGGACGGTGGCCACCGCTGCGTGTGGTGAAGTAAATACCGCAGGACAGGAGGACGGTGGCCACTGCTGCGTGTGGTGAAGTAAATACCGCAGGACAGGAGGACGGTGGCCACCGCTGCGTGTGGTGAAGTAAATACCGCAGGGCAGGAGGACGGTGGCCACCGCTGCGTGTGGTGAAGTAAATACCGCAGGACAGGAGGACGGTGGCCACCGCTGCGTGTGGTGAAGTAAATACCGCAGGACAGGAGGACGGTGGCCACCGCTGCGTGTGGTGAAGTAAATTCCGCAGGACAGGAGGACGGTGGCCACCCCTGCGTGTGGTGAAGTAAATACCGCAGGACAGGAGGACGGTGGCCACCCCTGCGTGTGGTGAAGTAAATACCGCAGGACAGGAGGACGGTGGCCACCCCTGCGTGTGGTGAAGTAAATACCGCAGGACAGGAGGACGGTGGCCACCGCTGCGTGTGGTGAAGTAAATACCGCAGGACAGGAGGACGGTGGCCACCGCTGCGTGTGGTGAAGTAAATACCGCAGGACAGGAGGACGGTGGCCACCGCTGCGTGTGGTGAAGTAAATACCGCAGGACAGGAGGACGGTGGCCACCCCTGCGTGTGGTGAAGTAAATACCGCAGGACAGGAGGACGGTGGCCACCGCTGCGTGTGGTGAAGTAAATACCGCAGGACAGGAGGACGGTGGCCACCGCTGCGTGTGGTGAAGTAAATACCGCAGGACAGGAGGACGGTGGCCACCGCTGATGTGGTGAAGTAAATACCGCAGGACAGGAGGACGGTGGCCACCGCTGCGTGTGGTGAAGTAAATACCGCAGGACAGGAGGACGGTGGCCACCGCTGCGTGTGGTGAAGTAAATACCGCAGGACAGGAGGACGGTGGCCACCGCTGCGTGTGGTGAAGTAATTACCGCAGGACAGGAGGACGGTGGCCACCGCTGCGTGTGGTGAAGTAAATACCGCAGGACAGGAGGACGGTGGCCACCGCTGCGTGTGGTGAAGTAAATACCGCAGGACAGGAGGACGGTGGCCACCGCTGCGTGTGGTGAAGTAAATACCGCAGGACAGGAGGACGGTGGCCACCGCTGCGTGTGGTGAAGTAAATACCGCAGGACAGGAGGACGGTGGCCACCGCTGCGTGTGGTGAAGTAAATACCGCAGGACAGGAGGACGGTGGCCACCGCTGCGTGTGGTGAAGTAAATACCGCAGGACAGGAGGACGGTGGCCACCGCTGCGTGTGGTGAAGTAATTACCGCAGGACAGGAGGACGGTGGCCACCGCTGCGTGTGGTGAAGTAAATACCGCAGGACAGGAGGACGGTGGCCACCGCTGCGTGTGGTGAAGTAAATACCGCAGGACAGGAGGACGGTGGCCACCGCTGCGTGTGGTGAAGTAAATACCGCAGGACAGGAGGACGGTGGCCACTGCTGCGTGTGGTGAAGTAAATACCGCAGGACAGGAGGACGGTGGCCACCGCTGCGTGTGGTGAAGTAAATACCGCAGGACAGGAGGACGGTGGCCACCGCTGCGTGTGGTGAAGTAAATACCGCAGGACAGGAGGACGGTGGCCACCGCTGCGTGTGGTGAAGTAAATACCGCAGGACAGGAGGACGGTGGCCACCGCTGCGTGTGGTGAAGTAAATACCGCAGGACAGGAGGACGGTGGCCACCCCTGCGTGTGGTGAAGTAAATACCGCAGGACAGGAGGACGGTGGCCACCGCTGCGTGTGGTGAAGTAAATACCGCAGGACAGGAGGACGGTGGCCACCGCTGCGTGTGGTGAAGTAAATACCGCAGGACAGGAGGACGGTGGCCACCGCTGCGTGTGGTGAAGTAAATACCGCAGGACAGGAGGACGGTGGCCACCGTTGCGTGTGGTGAAGTAAATACCGCAGGACAGGAGGACGGTGGCCACCGCTGCGTGTGGTGAAGTAAATACCGCAGGACAGGAGGACGGTGGCCACCGCTGAGTGTGGTGAAGTAAATACCGCAGGACAGGAGGACGGTGGCCACTGCTGCGTGTGGTGAAGTTAATACCGCAGGACAGGAGGACGGTGGCCACCGCTGCGTGTGGTGAAGTAAATACCGCAGGACAGGAGGACGGTGGCCACCCCTGCGTGTGGTGAGGTAAATACCGCAGGACAGGAGGACGGTGGCCACCGCTGCGTGTGGTGAAGTAAATACCGCAGGACAGGAGGACGGTGGCCACCGCCACCGCTGCGTGTGGTGAAGTAAATACCGCAGGACAGGAGGACGGTGGCCACCGCCACCGCTGCGTGTGGTGAAGTAAATACCGCAGGACAGGAGGACGGTGGCCACCGCTGCGTGTGGTGAAGTAAATCCCGCAGGACAGGAGGACGGTGGCCACCGCTGCGTGTGGTGAAGTAAATACCGCAGGACAGGAGGACGGTGGCCACCCCTGCGTGTGGTGAAGTAAATACCGCAGGACAGGAGGACGGTGGCCACCGCTGAGTGTGGTGAAGTAAATACCGCAGGACAGGAGGACGGTGGCCACCGCTGCGTGTGGTGAAGTAAATACCGCAGGACAGGAGGACGGTGGCCACCGCTGCGTGTGGTGAAGTAAATACCGCAGGACAGGAGGACGGTGGCCACCGCTGAGTGTGGTGAAGTAAATACCGCAGGACAGGAGGACGGTAGCCACCCCTGCGTGTGGTGAAGTAAATACCGCAGGACAGGAGGACGGTGGCCACCGCTGAGTGTGGTGAAGTAAATACCGCAGGACAGGAGGACGGTGGCCACCGCTGCGTGTGGTGAAGTAAATACCGCAGGACAGGAGGACGGTGGCCACCGCTGCGTGTGGTGAAGTAAATACCGCAGGACAGGAGGACGGTGGCCACCGCTGAGTGTGGTGAAGTAAATACCGCAGGACAGGAGGACGGTAGCCACCCCTGCGTGTGGTGAAGTAAATACCGCAGGACAGGAGGAAGGTGGCCACCGCTGAGTGTGGTGAAGTAAATACCGCAGGACAGGAGGACGGTGGCCACCGCTGAGTGTGGTGAAGTAAATACCGCAGGACAGGAGGACGGTGGCCACCGCTGCGTGTGGTGAAGTAAATACCGCAGGACAGGAGGACGGTGGCCACCGCTGCGTGTGGTGAAGTAAATACCGCAGGACAGGAGGACGGTGGCCACCGCTGAGTGTGGTGAAGTAAATACCGCAGGACAGGAGGACGGTAGCCACCCCTGCGTGTGGTGAAGTAAATACCGCAGGACAGGAGGACGGTGGCCACCGCTGAGTGTGGTGAAGTAAATACCGCAGGACAGGAGGACGGTGGCCACCGCTGCGTGTGGTGAAGTAAATACCGCAGGACAGGAGGACGGTGGCCACCGCCACCGCTGCGTGTGGTGAAGTAAATACCGCAGGACAGGAGGACGGTGGCCACCGCTGAGTGTGGTGAAGTAAATACCGCAGGACAGGAGGACGGTGGCCACCGCTGAGTGTGGTGAAGTAAATACCGCAGGACAGGAGGACGGTGGCCACCGCCACCGCTGCGTGTGGTGAAGTAAATACCGCAGGACAGGAGGACGGTGGCCACCGCTGCGTGTGGTGAAGTAAATACCGCAGGACAGGAGGACGGTGGCCACCGCTGCGTGTGGTGAAGTAAATACCGCAGGACAGGAGGACGGTGGCCACCGCTGCGTGTGGTGAAGTAAATACCGCAGGACAGGAGGACGGTGGCCACCGCTGCGTGTGGTGAAGTAAATACCGCAGGACAGGAGGACGGTGGCCACCCCTGCGTGTGGTGAAGTAAATACCGCAGGACAGGAGGACGGTGGCCACCGCTGCGTGTGGTGAAGTAAATACCGCAGGGCAGGAGGACGGTGGCCACCCCTGCGTGTGGTGAAGTAAATACCGCAGGACAGGAGGACGGTGGCCACCGCTGCGTGTGGTGAAGTAAATACCGCAGGACAGGAGGACGGTGGCCACCGCTGCGTGTGGTGAAGTAAATACCGCAGGACAGGAGGACGGTGGCCACCCCTGCGTGTGGTGAAGTAAATACCGCAGGACAGGAGGACGGTGGCCACCGCTGCGTGTGGTGAAGTAAATACCGCAGGGCAGGAGGACGGTGGCCACCCCTGCGTGTGGTGAAGTAAATACCGCAGGACAGGAGGACGGTGGCCACCGCTGCGTGTGGTGAAGTAAATACCGCAGGACAGGAGGACGGTGGCCACCCCTGCGTGTGGTGAAGTAAATACCGCAGGACAGGAGGACGGTGGCCACCGCTGCGTGTGGTGAAGTAAATACCGCAGGACAGGAGGACGGTGGCCACCCCTGCGTGTGGTGAAGTAAATACCGCAGGACAGGAGGACGGTGGCCACCGCTGCGTGTGGTGAAGTAAATACCGCAGGACAGGAGGACGGTGGCCACCCCTGCGTGTGGTGAAGTAAATACCGCAGGACAGGAGGACGGTGGCCACCGCTGCGTGTGGTGAAGTAAATACCGCAGGACAGGAGGACGGTGGCCACCCCTGCGTGTGGTGAAGTAAATACCGCAGGACAGGAGGACGGTGGCCACCCCTGCGTGTGGTGAAGTAAATACCGCAGGACAGGAGGACGGTGGCCACCGCTGCGTGTGGTGAAGTAAATACCGCAGGACAGGAGGACGGTGGCCACCCCTGCGTGTGGTGAAGTAAATACCGCAGGACAGGAGGACGGTGGCCACCGCTGAGTGTGGTGAAGTAAATACCGCAGGACAGGAGGACGGTGGCCACCGCTGCGTGTGGTGAAGTATATACCGCAGGACAGGAGGACGGTGGCCACCCCTGCGTGTGGTGAAATAAATACCGCAGGACAGGAGGACGGTGGCCACCGCTGAGTGTGGTGAAGTAAATACCGCAGGACAGGAGGACGGTGGCCACCGCTGCGTGTGGTGAAGTAAATACCGCAGGACAGGAGGACGGTGGCCACCGCTGCGTGTGGTGAAGTAAATACCGCAGGACAGGAGGACGGTGGCCACTGCTGCGTGTGGTGAAGTAAATACCGCAGGACAGGAGGACGGTGGCCACCGCTGCGTGTGGTGAAGTAAATACCGCAGGACAGGAGGACGGTGGCCACCCCTGCGTGTGGTGAGGTAAATACCGCAGGACAGGAGGACGGTGGCCACCGCTGCGTGTGGTGAAGTAAATACCGCAGGACAGGAGGACGGTGGCCACCGCCACCGCTGCGTGTGGTGAAGTAAATACCGCAGGACAGGAGGACGGTGGCCACCGCCACCGCTGCGTGTGGTGAAGTAAATACCGCAGGACAGGAGGACGGTGGCCACCGCTGCGTGTGGTGAAGTAAATACCGCAGGACAGGAGGACGGTGGCCACCGCTGCGTGTGGTGAAGTAAATACCGCAGGACAGGAGGACGGTGGCCACCCCTGCGTGTGGTGAAGTAAATACCGCAGGACAGGAGGACGGTGGCCACCGCTGAGTGTGGTGAAGTAAATACCGCAGGACAGGAGGACGGTGGCCACCGCTGCGTGTGGTGAAGTAAATACCGCAGGACAGGAGGACGGTGGCCACCGCTGCGTGTGGTGAAGTAAATACCGCAGGACAGGAGGACGGTGGCCACCGCTGAGTGTGGTGAAGTAAATACCGCAGGACAGGAGGACGGTAGCCACCCCTGCGTGTGGTGAAGTAAATACCGCAGGACAGGAGGACGGTGGCCACCGCTGAGTGTGGTGAAGTAAATACCGCAGGACAGGAGGACGGTGGCCACCGCTGCGTGTGGTGAAGTAAATACCGCAGGACAGGAGGACGGTGGCCACCACTGCGTGTGGTGAAGTAAATACCGCAGGACAGGAGGACGGTGGCCACCGCTGAGTGTGGTGAAGTAAATACCGCAGGACAGGAGGACGGTAGCCACCCCTGCGTGTGGTGAAGTAAATACCGCAGGACAGGAGGAAGGTGGCCACCGCTGAGTGTGGTGAAGTAAATACCGCAGGACAGGAGGACGGTGGCCACCGCTGAGTGTGGTGAAGTAAATACCGCAGGACAGGAGGACGGTGGCCACCGCTGCGTGTGGTGAAGTAAATACCGCAGGACAGGAGGACGGTGGCCACCGCTGCGTGTGGTGAAGTAAATACCGCAGGACAGGAGGACGGTGGCCACCGCTGAGTGTGGTGAAGTAAATACCGCAGGACAGGAGGACGGTAGCCACCCCTGCGTGTGGTGAAGTAAATTCCGCAGGACAGGAGGACGGTGGCCACCGCTGAGTGTGGTGAAGTAAATACCGCAGGACAGGAGGACGGTGGCCACCGCTGCGTGTGGTGAAGTAAATACCGCAGGACAGGAGGACGGTGGCCACCGCCACCGCTGCGTGTGGTGAAGTAAATACCGCAGGACAGGAGGACGGTGGCCACCGCTGAGTGTGGTGAAGTAAATACCGCAGGACAGGAGGACGGTGGCCACCGCTGAGTGTGGTGAAGTAAATACCGCAGGACAGGAGGACGGTGGCCACCGCCACCGCTGCGTGTGGTGAAGTAAATACCGCAGGACAGGAGGACGGTGGCCACCGCTGCGTGTGGTGAAGTAAATACCGCAGGACAGGAGGACGGTGGCCACCGCTGCGTGTGGTGAAGTAAATACCGCAGGACAGGAGGACGGTGGCCACCGCTGCGTGTGGTGAAGTAAATACCGCAGGACAGGAGGACGGTGGCCACCGCTGCGTGTGGTGAAGTAAATACCGCAGGACAGGAGGACGGTGGCCACCCCTGCGTGTGGTGAAGTAAATACCGCAGGACAGGAGGACGGTGGCCACCGCTGCGTGTGGTGAAGTAAATACCGCAGGGCAGGAGGACGGTGGCCACCCCTGCGTGTGGTGAAGTAAATACCGCAGGACAGGAGGACGGTGGCCACCGCTGCGTGTGGTGAAGTAAATACCGCAGGACAGGAGGACGGTGGCCACCGCTGCGTGTGGTGAAGTAAATACCGCAGGACAGGAGGACGGTGGCCACCCCTGCGTGTGGTGAAGTAAATACCGCAGGACAGGAGGACGGTGGCCACCGCTGCGTGTGGTGAAGTAAATACCGCAGGGCAGGAGGACGGTGGCCACCCCTGCGTGTGGTGAAGTAAATACCGCAGGACAGGAGGACGGTGGCCACCGCTGCGTGTGGTGAAGTAAATACCGCAGGACAGGAGGACGGTGGCCACCCCTGCGTGTGGTGAAGTAAATACCGCAGGACAGGAGGACGGTGGCCACCGCTGCGTGTGGTGAAGTAAATACCGCAGGACAGGAGGACGGTGGCCACCCCTGCGTGTGGTGAAGTAAATACCGCAGGACAGGAGGACGGTGGCCACCGCTGCGTGTGGTGAAGTAAATACCGCAGGACAGGAGGACGGTGGCCACCCCTGCGTGTGGTGAAGTAAATACCGCAGGACAGGAGGACGGTGGCCACCGCTGCGTGTGGTGAAGTTAATACCGCAGGACAGGAGGACGGTGGCCACCCCTGCGTGTGGTGAAGTAAATACCGCAGGACAGGAGGACGGTGGCCACCCCTGCGTGTGGTGAAGTAAATACCGCAGGACAGGAGGACGGTGGCCACCGCTGCGTGTGGTGAAGTAAATACCGCAGGACAGGAGGACGGTGGCCACCCCTGCGTGTGGTGAAGTAAATACCGCAGGACAGGAGGACGGTGGCCACCGCTGAGTGTGGTGAAGTAAATACCGCAGGACAGGAGGACGGTGGCCACCGCTGCGTGTGGTGAAGTATATACCGCAGGACAGGAGGACGGTGGCCACCCCTGCGTGTGGTGAAATAAATACCGCAGGACAGGAGGACGGTGGCCACCGCTGAGTGTGGTGAAGTAAATACCGCAGGACAGGAGGACGGTGGCCACCGCTGCGTGTGGTGAAGTAAATACCGCAGGACAGGAGGACGGTGGCCACCGCTGCGTGTGGTGAAGTAAATACCGCAGGACAGGAGGACGGTGGCCACCCCTGCGTGTGGTGAAGTAAATACCGCAGGACAGGAGGACGGTGGCCACCCCTGCGTGTGGTGAAGTAAATACCGCAGGACAGGAGGACGGTGGCCACCGCTGCGTGTGGTGAAGTATATACCGCAGGACAGGAGGACGGTGGCCACCGCTGCGTGTGGTGAAGTAAATACCGCAGGACAGGAGGACGGTGGCCACCGCTGCGTGTGGTGAAGTAAATACCGCAGGACAGGAGGACGGTAGCCACCCCTGCGTGTGGTGAAGTAAATACCGCAGGACAGGAGGACGGTGGCCACCGCTGCGTGTGGTGAAGTACATACCGCAGGACAGGAGGACGGTGGCCACCGCTGCGTGTGGTGAAGTAAATACCGCAGGACAGGAGGACGGTGGCCACCGCTGCGTGTGGTGAAGTAAATACCGCAGGACAGGAGGACGGTGGCCACCGCTGCGTGTGGTGAAGTAAATACCGCAGGACAGGAGGACGGTGGCCACCGCTGCGTGTGGTGAAGTAAATACCGCAGGACAGGAGGACGGTGGCCACCGCTGAGTGTGGTGAAGTAAATACCGCAGGGCAGGAGGACGGTGGCCACCGCTGCGTGTGGTGAAGTAAATACCGCAGGACAGGAGGACGGTGGCCACCGCTGCGTGTGGTGAAGTAAATACCGCAGGACAGGAGGACGGTGGCCACCGCTGCGTGTGGTGAAGTAAATACCGCAGGACAGGAGGACGGTGGCCACCCCTGCGTGTGGTGAAGTAAATACCGCAGGACAGGAGGACGGTGGCCACCGCTGCGTGTGGTGAAGTAAATACCGCAGGACAGGAGGACGGTGGCCACCGCTGCGTGTGGTGAAGTAAATACCGCAGGACAGGAGGACGGTGGCCACCGCTGCGTGTGGTGAAGTATATACCGCAGGACAGGAGGACGGTGGCCACCGCTGCGTGTGGTGAAGTAAATACCGCAGGACAGGAGGACGGTGGCCACCGCTGCGTGTGGTGAAGTAAATACCGCAGGGCAGGAGGACGGTGGCCACCGCTGCGTGTGGTGAAGTAAATACCGCAGGACAGGAGGACGGTGGCCACCGCTGCGTGTGGTGAAGTAAATACCGCAGGACAGGAGGACGGTGGCCACCGCTGCGTGTGGTGAAGTAAATACCGCAGGACAGGAGGACGGTGGCCACCGCTGCGTGTGGTGAAGTAAATACCGCAGGGCAGGAGGACGGTGGCCACCGCTGCGTGTGGTGAAGTGAAAACCGCAGGACAGGAGGACGGTGGCCACCGCTGCGTGTGGTGAAGTAAATACCGCAGGACAGGAGGACGGTGGCCACCGCTGCGTGTGGTGAAGTAAATACCGCAGGACAGGAGGACGGTGGCCACCGCTGCGTGTGGTGAAGTAAATACCGCAGGACAGGAGGACGGTGGCCACCGCTGCGTGTGGTGAAGTTAATACCGCAGGACAGGAGGACGGTGGCCACCGCTGCGTGTGGATAGTGGGTCCTGCCCACTGGTGCCCCTAGTGGGTCCTGCCCACTGGTGCCCCTAGTGGGTCCTGCCCACTGGTGCCCCTAGTGGGTCCTGCCCACTGGTGCCCCTAGTGGGTCCTGCCCACTGGTGCCCCTAGTGGGTCCTGCCCACTGGTGCCCCTAGTGGGTAACTCACTCTTCACCCCCACACTCTCCCCCTCCCCGCCCCCAGCAACATAGGTCCCCCTACACCCCCAACCATGAACCAGCTCCTGCCCTCACAAGTGAACGTCCCTCCTCTGTCGCCACGGGGCGTGTGTGTGTGTGTGTGTTGTGTTGTGTGTGTTGTGTTGTGTGTGTGTGTGTTGTGTTGTGTGTGTGTGTGTGTTGTGTTGTGTGTGTGTGTGTTGTGTTGTGTTGGGTGTGTGTGTGTTGGGTGTGTGTGTGTGTTGTGTTGTGTGTGTGTGTTGTGTTGTGTTGGGTGTGTGTGTGTTGGGTGTGTGTGTGTGTGTGTGTGTTGGGTGTGTGTGTTGTGTTGTGTGTGTGTGTGTTGTGTTTGGTGTGTGTGTGTTGTGTTGGGTGTTTGTGTGTTGTGTTGGGTGTGTGTGTGTGTGTGTGTGTGTGTGTGGCGTCTGGAGACATTCGAGGAGGAATTTGAGCAGTTTTGTGTTTCATTTTTCCCACCTACACCTACTGAGCTGGTCACCTGCTCCCACTCATGCTCCCACACCTGCTCCCACTCATGCTCCCACTCATGCTCCCACTCATGCTCCCACTCATGCTCCCACACCTGCTCCCACTCATGCTCCCACTCATGCTCCCACTCATGCTCCCACACCTGCTCCCACTCATGCTCCCACACCTGCTCCCACTCATGCTCCCACTCATGCTCCCACTCATGCTCCCACTCATGCTCCCACACCTGCTCCCACTCATGCTCCCACTCATGCTCCCACTCATGCTCCCACTCATGCTCCCACTCATGCTCCCACTCATGCTCCCACTCACGCTCCTACTCATGCTCCCACACCTGCTCCCACTCATGCTCCCACACCTGCTCCCACTCATGCTCCCACTCATGCTCCCACTCACGCTCCCACTCATGCTCCCACTCATGCTCCCACTCATGCTCCCACTCATGCTCACACTCATGCTCCCACTCATGCTCCCACTCATGCTCCCACTCATGCTCACACTCATGCTCCCACTCATGCTCCCACTCATGCTCCCACACCTGCTCCCACTCATGCTCCCACTCATGCTCCCACTCATGCTCCCACTCACGCTCCCACTCATGCTCCCACACCTGCTCCCACTCATGCTCCCACACCTGCTCCCACTCATGCTCCCACTCATGCTCCCACTCACGCTCCCACTCATGCTCCCACTCATGCCCCCACTCATGCTCCCACTCATGCCCCCACTCATGCTCCCACTCACGCTCGCACTCATGCTCCCACTCATGCTCCCACTCATGCTCACACTCATGCTCCCACTAATGCTCCCACTAATGCTCCCAATCATGCTCCCACTCATGCTCCCACTCACGCTCCCACTCATGCTCCCACTCATGCTCCCACTCATGCTCCCACTCACGCTCCCACTCATGCTCCCACTCATGCTCCCACTCATGCTCCCACTCATGCCCCCACTCATGCTCCCACTCATGCCCCCACTCATGCTCCCACTCACGCTCCCAATCATGCTCCCACTCATGCTCCCACTAATGCTCCCACTCATGCTCCCACTCATGCTCACACTCATGCTCCCACTAATGCTCCCACTAATGCTCCCACTCATGCTCCCACTAATGCTCCCACTCATGCTCCCACTCATGCTCACACTCATGCTCCCACTAATGCTCCCACTAATGCTCTCAATCATGCTCCCACTCATGCTCCCACTCATGCCCCCACTCATGCTCCCACTCATGCTCCCACACCTGCTCCCACTCATGCTCCCACTCATGCTCCCACTCACGCTCCCACTCACGCTCCCACTCATGCTCCCACTCATGCTCCCACTAATGCTCCCACTCATGCTCCCACTCATGCTCACACTCATGCTCCCACTAATGCTCCTACTAATGCTCCCACTCATGCTCACACTAATGCTCCCACTCATGCTCCCACTCATGCTCACACTCATGCTCCCACTAATGCTCCCAATCATGCTCCCACTCATGCTCCCACTCATGCCCCCACTCATGCTCCCACTCATGCTCCCACACCTGCTCCCACTCATGCTCCCACTCATGCTCCCACTCACGCTCCCACTCATGCTCACACTCATGCTCCCACTAATGCTCCCACTAATGCTCCCACTCATGCTCCCACTAATGCTCCCACTCATGCTCCCACTCATGCTCACACTCATGCTCCCACTAATGCTCCCACTAATGCTCCCAATCATGCTCCCACTCATGCTCCCACTCATGCCCCCACTCATGCTCCCACTCATGCTCCCACACCTGCTCCCACTCATGCTCCCACTCATGCTCCCACTCACGCTCCCACTCATGCTCCCACTCATGCTCCCACTAATGCTCCCACTCATGCTCCCACTCATGCTCACACTCATGCTCCCACTCATGCCCCCACTCATGCTCCCACTCATGCTCCCACTAATGCTCCCACTAATGCTCCCAATCATGCTCCCACTCATGCTTCCACTCATGCTCACACTCATGCTCTCACTCATGCTCCCACTCCTGCTCCCACTAATGCTCCCACTCATGCTCCCACTCATGCTCCCACTCATGCTCCCACTCCTGCTCCCACTCATGGTTCCACACATGCTCCCACTCCTGCTCCCACTTCTGCTCCCACTCATGCTCCCACACTTGCTCCCACTCATGCTCCCACTCATGCTCCCACTCCTGCTCCCACTCATGGTTCCACACCTGCTCCCACTCCTGCTCCCACTCATGCTCCCACACTTGCTCCCACTCATGCTCCCATTCATGCTCCCACTTCTGCTCCCACTAATGCTCCCACTCATGATTCAACTCCTGTTCCCACTCCTGCTCCCACTCCTGCTCCCACTCCTGCTCCCACTCATTCTCCCACTCCTGCTCCCACTCATGCTCCCACTGTACCCAGGCTCCCACAGCTCACACTGTACCCAGGCTCCCATAGCTCCCACTGTACCCAGGCTCCCACAGCTCCCACTGTACCCAGGCTTCCACAGCTCCCACTGTACCCAGGCTCCCACAGCCCCCACTGAACCTAGGCTCCCACAGCTCCCACTGTATCCAGGCTCTCACAGCTCCCACTGTACCCAGGCTCCCACAGCTCCTACTGTACCCAGACTCCCACAGCTCCCACAGCTCCCACTGTACCCAGGCTCCCCCAGCTCCCACTGTACCCAGGCTTCCACAGCTCCCACTGTACCCAGGCTCCCACAGCTCCCACTGTACCCAGGCTCCCACAGCTCCCACTGTACCCAGGCTCCCACAGCCCCCACTGTACCTAGGCTCCCACAGCTCCCACTGTACCCAGGCTCCCACAGCTCACTGTACCCAGGCTTCCACAGCTCCCACTGTACCCAGGTTCCCACAGCTCCCACTGTACCCAGGCTTCCACAGCTCCCACTGTACCCAGGCTTCCACAGCTCCCACTGTACCCAGGCTCCCACAGCTCCCACTGTACCCAGGCTTCCACAGCTCCCACTGTACCCAGGCTTCCACAGCTCCCACTGTACCCACGCTCCCACAGCTCCCACAACTCCTACTGTACCCAGGAACCCAACGCTCCCACTGTACCTAGGCTCCCACAGCTCCCACAGCTCCCACTGTACCCAGGCTCAAACAGCTCCCACTGTACCCAGGCTCCCACAGCTCCCACTGTGCCCAGGCTCCCACAGCTCCCCCTGTACCCAGGCTCCCACAGCTCCCACTGTACCTAGGCTCCCATAGCTCCCATTGTACCCAGGCTCCCACAGCTCCCACTGTACCCAGGCTCCCACAGCTCCTACTGTAACTAGGCTCCCACAGCTCCCATAGCTCCTACTGTACCCAGGCTCCCACAGCTCCTACTGTAACTAGGCTCCCACAGCTCCCATAGCTCCTACTGTACCCAGGCTCCCACAGCTCCTACTGTAACTAGGCTCCCACAGCTCCCATAGCTCCTACTGTACCCAGGCTCCCACAGCTCCTACTGTAACTAGGCTCCCACAGCTCTCATAGCTCCTACTGTACCCAGTCTCCCACAGCTCCCACTGTACTCAGGCTCCCACAGCTCCCCCTGTACCCAGGTTCCCACAGCTCCCACAGCTCTCACTGTACCCAGGCTCCCACAGCTCCCACTGTACCCAGGCTTCCACAGCTCTCACTGTACCCAGGCTCCCACAGCTCCCACTGTACCCAGGCTCCCACAGCTCCCACTGTACCCAGGCTCCCACAGCCCCCACTGTACCTAGGCTCCCACAGCTCCCACTGTACCCAGGCTCTCACAGCTCCCACTGTACCCAGGCTCCCACAGCTCCTACTGTACCCAGACTCCCACAGCTCCCACTATACCCAGGCTCCCACAGCTCCCACTGTACCCAGTCTAACACAGCTCCCACTGTACCCAGGCTCCCACAGCTCCCCCTGTACCCAGGTTCCCACAGCTCCCACTGTACCCAGGCTCCCACTGCTCCTACTGTACCCAGGCTTCCACAGCTCCCACTGTACCCAGGCTCCCACAGCTCCCACTGTACCCAGGCTCCCACAGCTCCCACTGTACCCAGGCTCACACAGCCCCCACTGTACCTAGGCTCCCACAGCTCCCACTGTACCCAGGCTCCCACAGCTCCCACTGTACCCAGGCTCCCACAGCTCCCACTGTACCCAGGCTCCCACAGCCCCCACTGAACCTAGGCTCCCACAGCTCCCACTGTATCCAGGCTCTCACAGCTCCCACTGTACCCAAGCTCCCACAGCTCCTACTGTACCCAGACTCCCACAGCTCCCACAGCTCTCACTGTACCCAGGCTCCCCCAGCTCCCACTGTACCCAGGCTTCCACAGCTCCCACTGTACCCAGGCTCCCACAGCTCCCACTGTACCCAGGCTCCCACAGCTCCCACTGTACCCAGGCTCCCACAGCCCCCACTGTACCTAGGCTCCCACAGCTCCCACTGTACCCAGGCTCCCACAGCTCCCACTGTACCCAGGCTTCCACAGCTCCCACTGTACCCAGGTTCCCACAGCTCCCACTGTACCCAGGCTTCCACAGCTCCCACAACTCCTACTGTACCCAGGAACCCAACGCTCCCACTGGACCTAGGCTCCCACAGCTCCCACAGCTCCCACTGTACCCAGGCTCAAACAGCTCCCACTGTACCCAGGCTCCCACAGCTCCCACTGTGCCCAGGCTCCCACAGCTCCCCCTGTACCCAGGCTCCCACAGCTCCCACTGTACCTAGGCTCCCATAGCTCCCATTGTACCCAGGCTCCCACAGCTCCCACTGTACCCAGGCTCCCACAGCTCCTACTGTAACTAGGCTCCCACAGCTCCCATAGCTCCTACTGTACCCAGGCTCCCACAGCTCCTACTGTAACTAGGCTCCCACAGCTCCCATAGCTCCTACTGTACCCAGGCTCCCACAGCTCCTACTGTAACTAGGCTCCCACAGCTCCCATAGCTCCTACTGTACCCAGGCTCCCACAGCTCCTACTGTAACTAGGCTCCCACAGCTCCCATAGCTCCTACTGTACCCAGGCTCCCACAGCTCCTACTGTAACTAGGCTCCCACAGCTCCCATAGCTCCTACTGTACCCAGGCTCCCACAGCTCCTACAGCTCTCGCTGTACCCAGGCTCCCATAGCTCCCACAGCTCTCACTGTACCCAGGCTCCCACAGCTCCCACAATCTGACGCCTCACAAGACTGCTGGCTGCGATCGATGAACGCCCAGCTGCCTCCCCCTTTTCCTCTCCCCCTCCCACTCTCCCCTCCCCCCTCCCCCCTCCCCCTCCCCTCTCCCTCCTCCCTCCCCCTTCCCATCTCCTCCCCCTTTCCTGCCTTTCTCCTCTACCATTTCCCGCCTCTCCCCCTCACTCCCCCTCTCACCCCTCCCAGAAGGAAAGACCATACGCCTCCCCCTCCCCCACTCCCCCCACTCCCCCAGGCACGCTCCTCTTTTTAGGGCGCCTCCAGAACTCTCGGGTGCTCCTTTTTCTTTTATTTGGGGACCGTGGGGGCCGGGGGAGGCGCGTCGTGTGGCAACACCGCGCGCTTACCATAATAAAATCGCCTAATTCTTCCTTTGCCGCGATGGCAACACTGCCTCGTGTGGTGGCCTCACATACCGGCGTGTGAGCGTGGGACTGCCTCACATACCGGCGTGTGAGCGTGGTACGGCCTCACATACCGGCGTGTGGGCGTGGGACTCCCTCACATACCGGCGTGTGAGCGTGGGACTGCCTCACATCCCGGCGTGTGAGCGTGGGACTGCCTCACATAACGGCGTGGGACTGCCTCACATACCGGCGTGTGAGCGTGGGACTGCCTCACATAACGGCGTGGGACTGCCTCACATACCGGCGTGTGAGCGTGGGACTGCCTCACATAACGGCGTGGGACTGCCTCACATACCGGCGTGTGAGCGTGGGACTGCCTCACATACCGGCGTGTGAGCGTGGGACTGCCTCACATACCCGCGTGTGAGCGTGGGACTGCCTCACATACCGGCGTGTGAGCGTGGGACTGCCTCACATACCCGCGTGTGAGCGTGGGACTGCCTCACATACCCGCGTGTGAGCGTGGGACTGCCTCACATACCCGCGTGTGAGCGTGGGACTGCCTCACATACCCGCGTGTGAGCGTGGGACTGCCTCACATACCGGCGTGTGAGCGTGGGACTGCCTCACATACCGGCGTGTGAGCGTGGGACTGCCTCACATAACGGCGTGGGACTGCCTCACATACCGGCGTGTGAGCGTGGGACTGCCTCACATACCGGCGTGTGAGCGTGGGACTGCCTCACATAACGGCGTGGGACTGCCTCACATACCGGCGTGTGAGCGTGGGACTGCCTCACATACCGGCGTGGGACTGCCTCACATACCGGCGTGTGAGCGTGGGACTGCCTCACATAACGGCGTGGGACTGCCTCACATACCGGCGTGTGAGCGTGGGACTGCCTCACATAACGGCGTGGGACTGCCTCACATACCGGCGTGTGAGCGTGGGACTGCCTCACATACCGGCGTGTGAGCGTGGGACTGCCTCACATAACGGCGTGGGACTGCCTCACATACCGGCGTGTGAGCGTGGGACTGCCTCACATACCGGCGTGTGAGCGTGGGACTGCCTCACATACCGGCGTGTGAGCGTGGGACTGCCTCACATACCGGCGTGTGAGCGTGGGACTGCCTCACATACCCGCGTGTGAGCGTGGGACTGCCTCACATACCGGCGTGTGAGCGTGGGACTGCCTCACATACCGGCGTGTGAGCGTGGGACTGCCTCACATACCGGCGTGTGAGCGTGGGGCTGCCTCACATACCGGCGTGTGAGCGTGGGACTGCCTCACATACCGGCGTGTGAGCGTGGGACTGCCTCACATACCGGCGTGTGAGCGTGGGACTGCCTCACATACCGGCGTGTGAGCGTGGGGCTGCCTCACATACCGGCGTGTGAGCGTGGGACTGCCTCACATAACGGCGTGGGACTGCCTCACATACCGGCGTGTGAGCGTGGGACTGCCTCACATACCGGCGTGTGAGCGTGGGGCTGCCTCACATACCGGCGTGTGAGCGTGGGACTGCCTCACATACCCGCGTGTGAGCGTGGGACTGCCTCACATACCGGCGTGTGAGCGTGGGGCTGCCTCACATACCGGCGTGTGAGCGTGGGACTGCCTCACATACCGGCGTGTGAGCGTGGGACTGCCTCACATACCGGCGTGTGAGCGTGGGACTGCCTCACATACCCGCGTGTGAGCGTGGGACTGCCTCACATCCCGGCGTGTGAGCGTGGGGCTGCCTCACACACCGGCGTGTGAGCGTGGGACTGCCTCACATACCGGCGTGTGAGGGTGGGACTGCCTCACATACCGGCGTGTGAGCGTGGGACTTGCCTCACATACCCGCGTGTGAGCGTGGGACTGCCTCACATACCCGCGTGTGAGCGTGGGACTGCCTCACATACCGGCGTGTGAGCGTGGGACTGCCTCACATACCGGCGTGTGAGCGTGGGACTGCCTCACATACCGGCGTGTGAGCGTGGGACTTGCCTCACATAACGGCGTGGGACTGCCTCACATACCGGCGTGTGAGCGTGGGGCTGCCTCACACACCGGCGTGTGAGCGTGGGACTGCCTCACATACCTGCGTGTGAGCGTGGGACTGCCTCACATACCGGCGTGTGAGGGTGGGACTGCCTCACATACCCGCGTGTGAGCGTGGGACTGCCTCACATACCCGCGTGTGAGCGTGGGACTGCCTCACATACCGGCGTTTGAGCGTGGGACTGCCTCACATACCCGCGTGTGAGCGTGGGACTGCCTCACATACCGGCGTGTGAGCGTGGGACTGCCTCACATACCCGCGTGTGAGCGTGGGACTGCCTCACATACCCGCGTGTGAGCGTGGGACTGCCTCACATACCGGCGTGTGAGCGTGGGACTGCCTCACATACCGGCGTGTGAGCGTGGGACTGCCTCACATACCCGCGTGTGAGCGTGGGACTGCCTCACATACCCGCGTGTGAGCGTGGGACTGCCTCACATACCGGCGTGTGAGCGTGGGACTGCCTCACATACCGGCGTGTGAGCGTGGGACTGCCTCACATACCCGCGTGTGAGCGTGGGACTGCCTCACATACCGGCGTGTGAGCGTGGGACTGCCTCACATACCGGCGTGTGAGCGTGGGACGGCCTCACATACCGGCGTGGGGCTGCCTCACATACCGGCGTGTGAGCGTGGGACTGCCTCACATACCGGCGTGTAAGCGTGGGACTGCGTCACATACGCCATGTGAGCGTGGGGCTGCCTCACATACCGGCGTGTGAGCGTGGGACTGCGTCACATACGCCATGTGAGCGTGGGACTGCCTCACATACCGGCGTGTAAGCGTGGGACTGCGTCACATACGCCATGTGAGCGTGGGGCTGCCTCACATACCGGCGTGTGAGCGTGGGACTGCCTCATATACCGGCGTGTGAGCGTGGGACTGCGTCACATACGCCATGTGAGCGTGGGGCTGCCTCACATACGGCCATGTGAGCGTGGGACTGCGTCTCATACGCCATGTGAGCGTGGGGCTGCCTCACATCCGGCCATGTGAGCGTGGGATGGCCTCTCATACGGCCATGTGAGCGTGGGGTTGCCTCACATACGGCCATGTGAGCGTGGGAGTACCTCACATACAGCCTTGTGAGCGTGGGGCTGCCTCATATACCGGCAGTGTGAGCGTGGGGCAGCCTCATATATAGCCTTGTGAGCGTGGGGCTGCCTCACATATCGGTCATGTGAGCGTGCGGCAGCCTCATATATAGCCTTGTGAGCGTGGGGCTGCCTCACATACGGCCATGTGAGCGTGGGACTGCCTCACATACAGCCATGTGAGCGTGGGACTGCCTCACATATGGTCATGTGAGCGTGGGACTGCCTCACATACGGCCATGTGAGCGTGAGACACATCAGACGACACAGCTCACATATCACGAGGGTGACGGAGCCGTTAAGCAAAACAACAAATTCAGAACACATGGCGCGCCCATGGAGTTTGTTCCAAGGCTTGCAATTACTAAATCTTCACTGACCCTCATCTGTTGACCTTGTAACATAATCTTCTCGCAGGGTAGTTGTGTTGAGGTCATAACCAGCCGACATAAATGGCAACAACCAGCCGAGGTAAATGGCAACACTAGCCGAGGTAAATGGCAACAACGACCCGAGGTAAATGTAAACATCGAGCCAAGGGGAATGGCACCAACCACCCGAGGTAAATGGCAACAAGGAGCCGAGGTAAATGTAAACATCGAGCCAAGGGGAATGGCACCAACCACCGGAGGTAAATGGCAACAAGGAGCCGAGGTAAATGTAAACATCGAGCCAAGGGGAATGGCACCAACCACCCGAGGTAAGTGGCAACAAGGAGCCGAGGTAGATGTAAACATCGAGCCAAGGGGAATGGCACCAACCACCCGAGGTAAATGGCAACAAGGAGCCGAGGTAAATGTAAACATCGAGCCAAGGGGAATGGCACCAACCACCCGAGGTAAATGGCAACAACGAGCCGAGGTAGATGTAAACGTCGAGCCAAGGGGAATGGCACCAACCACCCGAGGTAAATGGCAACAAGGAGCCGAGGTAGATGTAAACGTCGAGCCAAGGGGAATGGCACCAACCACCCGAGGTAAATGGCAACAACGAGCCGAGGTAGATGTAAACATCGAGCCAAGGGGAATGGCAACAACCAGCCAAGGTTAATGGCAACAACCAGCCGCGGTAAATGGCAACAACCAGCCGAGGTAAATGGAAATATCGAGCCAAGGATAATGGCAACATCAAGCCAGAGTAAATAGCAAATCTGTGAGCGAAACTGATACTGGTATTTAAAAGAAAGTTTCTATATCATGTCACGTGTGCAGGTTCCGGCACAGGCTCTAAAACCCAGTGACATACTTAGGTGTATTATTTCTGACTCAGCCCGGTCATTTCCCTTCTAATTGCAGCCTCAACATCCCACTTCGTTTCCCTTCTAATTGCAGCCTCAACATCCCACTTCATTTCCCTTCTAATTGTAGCCCCAACATCCCACTTCGTTTCCCTTCTAATTGCAGCCTCAACATCCCACTTCATTTCCCTTCTAATTGCAGCCTCAACATCCCACTTCATTTCCCTTCTAATTGCAGCCTCAACATCCCACTTCGTTTCCCTTCTAATTGCAGCCTCAACATCCCACTTCATTTCCCTTCTAATTGCAGCCTCAACATCCCACTTCATTTCCCTTCTAATTGCAGCCTCAACATCCCACTTCATTTCCCTTCTAATTGCAGCCTCAACATCCCACTTCATTTCCCTTCTAATTGCAGCCTCAACATCCCATTTCATTTCCCTTCTAATTGCAGCCTCAACATCCCACTTCGTTTCCCTTCTAATTGCAACCTCAACATCCCACTTCGTTTCCCTTCTAATTGCAACCTCAACATCCCACTTCGTTTCCCTTCTAATTGCAGCCTCAACATCCCACTTCATTTCCCTTCCAATTGCAGCCTCAACATCCCACTTCATTTCCCTTCTAATTGCAGCCTCAACATCCCACTTCGTTTCCCTTCTAATTGCAACCTCAACATCCCACTTCGTTTCCCTTCTAATTGCAGCCTCAACATCCCACTTCATTTCCCTTCCAATTGCAGCCTCAACATCCCACTTCATTTCCCTTCCAATTGCAGCCTCAACATCCCACTTCATTTCCCTTCTAATTGCAGCCTCAACATCCCACTTCATTTTCCTTCCAATTGCAGCCTCAACATCCCACTTCATTTCCCTTCCAATTGCAGCCTCAACATCCCACTTCATTTCCCTTCTAATTGCAGCCTCAACATCCCACTTCGTTTCCCTTCTAATTGCAGCCTCAACATCCCACTTCATTTCCCTTCTAATTGCAGCCTCAACATCCCACTTCATTTCCCTTCTAATTGCAGCCTCAACATCCCACTTCATTTCCCTTCTAATTGCAGCCTCAACATCCCACTTCATTTCCCTTCTAATTGCAGCCTCAACATCCCACTTCGTTTCCCTTCTAATTGCAGCCTCAACATCCCACTTCATTTCCCTTCTAATTGCAGCCTCAACATCCCACTTCATTTCCCTTCTAATTGCAGCCTCAACATCCCACTTCATTTCCCTTCTAATTGCAGCCTCAACATCCCACTTCATTTCCCTTCTAATTGCAGCCTCAACATCCCACTTCATTTCCCTTCTAATTGCAGCCTCAACATCCCACTTCGTTTCCCTTCTAATTGCAGCCTCAACATCCCACTTCATTTCCCTTCCAATTGCAGCCTCAACATCCCACTTCATTTCCCTTCCAATTGCAGCCTCAACATCCCACTTCATTTCCCTTCTAATTGCAGCCTCAACATCCCACTTCGTTTCCCTTCTAATTGCAGCCTCAACATCCCACTTCATTTCCCTTCCAATTGCAGCCTCAACATCCCACTTCGTTTCCCTTCTAATTGCAGCCTCAACATCCCACTTCATTTCCCTTCCAATTGCAGCCTCAACATCCCACTTCGTTTCCCTTCCAATTGCAGCCTCAACATCCCACTTCGTTTCCCTTCTAATTGCAGCCTCAACATCCCACTTCATTTCCCTTCCAATTGCAGCCTCAACATCCCACTTCATTTCCCTTCCAATTGCAGCCTCAACATCCCACTTCGTTTCCCTTCCAATTGCAGCCTCAACATCCCACTTCGTTTCCCTTCTAATTGCAGCCTCAACATCCCACTTCATTTCCCTTCCAATTGCAGCCTCAACATCCCACTTCATTTCCCTTCCAATTGCAGCCTCAACATCCCACTTCGTTTCTCTTCTAATTGCAGCCTCAACATCCCACTTCATTTCCCTTCCAATTGCAGCCTCAACATCCCACTTCATTTCCCTTCCAATTGCAGCCTCAACATCCCACTTCGTTTCCCTTCCAATTGCAGCCTCAACATCCCACTTCATTTCCCTTCTAATTGTAGCCCCAACATCCCACTTCGTTTCCCTTCTAATTGCAGCCTCAACATCCAACTTCATTTTCCTTCTAATTGCAGCCTCAACATCCCACTTCATTTCCCTTCCAATTGCAGCCTCAACATCCCACTTCATTTCCCTTCTAATTGCAGCCTCAACATCCCACTTCATTTCCCTTCTAATTGCAGCCTCAACATCCAACTTCATTTCCCTTCTAATTGCAGCCTCAACATCCCACTTCATTTCCCTTCCAATTGCAGCCTCAACATCCCACTTCATTTCCCTTCCAATTGCAGCCTCAACATCCCACTTCATTTCCCTTCTAATTGTAGCCCCAACATCCCACTTCGTTTCCCTTCTAATTGCAGCCTCAACATCCCACTTCATTTCCCTTCCAATTGCAGCCTCAACATCCCACTTCATTTCCCTTCCAATTGCAGCCTCAACATCCCACTTCATTTCCCTTCTAATTGCAGCCTCAACATCCCACTTCGTTTCCCTTCTAATTGCAGCCTCAACATCCCACTTCATTTCCCTTCCAATTGCAGCCTCAACATCCCACTTCGTTTCCCTTCTAATTGCAGCCTTAACATCCCACTTCATTTCCCTTCCAATTGCAGCCTCAACATCCCACTTCATTTCCCTTCCAATTGCAGCCTCAACATCCCACTTCGTTTCCCTTCCAATTGCAGCCTCAACATCCCACTTCGTTTCCCTTCTAATTGAAGCCTCAACATCCCACTTCATTTCCCTTCCAATTGCAGCCTCAACATCCCACTTCATTTCCCTTCCAATTGCAGCCTCAACATCCCACTTCATTTCCCTTCTAATTGCAGCCTCAACATCCCACTTCATTTCCCTTCTAATTGCAGCCTCAACATCCCACTTCGTTTCCCTTCCAATTGCAGCCTCAACATCCCACTTCGTTTCCCTTCTAATTGCAGCCTCAACATCCCACTTCATTTCCCTTCCAATTGCAGCCTCAACATCCCACTTCATTTCCCTTCCAATTGCAGCCTCAACATCCCACTTCGTTTCCCTTCTAATTGCAGCCTCAACATCCCACTTCATTTCCGTTCCAATTGCAGCCTCAACATCCCACTTCATTTCCCTTCCAATTGCAGCCTCAACATCCCACTTCGTTTCCCTTCCAATTGCAGCCTCAACATCCCACTTCATTTTCCTTCCAATTGCAGCCTCAACATCCCACTTCGTTTCCCTTCTAATTGCAGCCTCAACATCCCACTTCATTTCCCTTCCAATTGCAGCCTCAACATCCCACTTCATTTCCCTTCCAATTGCAGCCTCAACATCCCACTCCACTCCCCCCTCTGCACGTGCAAGCGAGAATCTCACGTGCACGTGCAATGCACGCGATGAAACGTGAGTTGCGTACGTGGCAGTGATGCTGAGGAAATATTCCAGGAATTTGCCTTTAATTTCTGAAATCCTGGAAACATTCAACAGTTATTTGGTTTTGTGACGGGAGCATTTTGCTGCAGGTTTGGTGCTGCGCGGCCGCGCCATGAGGGCTGAAGTTGCGTGCAGGCGACGGCGGCACGTCATGCTTGCCCTTGTGTGTGTGTGGCGTGAGGGCCATTGTGGCGTGCGCTGCCCCTCGTGAGTGGCTGCGGTCCTGCCGGGCCGTGGACACTCTCTCCCCCTCCCCCTCCCTCCCCCTCACTCCCTCCTTCTTCCTCCTTCTTCCCTCTTCCCTCCTCCCTCCTCCCTCCTCCTTCCTCCCTCTTCCCTCTTCCCTCCTCCCTCCTCCTTCCTCCCTCTTTCTTCCTCCCTCTTCCCTCCTCCTTCCTCCCTCTTTCTTCCTCCCTCTTCCCTCCTCCCTCCTCCCTTTTCCCTCCTCCCTCCTCCCTCCTCCTTCCTCCCTCCTCCCTCCTCCCTCTTCCCTCTTCCCTCTTCCCTCCTCCCTCTTCCCTCTTCCCTCTTCCCTCCTCCCTCCTCCCTCCTCCTTCCTCCCTCTTCCCTCTTCCCTCCTCCCTCCTCCTTCCTCCCTCTTTCTTTCTCCCTCTTCCCTCCTCCCTCCTCCCTCCTCCCTCTTCCCTCCTCCCTCCTCCCTCCTCCTTCCTCCCTCTTCCCTCTTCCCTCCTCCCTCCTCCTTCCTCCCTCCTCCCTCCTCCCTCCTCCCTCCTCCCTCTTCCCTCCTCCCTCCTCCCTCCTCCTTCCTCCCTCTTCCCTCTTCCCTCCTCCCTCCTCCCTCTTCCCTCCTCCCTTCTCCTCATCCCTCCTCCCTCCTCCCTCCTCCTTCCTCCCTCTTCCCTCTTCCCTCCTCCTTCCTCCCTCTTTCTTCCTCCCTCTTCCCTCCTCCCTCCTCCCTCCTCCCTCTCCCTCCTCCCTCCTCCCTCCTCCTTCCTCCCTCTTCCCTCTTCCCTCCTCCCTCCTCCCTCCTCCTTCCTCCCTCTTCCCTCTTCCCTCCTCCCTCCTCCTTCCTCCCTCTTTCTTCCTCCCTCTTCCCTCCTCCCTCCTCCTTCCTCCTCTTCCCTCTTCCCTCTTCCCTCTTCCCTCTTCCCTCTTCCCTCTTCCCTCCTCCCTCCTCCCTCCTCCCTCCTCCCTCTTCCCTCTTCCCTCTTCCCTCTTCCCTCTTCCCTCTTCCCTCTTCCCTCTTCCCTCTTCCCTCTTCCCTCCTCCCTCTTCCCTCTTCCCTCTTCCCTCTTCCCTCTTCCCTCTTCCTCCCTCTTCCCTCTTCCCTCCTCCCTCCTCCATCCTCCCTCCTCCCTCCTCCCTCCCCTAACGACCCCACACTCCTGACATGGCTGCAGCTGTTTGTTCTGTTTATATCCCACCTCCCCCTGCTCCCCCTGCTCCCCCTGCTTCCTCTGCTTCCCCTGCTCCCACACTCCCCTTGCTCCCACACTACCCCTGCTCCCGTACTATCCCTGCTCCCACACTACCCCTGCTCCTACACTACCCCTGCTCCCACACTACCCCTGCTCCCACACTACCCCTGCTCCCACACTACCCCTGCTCCCACACTACCCCTGCTCCTACACTACCCCTGCTCCCACACTACCCCTGCTCCTACACTACCCCTGCTCCCACACTACCCCTGCTCCCACACTACCCCTGCTCCCACACTACCCTTGCTCCCACACTACCCCTGCTCCCACACTACCCCTGCTCCCACACTACCCCTGCTCCCACACTACCCCTGCTCCCACACTCCCCCTGCTCCACACTCCCCCTGCTCCCATACTACCCCTGCTCCCACACAACCCCTGCTCCCACACTAACCCCTGCTCTCACACTCCCTCTGCTCCCACACTCCCCTGCTCCCACACTCCCCTGCTCCCACACTACCCTGCTCCCACACTCCCCCTGCTCCCACACTCCCCCTGCTCCCACACTACCCCTGCTCCCACACTACCATCCTGCTCCCACACTACCCCTGTTCCCACACTCCCCCTGCTCCCACACTCCCCCTGCTCCCACACTCCCCCTGCTCCCACACTACTCCTGCTCCCACACTACCCTGCTCCCTCACTCCCCCTGCTCCCACACTTCCCCTGCTCCCACACTACCCCTGCTCCCACACTCCCCCTGCTCCCTCACTCCCCCTGCTCCCACACTACCCCTGCTCCCACACTACCCCTGTTCCCACACTCCCCCTGCTCCCACACTCCCCCTGCTCCCACACTCCCCCTGCTCCCACACTACTCCTGCTCCCACACTACCCCTGCTCCCTCACTCCCCCTGCTCCCACACTTCCCCTGCTCCCACACTACCCCCTGCTCCCACACTACCCCTGCTCCCACACTACCCCTGTTCCCACACTCCCCCTGCTCCCACACTCCCCCTGCTCCCACACTCCCCCTGCTCCCACACTACTCCTGCTCCCACACTACCCCTGCTCCCTCACTCCCCCTGCTCCCACACTTCCCCTGCTCCCACACTACCCCTGCTCCCACACTACCCCTGCTCCCACACTACCCCTGTTCCCACACTCCCCTTGCTCCCACACTCCCCCTGCTCCCACACTCCCCCCTGCTCCCACACTACTCCTGCTCCCACACTAACCCTGCTCCCACACTACCCCTGCTCCCACACTCCCCCTTCTCCCACACTCCCCCTGCTCCCACACTACCCCTGCTCCCTCACTCCCCCTGCTCCCACACTTCCCCTGCTCCCACACTACCCCTGCTCCCACACTCCCCCTGCTCCCACACTCCCCTTGCTCCCACACTACCCCTGCTCCCACACTACCCCTGCTCCCACACTACCCCTGTTCCCACACTCCCCCTGCTCCCACACTCCCCCTGCTCCCACACTCCCCCTGCTCCCACACTACTCCTGCTCCCACACTCCCTCTGATCCCACACCTCCCTTACTCCCACACTCCCCCTGCTCCCACACAACCCCTGCTCCCACACTCCCCCTGCTCCCACACTACCCCTGCTCCCACACTCCCCCTGCTCCCACACTCCCCCTGCTCCCACACACCCCCTGCTCCCACACTCCCCTTGTTCTCACACTCCCCCTGCTCCCACACTCCCCCTGCTCCCACACTCCCCCTGCTCCCACACTCCCCCTGCTCTCACACTCACCCTGTCATCAACAGCACGGTGCGCTTAGTTCAATTTTGACGGAGCGCAGTCAGCGTCACCGGTGTGGTGGGAGCTGGTGTAGTGGGAGCTGGTGTAGTGGGAGCTGGTGTAGTGGGAGCTGGTGTAGTGGGAGCTGGTGTGGTGGGAGCTGGTGTGGTGGGAGCTGGTGCGGTGGGAGCTGGTGTAGAGGGAGCTGGTGTGGTGGGAGCTGGTGTGGTGGGAGCTGGTGTGGTGGGAGCTGGTGCGGTGGGAGCTGGTGTAGAGGGAGCTGGTGTGGTGGGAGCTGGTGTGGTGGGAGCTGGTGCGGTGGGAGCTGGTGTAGAGGGAGCTGGTGTGGTGGGAGCTGGTGTGGTGGGAGCTGGTGCGGTGGGAGCTGGTGTAGAGGGAGCTGGTGTGGTAGGAGCTGGTGTGGTGGGAGCTGGTGTGGTGGGAGCTGGTGCGGTGGGAGCTGGTGTAGAGGGAGCTGGTGTGGTGGGAGGTGGGTGCTGGTGTGGTGGGAGCTGGTGCGGTGGGAGCTGGTGTAGAGGGAGCTGGTGTGGTGGGAGCTGGTGTGGTGGGAGCTGGTGTGGTGGGAGCTGGTGCGGTGGGAGTTGGTGTAGTGGGAGCTGGTGTAGTGGGAGCTGGTGTGGTGGGAGCTGGTGTAGTGGGAGCTGGTGGGGTGGGAGCTGGTGTAGTGGGAGCTGGTGTAGTGGGAGCTGGTGTAGTGGGAGCTGGTGTAGTGGGAGCTGGTGTAGTGGGAGCTGGTGTAGTGGGAGCTGGTGTAGTGGGAGCTGGTGTAGTGGGAGCTGGTGTAGTGGGAGCTGGTGTAGTGGGAGCTGGTGTAGTGGGAGCTGATGTGGTGGGAGCTGGTGTAGTGGGAGCTGGTGTAGTGGGAGCTGGTGTAGTAGGAGCTGGTGTAGTGGGAGCTGGTGTAGTGGGAGCTGGTGTTGTGGGACTGGGGTGGTATGAGGCTAGTGCTGATGCACACAACACACCACAACTTACCACACACACCACACACACACCACACACCACACAACACACAATACACCACAACACACACACAACACACACAACATACCATAACACACGCACAACACCCCACAACACACAACACAACACACAAC
>CM059568.1:66671427-66993927 GCA_030386875.1 Morinoia aosen | reverse complement strand
CTCCATTTCCCTCGTATCTCTTGTTATCTGTTCTTGTTCTTCCCTCTCCATTTCCCTCGTATCTCTTGTTATCTGTTCTTGTTCTTCCCTCTCCATTTCCCTCGTATCTCTTGTTATCTGTTCTTGTTCTTCCCTCTCCATTTCCCTCGTATCTCTTGTTATCTGTTCTTGTTCTTCCCTCTCCATTTCCCTCGTATCTCTTGTTATCTGTTCTTGTTCTTCCCTCTCCATTTCCCTCGTCTCTCTTGTTATCTGTTCTTGTTCTTCCCTCTCCATTTCCCTCGTATCTCTTGTTATCTGTTCTTGTTCTTCCCTCTCCATTTCCCTCGTATCTCTTGTTATCTGTTCTTGTTCTTCCCTCTCCATTTCCCTCGTCTCTCTTGTTATCTGTTCTTGTTCTTCCCTCTCCATTTCCCTCGTCTCTCTTGTTATCTGTTCTTGTTCTTCCCTCTCCATTTCCCTCGTATCTCTTGTTATCTGTTCTTGTTCTTCCCTCTCCATTTCCCTCGTATCTCTTGTTATCTGTTCTTGTTCTTCCCTCTCCATTTCCCTCGTATCTCTTGTTATCTGTTCTTGTTCTTCCCTCTCCATTTCCCTCGTATCTCTTGTTATCTGTTCTTGTTCTTCCCTCTCCATTTCCCTCGTATCTCTTGTTATCTGTTCTTGTTCTTCCCTCTCCATTTCCCTCGTCTCTCTTGTTATCTGTTCTTGTTCTTCCCTCTCCATTTCCCTCGTATCTCTTGTTATCTGTTCTTGTTCTTCCCTCTCCATTTCCCTCGTATCTCTTGTTATCTGTTCTTGTTCTTCCCTCTCCATTTCCCTCGTCTCTCTTGTTATCTGTTCTTGTTCTTCCCTCTCCATTTCCCTCGTCTCTCTTGTTATCTGTTCTTGTTCTTCCCTCTCCATTTCCCTCGTATCTCTTGTTATCTGTTCTTGTTCTTCCCTCTCCATTTCCCTCGTATCTCTTGTTATCTGTTCTTGTTCTTCCCTCTCCATTTCCCTCGTATCTCTTGTTATCTGTTCTTGTTCTTCCCTCTCCATTTCCCTCGTATCTCTTGTTATCTGTTCTTGTTCTTCCCTCTCCATTTCCCTCGTATCTCTTGTTATCTGTTCTTGTTCTTCCCTCTCCATTTCCCTCGTATCTCTTGTTATCTGTTCTTGTTCTTCCCTCTCCATTTCCCTCGTCTCTCTTGTTATCTGTTCTTGTTCTTCCCTCTCCATTTCCCTCGTATCTCTTGTTATCTGTTCTTGTTCTTCCCTCTCCATTTCCCTCGTATCTCTTGTTATCTGTTCTTGTTCTTCCCTCTCCATTTCCCTCGTATCTCTTGTTATCTGTTCTTGTTCTTACGGCGTACGCACGCACCCCATCTCTGCCCCAACACACCCCCCCCCCATCTCTGCCCCAACACACCCCCCCCCCCATCTCTGCCCCAACACACCCCCCCCCCATCTCTGCCCCAACACACCCCCCCCCCCCATCTCTGCCCCAACACACCCCCCCCCCCCATCTCTGCCCCAACACACCCCCCCCCCATCTCTGCCCCAACACACCCCCCCCCCATCTCTGCCCCAACACACCCCCCCCCATCTCTGCCCCAACACACCCCCCCCCCCATCTCTGCCCCAACACCCCCCCCCCCATCTCTGCCCCAACACACACTCCACAAAGGGCACGATTTACTGGTGAGCGCTTTTCTAGCCAACCATCCCGCTGTTGAGTCTCCCCCATCGCTTCCTGCTCAGTTATTTCCATTTGTATGTGCTTGTTGCTTCGTCCTTCCTGCACTTGTTCCCCACCACTGCTCGGTTTGTGACCACAGCTCGGTTTGTGACCACAGCTCGGTTTGTGACCACAGCTCGGTTTGTCACCACAGCTCGGTTTGTGACCACAGCTCGGTTTGTCACCACAGCTCGGTTTGTCACCACAGCTCGGTTTGTCACCACAGCTCGGTTTGTGACCACAGCTCGGTTTGTCACCACAGCTCGGTTTGTCACCACAGCTCGGTTTGTCACCACAGCTCGGTTTGTCACCACAGCTCGGTTTGTCACCACAGCTCGGTTTGTCACCACAGCTCGGTTTGTCACCACAGCTCGGTTTGTCACCACAGCTCGGTTTGTCACCACAGCTCGGTTTGTCACCACAGCTCGGTTTGTCACCACAGCTCGGTTTGTCACCACAACTCGGTTTGTCACCACAGCTCGGTTTGTCACCACAACTCGGTTTGTCACCACAGCTCGGTTTGTCACCACAGCTCGGTTTGTCACCACAGCTCGGTTTGTCACCACAGCTCGGTTTGTCACCACAACTCGGTTTGTCACCACAGCTCGGTTTGTCACCACAACTCGGTTTGTCACCACAGCTCGGTTTGTCACCACAGCTCGGTTTGTCACCACAGCTCGGTTCGTGACCACAGCTCGGTTTGTCACCACAGCTCGGTTTGTCACCACAGCTCGGTTCGTGACCACAGCTCGGTTTGTCACCACAACTCGGTTTGTCACCACAGCTCGGTTTGTCACCACAGCTCGGTTTGTCACCACAGCTCGGTTTGTCACCACAGCTCGGTTTGTCACCACAGCTCGGTTTGTCACCACAGCTCGGTTTGTCACCACAGCTCGGTTTGTCACCACAGCTCGGTTTGTCACCACAACTCGGTTTGTCACCACAGCTCGGTTTGTGACCACAGCTCGGTTTGTCACCACTGCTCGGTTTGTCACCACAGCTCGGTTTGTCACCACAGCTCGGTTTGTCACCACAGCTCGGTTTGTCACCACAACTCGGTTTGTCACCACAGCTCGGTTTGTCACCACAGCTCGGTTTGTCACCACAGCTCGGTTTGTCACCACAGCTCGGTTTGTCACCACAGCTCGGTTTGTCACCACAACTCGGTTTGTCACCACAGCTCGGTTTGTCACCACAGCTCGGTTTGTCACCACAGCTCGGTTCGTGACCACAGCTCGGTTTGTCACCACAACTCGGTTTGTCACCACAGCTCGGTTTGTCACCACAACTCGGTTTGTCACCACAGCTCGGTTTGTCACCACAGCTCGGTTTGTCACCACAGCTCGGTTCGTGACCACAGCTCGGTTTGTCACCACAACTCGGTTTGTCACCACAGCTCGGTTTGTCACCACAGCTCGGTTCGTGACCACAGCTCGGTTTGTCACCACAACTCGGTTTGTCACCACAGCTCGGTTTGTCACCACAGCTCGGTTTGTCACCACAGCTCGGTTTGTCACCACAGCTCGGTTCGTGACCACAGCTCGGTTTGTCACCACTGCTCGGTTTGTCACCACAGCTCGGTTTGTCACCACAGCTCGGTTTGTCACCACAGCTCGGTTTGTCACCACAGCTCGGTTTGTCACCACAGCTCGGTTTGTCACCACTGCTCGGTTTGTCACCACAGCTCGGTTTGTCACCACAGCTCGGTTTGTCACCACAGCTCGGTTTGTCACCACTGCTCGGTTTGTCACCACTGCTCGGTTTGTCACCACAGCTCGGTTTGTCACCACAGCTCGGTTTGTCACCACAGCTCGGTTTGTCACCACTGCTCGGTTTGTCACCACAGCTCGGTTTGTCACCACAGCTCGGTTTGTCACCACAGCTCGGTTTGTCACCACAGCTCGGTTTGTCACCACAGCTCGGTTTGTCACCACAGCTCGGTTTGTCACCACAGCTCGGTTTGTCACCACAGCTCGGTTCGTGACCACAGCTCGGTTTGTACCACAGCTCGGTTTGTCACCACAGCTCGGTTTGTCACCACAGCTCGGTTTGTCACCACAGCTCGGTTTGTCACCACAGCTCGGTTTGTCACCACAGCTCGGTTTGTCACCACAGCTCGGTTTGTCACCACAGCTCGGTTTGTCACCACAGCTCGGTTTGTCACCACAGCTCGGTTTGTCATCACTGCTCGGTTTGTCACCACAGCTCGGTTTGTCACCACAGCTCGGTTTGTCACCACTGCTCGGTTTGTCACCACTGCTCGGTTTGTCACCACAGCTCGGTTTGTCACCACATCTCGGTTTGTCACCACAGCTCGGTTTGTCACCACTGCTCGGTTTGTCACCACAGCTCGGTTTGTCACCACTGCTCGGTTTGTCACCACATCTCGGTTTGTCACCACAGCTCGGTTTGTCACCACATCTCGGTTTGTCACCACAGCTCGGTTTGTCACCACTGCTCGGTTTGTCACCACAGCTCGGTTTGTCACCACAGCTCGGTTTGTCACCACAGCTCGGTTTGTCACCACATCTCGGTTTGTCACCACAGCTCGGTTTGTCACCACTGCTCGGTTTGTCACCACAGCTCGGTTTGTCACCACTGCTCGGTTTGTCACCACATCTCGGTTTGTCACCACAGCTCGGTTTGTCACCACATCTCGGTTTGTCACCACAGCTCGGTTTGTCACCACTGCTCGGTTTGTCACCACAGCTCGGTTTGTCACCACTGCTCGGTTTGTCACCACATCTCGGTTTGTCACCACAGCTCGGTTTGTCACCACTGCTCGGTTTGTCACCACTGCTCGGTTTGTCACCACATCTCGGTTTGTCACCACAGCTCGGTTTGTCACCACATCTCGGTTTGTCACCACAGCTCGGTTTGTCACCACTGCTCGGTTTGTCACCACAGCTCGGTTTGTCACCACTGCTCGGTTTGTCACCACATCTCGGTTTGTCACCACAGCTCGGTTTGTCACCACTGCTCGGTTTGTCACCACAGCTCGGTTTGTCACCACAGCTCGGTTTGTCACCACAGCTCGGTTTGTCACCACAGCTCGGTTTGTCACCACTGCTCGGTTTGTCACCACAGCTCGGTTTGTCACCACAGCTCGGTTTGTCACCACAGCTCGGTTTGTCACCACAGCTCGGTTTGTCACCACAGCTCGGTTTGTCACCACAGCTCGGTTTGTCACCACTGCTCGGTTTGTCACCACAGCTCGGTTTGTCACCACTGCTCGGTTTGTCACCACAGCTCGGTTTGTCACCACAGCTCGGTTTGTCACCACAGCTCGGTTTGTCACCACTGCTCTCAGCTCTCATGTGATTACTTCGCGCATCTCTCACACTCACGCCGTGGCCCGTGTGCTCCGGCCCTCCTCAGCCTTCTCTTGCATTGTGTTCCGGCCCTCCTCAGCCTTCTCTTGCATTGTGTTCCGGCCCTCCTCAGCCTTCTCTTGCATTGTGTTCCGGCCCTCCTCAGCCTTCTCTTGCATTGTGTTCCGGCCCTCCTCAGCCTTCTCTTGCATTGTGTTCCGGCCCTCCTCAGCCTTCTCTTGCATTGTGTTCCGGCCCTCCTCAGCCTTCTCTTGCATTGTGTTCCGGCCCTCCTCAGCCTTCTCTTGCATTGTGTTCCGGCCCTCCTCAGCCTTCTCTTGCATTGTGTTCCGGCCCTCCTCAGCCTTCTCTTGCATTGTGTTCCGGCCCTCCTCAGCCTTCTCTTGCATTGTGTTCCGGCCCTCCTCAGCCTTCTCTTGCATTGTGTTCCGGCCCTCCTCAGCCTTCTCTTGCATTGTGTTCCGGCCCTCCTCAGCCTTCTCTTGCATTGTGTTCCGGCCCTCCTCAGCCTTCTCTTGCATTGTGTTCCGGCCCTCCTCAGCCTTCTCTTGCATTGTGTTCCGGCCCTCCTCAGCCTTCTCTTGCATTGTGTTCCGGCCCTCCTCAGCCTTCTCTTGCATTGTGTTCCGGCCCTCCTCAGCCTTCTCTTGCATTGTGTTCCGGCCCTCCTCAGCCTTCTCTTGCATTGTGTTCCGGCCCTCCTCAGCCTTCTCTTGCATTGTGTTCCGGCCCTCCTCAGCCTTCTCTTGCATTGTGCTCCGGCCCTCCTCAGCCTTCTCTTGCATTGTGTTCCGGCCCTCCTCAGCCTTCTCTTGCATTGTGTTCCGGCCCTCCTCAGCCTTCTCTTGCATTGTGTTCCGGCCCTCCTCAGCCTTCTCTTGCATTGTGCTCCGGCCCTCCTCAGCCTTCTCTTGCATTGTGTTCCAGCACTCCTCAGCCTTCTCTTGCATTGTGTTCCGGCCCTCCTCAGCCTTCTCTTGCATTGTGTTCCGGCCCTCCTCAGCCTTCTCTTGCATTGTGTTCCGGCCCTCCTCAGCCTTCTCTTGCATTGTGTTCCGGCCCTCCTCAGCCTTCTCTTGCATTGTGCTCCGGCCCTCCTCAGCCTTCTCTTGCATTGTGTTCCAGCACTCCTCAGCCTTCTCTTGCATTGTGTTCCGGCCCTCCTCAGCCTTCTCTTGCATTGTGTTCCGGCCCTCCTCAGCCTTCTCTTGCATTGTGTTCCGGCCCTCCTCAGCCTTCTCTTGCATTGTGTTCCAGCACTCCTCAGCCTTCTCTTGCATTGTGTTCCGGCCCTCCTCAGCCTTCTCTTGCATTGTGTTCCGGCCCTCCTCAGCCTTCTCTTGCATTGTGTTCCGGCCCTCCTCAGCCTTCTCTTGCATTGTGTTCCGGCCCTCCTCAGCCTTCTCTTGCATTGTGTTCCGGCCCTCCTCAGCCTTCTCTTGCATTGTGTTCCGGCCCTCCTCACCTTCTCTTGCATTGTGTTCCGGCCCTCCTCAGCCTTCTCTTGCATTGTGTTCCAGCACTCCTCAGCCTTCTCTTGCATTGTGTTCCGGCCCTCCTCAGCCTTCTCTTGCATTGTGTTCCGGCCCTCCTCAGCCTTCTCTTGCATTGTGTTCCAGCACTCCTCAGCCTTCTCTTGCATTGTGTTCCGGCCCTCCTCAGCCTTCTCTTGCATTGTGTTCCAGCACTCCTCAGCCTTCTCTTGCATTGTGTTCCGGCCCTCCTCAGCCTTCTCTTGCATTGTGTTCCAGCACTCCTCAGCCTTCTCTTGCATTGTGTTCCGGCCCTCCTCAGCCTTCTCTTGCATTGTGTTCCGGCCCTCCTCAGCCTTCTCTTGCATTGTGTTCCGGCCCTCCTCAGCCTTCTCTTGCATTGTGTTCCAGCACTCCTCAGCCTTCTCTTGCATTGTGTTCCGGCCCTCCTCAGCCTTCTCTTGCATTGTGTTCCGGCCCTCCTCAGCCTTCTCTTGCATTGTGCTCCGGCCCTCCTCAGCCTTCTCTTGCATTGTGTTCCGGCCCTCCTCAGCCTTCTCTTGCATTGTGTTCCAGCCCTCCTCAGCCTTCTCTTGCATTGTGCTCCGGCCCTCCTCAGCCTTCTCTTGCATTGTGTTCCAGCCCTCCTCAGCCTTCTCTTGCATTGTGTTCCAGCCCTCCTCAGCCTTCTCTTGCATTGTGTTCCGGCCCTCCTCAGCCTTCTCTTGCATTGTGTTCCAGCACTCCTCAGCCTTCTCTTGCATTGTGCTCCGGCCCTCCTCAGCCTTCTCTTGCATTGTGTTCCGGCCCTCCTCAGCCTTCTCTTGCATTGTGTTCCGGCCCTCCTCAGCCTTCTCTTGCATTGTGTTCCAGCACTCCTCAGCCTTCTCTTGCATTGTGTTCTAGCCCTCCTCAGCCTTCTCTTGCATTGTGTTCCAGCACTCCTCAGCCTTCTCTTGCATTGTGTTCCAGCACTCCTCAGCCTTCTCTTGCATTGTGTTCCAGCACTCCTCAGCCTTCTCTTGCATTGTGTTCCGGCACTCCTCAGCCTTCTCTTGCATTGTGTTCCTGCCCTCCTCAGCCTTCTCTTGCATTGTGTTCCGGCCCTCCTCAGCCTTCTCTTGCATTGTGTTCCGGCACTCCTCAGCCTTCTCTTGCATTGTGTTCCAGCACTCCTCAGCCTTCTCTTGCATTGTGTTCCAGCACTCCTCAGCTTTCTCTTGCATTGTGTTCCGGCCCTCCTCAGCCTTCTCTTGCATTGTGTTCCGGCCCTCCTCAGCCTTCTCTTGCATTGTGTTCCAGCACTCCTCAGCCTTCTCTTGCATTGTGTTCCAGCACTCCTCAGCCTTCTCTTGCATTGTGTTCCAGCACTCCTCAGCCTTCTCTTGCATTGTGTTCCGGCCCTCCTCAGCCTTCTCTTGCATTGTGTTCCGGCCCTCCTCAGCCTTCTCTCGCATTGTGTTCCAGCACTCCTCAGCCTTCTCTTGCATTGTGTTCCAGCACTCCTCAGCCTTCTCTTGCATTGTGTTCCAGCACTCCTCAGCCTTCTCTTGCATTGTGTTCCGGCCCTCCTCAGCCTTCTCTTGCATTGTGTTCCGGCCCTCCTCAGCCTTCTCTTGCATTGTGTTCCGGCCCTCCTCAGCCTTCTCTTGCATTGTGTTCCGGCCCTCCTCAGCCTTCTCTTGCATTGTGTTCCGGCCCTCCTCAGCCTTCTCTCGCATTGTGTTCCAGCACTCCTCAGCCTTCTCTTGCATTGTGTTCCAGCACTCCTCAGCCTTCTCTTGCATTGTGTTCCAGCACTCCTCAGCCTTCTCTTGCATTGTGTTCCGGCCCTCCTCAGCCTTCTCTTGCATTGTGTTCCGGCCCTCCTCAGCCTTCTCTTGCATTGTGTTCCGGCCCTCCTCAGCCTTCTCTTGCATTGTGTTCCGGCACTCCTCAGCCTTCTCTTGCAATGTGTTCCAGCACTCTTCAGCCTTCTCTTGCATTGTGTTCCGGCCCTCCTCAGCCTTCTCTTGCATTGTGTTCCGGCCCTCCTCAGCCTTCTCTCGCATTGTGTTCCAGCACTCCTCAGCCTTCTCTTGCATTGTGTTCCAGCACTCCTCAGCCTTCTCTTGCATTGTGTTCCAGCACTCCTCAGCCTTCTCTTGCATTGTGTTCCGGCCCTCCTCAGCCTTCTCTTGCATTGTGTTCCGGCCCTCCTCAGCCTTCTCTTGCATTGTGTTCCGGCCCTCCTCAGCCTTCTCTCGCATTGTGTTCCAGCACTCCTCAGCCTTCTCTTGAATTGTGTTCCAGCACTCCTCAGCCTTCTCTTGCATTGTGTTCCAGCACTCCTCAGCCTTCTCTTGCATTGTGTTCCGGCCCTCCTCAGCCTTCTCTTGCATTGTGTTCCGGCCCTCCTCAGCCTTCTCTTGCATTGTGTTCCGGCCCTCCTCAGCCTTCTCTTGCATTGTGTTCCGGCCCTCCTCAGCCTTCTCTTGCATTGTGTTCCGGCCCTCCTCAGCCTTCTCTCGCATTGTGTTCCAGCACTCCTCAGCCTTCTCTTGCATTGTGTTCCAGCACTCCTCAGCCTTCTCTTGCATTGTGTTCCAGCACTCCTCAGCCTTCTCTTGCATTGTGTTCCGGCCCTCCTCAGCCTTCTCTTGCATTGTGTTCCGGCCCTCCTCAGCCTTCTCTTGCATTGTGTTCCGGCCCTCCTCAGCCTTCTCTTGCATTGTGTTCCGGCACTCCTCAGCCTTCTCTTGCAATGTGTTCCAGCACTCTTCAGCCTTCTCTTGCATTGTGTTCCGGCCCTCCTCAGCCTTCTCTTGCATTGTGTTCCGGCCCTCCTCAGCCTTCTCTTGCATTGTGTTCCGGCCCTCCTCAGCCTTCTCTTGCATTGTGTTCCGGCCCTCCTCAGCCTTCTCTTGCATTGTGTTCCGGCCCTCCTCAGCCTTCTCTTGCATTGTGCTCCGGCCCTCCTCAGCCTTCTCTTGCATTGTGTTCCGGCACTCCTCAGCCTTCTCTTTCATTGTGTTCCAGCACTCCTCAGCCTTCTCTTGCATTGTGCTCCGGCCCTCCTCAGCCTTCTCTTGCATTGTGTTCCGGCACTCCTCAGCCTTCTCTTTCATTGTGTTCCAGCACTCCTCAGCCTTCTCTTGCATTGTGTTCCAGCACTCCTCAGCCTTCTCTTGCAATGTGTTCCAGCACTCCTCAGCCTTCTCTTGCATTGTGTTCCAGCACTCCTCAGCCTTCTCTTGCATTGTGCTCCGGCCCTCCTCAGCCTTCTCTTGCATTGTGTTCCGGCACTCCTCAGCCTTCTCTTGCATTGTGTTCCGGCCCTCCTCAGCCTTCTCTTGCATTGTGTTCCAGCCCTTCTCAGCCTTCTCTTGCATTGTGCTCCGGCCCTCCTCAGCCTTCTCTTGCATTGTGTTCCGGCACTCCTCAGCCTTCTCTTGCATTGTGCTCCGGCCCTCCTCAGCCTTCTCTTGCATTGTGTTCCAGCACTCCTCAGCCTTCTCTTGCAATGTGTTCCAGCACTCTTCAGCCTTCTCTTGCATTGTGTTCCGGCCCTCCTCAGCCTTCTCTTGCATTGTGTTCCGGCCCTCCTCAGCCTTCTCTTGCATTGTGTTCCGGCCCTCCTCAGCCTTCTCTTGCATTGTGTTCCAGCACTCCTCAGCCTTCTCTTGCATTGTGTTCCGGCACTCCTCAGCCTTCTCTTGCATTGTGTTCCGGCCCTCCTCAGCCTTCTCTTGCATTGTGTTCCAGCACTCCTCAGCCTTCTCTTGCATTGTGTTCCGGCACTCCTCAGCCTTCTCTTGCATTGTGTTCCGGCCCTCCTCAGCCTTCTCTTGCATTGTGTTCCAGCACTCCTCAGCCTTCTCTTGCATTGTGTTCCAGCACTCCTCAGCCTTCTCTTGCATTGTGTTCCGGCCCTCCTCAGCCTTCTCTTGCATCGTGTTCCGGCCCTCCTCAGCCTTCTCTTGCATTGTGTTCCAGCACTCCTCAGCCTTCTCTTGCATTGTGTTCCAGCACTCCTCAGCCTTCTCTTGCATTGTGCTCCGGCCCTCCTCAGCCTTCTCTTGCATTGTGCTCCGGCCCTCCTCAGCCTTCTCTTGCATTGTGCTCCGGCCCTCCTCAGCCTTCTCTTGCATTGTGTTCCGGCACTCCTCAGCCTTCTCTTGCATTGTGTTCCGGCCCTCCTCAGCCTTCTCTTGCATTGTGCTCCGGCCCTCCTCAGCCTTCTCTTGCATTGTGTTCCAGCCCTCCTCAGCCTTCTCTTGCATTGTGCTCCGGCCCTCCTCAGCCTTCTCTTGCATTGTGCTCCGGCCCTCCTCAGCCTTCTCTTGCATTGTGCTCCGGCCCTCCTCAGCCTTCTCTTGCATTGTGCTCCGGCCCTCCTCAGCCTTCTCTTGCATTGTGTTCCGGCCCTCCTCAGCCTTCTCTTGCATTGTGTTCCGGCCCTCCTCAGCCTTCTCTTGCATTGTGTTCCGGCACTCCTCAGCCTTCTCTTGCATTGTGCTCCGGCCCTCCTCAGCCTTCTCTTGCATTGTGTTCCGGCCCTCCTCAGCCTTCTCTTGCATTGTGTTCCGGCCCTCCTCAGCCTTCTCTTGCATTGTGTTCCGGCCCTCCTCAGCCTTCTCTTGCATTGTGTTCCGGCCCTCCTCAGCCTTCTCTTGCATTGTGCTCCGGCCCTCCTCAGCCTTCTCTTGCATTGTGTTCCGGCCCTCCTCAGCCTTCTCTTGCATTGTGCTCCGGCCCTCCTCAGCCTTCTCTTGCATTGTGTTCCAGCCCTCCTCAGCCTTCTCTTGCATTGTGCTCCGGCCCTCCTCAGCCTTCTCTTGCATTGTGCTCCGGCCCTCCTCAGCCTTCTCTTGCATTGTGCTCCGGCCCTCCTCAGCCTTCTCTTGCATTGTGCTCCGGCCCTCCTCAGCCTTCTCTTGCATTGTGTTCCGGCCCTCCTCAGCCTTCTCTTGCATTGTGTTCCGGCCCTCCTCAGCCTTCTCTTGCATTGTGTTCCGGCACTCCTCAGCCTTCTCTTGCATTGTGCTCCGGCCCTCCTCAGCCTTCTCTTGCATTGTGTTCCGGCCCTCCTCAGCCTTCTCTTGCATTGTGTTCCGGCCCTCCTCAGCCTTCTCTTGCATTGTGTTCCGGCCCTCCTCAGCCTTCTCTTGCATTGTGTTCCGGCACTCCTCAGCCTTCTCTTGCATTGTGCTCCGGCCCTCCTCAGCCTTCTCTTGCATTGTGTTCCAGCACTCCTCAGCCTTCTCTTGCATTGTGTTCCGGCACTCCTCAGCCTTCTCTTGCATTGTGCTCCGGCACTCCAGTGTTCACTCCACCACTCCACGCTGCCTCTCACTGTGGGCGTTTGCAACACATCACAGAAGCTTCTGTTCTCTCGTGGTGTTGCTTCTATCATCCCACCACCACCACCACACCGCCACCACCACCACCACACCGCCACCACCACCACCACACCGCCACCACCACCACACCACCTCCTCAACCGCCACCAGCACACCACGACCACACCATCTCCTCCTCTACCACACCTCCTCCTCTACCACCACCTCCTCCTCTACCACCACCTCCTCCTCTACCACCACCTCCTCCACCTTCGCCTCTTTAACCGCCACTACCACCACCACTTCCTAAGCCGCATCACCACCATCTCCTCAACCACCATCGGCATCACCACCTAACTACGCCCGTCCCCTCCACCAACACCACCTCCATCACCCTCTCCTTTGCCACCACCACCTCAATCACCCCTACACCGCCACCACCACCTCCATCACCCCCTCCATCGCCACCACCACCTCCATCACCCCCTCCATCGCCACCACCACCTCCATCACCCCCTCCATCGCCACCACCACCTCCATCACCCCCTCCATCGCCACCACCACCTCCATCACCCCCTCCATCGACACCATTACCTCCTGCTCCTCCACCGCCACCACTGCCTTTATTGTCCTCTCCACCGCACCACCTCCCCCACCACCCAAGGGAGCTGGTACCCCCCATCACCCAGGGAAGCTGGTCCCCCCACCACCCAAGGGAGCTGGTCCCCCCACCACCAAGGGGAGCTGGTCCCCCCACCACCTAGGTGAGCTGGTCTCAGCACCACCCAAGGGAGCTGGTCTTCCCACCACCCAGAGGTGAGCAAAACCTTACAGACGGGGAATAAATAACTGGGCAGAGCCAACTCTTAAAGTTTTAATTTAACCGTAGGAACACGGTTTAGCCGTTACAAGAATTTTGTAACTTATAGCTGGACTGCTGGTGCCCGGTGGAAATTAGTGCGCCCAACTTCCCCCGTGAAACGAGAAGAAATAGGCACATGGGTGCACCCCCGTCTGGGCCTGCTCCTCTCACGACTACAACCTGGAATAGTAAAGTTTCATGAGCAATTTTCAGAGCACTATAAGAAGTTCGTCACTCTGTAAGGAATGGTCATTAAAAGTTCATGAACACTCTTCCACGGAAAGTTGATAGAATAAAGAAGTAGAAAATTCGGAAGAGAATAAACAAATTTGCTCATTGTATAGGCATAAGTCATGAGATTTTAAATTTGAATGAATTAGAGCGAAATAGCCCCTACTTCACGAATGAAGTTTTACTTTGCCTCAATCACCCTAACCAGTGCCTTTCGTATAGGGCGACGTACCTAAGGCAAAGCTGGGCAGTAGAGCTGTGCTGTGGTGCGGTGTGATGCCATCTCCGGGCTGCGTTGAGTGGCGAAGAAGAGACGGGGGCCCCGGTCGGAGTTAGATCACTCCATCACGATAGCGAAGCTGCTATACTAATCAAAATGACGATGATGATGGTTCCAAGGCACTCATATTACTAGACAACAGCCTAGTACGGAAAAACAATGCACCAAGTTAGGAGTGAGTAGGCTGGGGATTACCCCTAAGGTGAGTCTAGCTTCTGGCTTCTGCGCCACCACCGGTGCTTGAAGCTGACAGAAATCTTTCTTTCTCTTCAAGCTCGAAGAAAGGAGGGCAAACACCCGATTCGTAACCCATTACGAAAGGCACATTAGATTTAATGATTTAATAACTAACAAGCTATTAAAGAGCAAATTTGGTGAAGGACAGGTTAGAAAATTGGCAGGGATGCATTGAAATTTTCATGCAAAATTTCTGAACAAGAGGAGCTGGTCCCCCAACACCCAAGGGAGCTGGTCCCCCCACCACCCAGGGAAGCTGGTCCCCCCACCACCCAGGGGAGCTGGAATCCCCACCTCCCAGGGGAGCTGGACCCCCACCACCCAGAGGAGCTGGTCCCTCCACCACCCAGGGGAGCTGGTCCCCCCCACCACCCAAGGGAGCTGGTCCCTCTACCACCCAAGAGAGCTGGTCCCCCCACCACCCAGGGAAGCTGGTCCCCCCACCACCCAGTGGAGCTGGTCCCCCCACCACCGAAAGGGAGCTGGTCCCCCCGCCACCCAGGGAAGCTGGTCCCCCCCCACCCAGGGGAGCTGGTACCCCACCACCCAGGGGAGCTGGTCCCCCAACCACCCAGGGGAGCTGGTCCCCCCACCACCCAGGGGAGCTGGTCCCCCCACCACCCAGGGGAGCTGGTACCCCCACCACCCAGGGGAGCTGGTCCCCCCCACCCAGGGGAGCTGGTACCCCACCACCCAGGGGAGCTGGTCCCCCAACCACCCAGGGGAGCTGGTCCCCCCACCACCCAGGGAAGCTGGTACCCCCCCACCCAGGGGAGCTGGTACCCCACCACCCAGGGGAGCTGGTCCCCCAACCACCCAGGGGAGCTGGTCCCCCCACCACCCAGGGGAGCTGGTCCCCCCCCACCCAGGGGAGCTGGTACCCCACCACCCAGGAGAGCTGGTCCCCCAACCACCCAGGGGAGCTGGTCCCCCAACCACCCAGGGGAGCTGGTCCCCCCACCACCCAAGGGAGCTGGTCCCCCCACCACCCAAAGGAGCTGATCCCCCCACCACCCAGGGGAGCTGGTCCCCCCTCCACCCAGGGGAGCTAGTCACCCCACCACCCAAGGGAGCTGGTCTCCCCCAGAAGAGCTGGTCCCCCCTGTAGAGCTGGTCCCCCCCACTACAGCTGGTCACCCCACTGGAGCTGGTCCCCCCCACTACAGCTGGTCCCCCCCACTACAGCTGGTCACCCCACTGGAGCTGGTCCCCCCCACTAGAGCTGGTCCCCCCACTAGAGCTGGTCCCCCCAACTAGAGCTGGTCCCCCCACTAGAGCTGGTCCCCCCACTAGAGCTGGTCCCCCCCACTAGAGCTGGTCCCCCCACTAGAGCTGGTCCCCCCACTAGAGCTGGTCCCCCCAACTAGAGCTGGTCCCCCCACTAGAGCTGGTCCCCCCCCACTAGAGCTGGTCCCCCCCACTAGAGCTGGTCCCCCCCACTAGAGCTGGTCCCCCCCACTAGAGCTGGTCCCCCCCACTACAGCTGGTCACCCCACTGGAGCTGGTCCCCCCCACTAGAGCTGGTCCCCCCCACTAGAGCTGGTCCCCCCCACTACAGCTGGTCACCCCACTGGAGCTGGTCCCCCCCACTAGAGCTGGTCCCCCCCACTAGAGCTGGTCCCCCCACTAGAGCTGGTCCCCCCAACTAGAGCTGGTCCCCCCACTAGAGCTGGTCCCCCCCACTAGAGCTGGTCCCCCCCACTAGAGCTGGTCCCCCCCACTAGAGCTGGTCCCCCCACTAGAGCTGGCCCCCCCCAGTAGAGCTGGTCCCCCCCCACTACAGCTGGTCCCCTCCCACTAGAGCTGGTCCCCCCCACTACATCTGGTCCCCCCCACTAGAGCTGGTCCCCCCCACTAGAGCTGGTCCCCCCCACTACAGCTGGTCACCCCACTGGAGCTGGTCCCCCCCACCAGAGCTGGTCCCCCCCACTAGAGCTGGTCCCCCCACTAGAGCTGGTCCCCCCCACTAGAGCTGGTCCCCCCCACTAGAGCTGGTCCCCCCCACTAGAGCTGGTCCCCCCCACTAGAGCTGGTCCCCCCCACTAGAGCTGGTCCCCCCATGCCTACATGCCCGTCTAGCCGAGGAATTTTCCTGAGCGATTTTCCTTTGCCTGAAAAGCTGCCCGCGCCGCGGCTTATTTGTGCCGTATGTTGTGTCCTCAACATTGTGCCGTATGTTGTGTCCTCAACATTGTGCCGTATGTTGTGTCCTCAACATTGTGCCGTATGTTCTTTCCTCAACATTGTGTCGTATGTTGTGTCCTCAACATTGTGCCGTATGTTGTGTCCTCAACATTGTGCCGTACGTTGTGTCCTCAACATTGTGCCGTATGTTGTGTCCTCAACATTGTGCCGTATGTTGTCCTCAACATTGTGCCGTATGTTGTGTCCTCAACATTGTGCCGTACGTTATGTCAACATTGTGCCGTATGTTGTGTCCTCAACATTGTGCCGTATGTTGTGTCCTCAACATTGTGCCGTATGTTGTGTCCTCAACATTGTGCCGTATGTTGTGTCCTCAACAGTGTGCCGTAAGTTGTGTCCTCAACATTGTGCCGTATGTTGTGTCCTCAACATTGTGCCGTATGTTGTGTCCTCAACATTGTGCCGTATGTTGTGTCCTCAACAGTGTGCCGTAAGTTGTGTCCTCAACATTGTGCCGTATGTTGTGTCCTCAACATTGTGCCGTATGTTGTGTCCTCAACATTGTGTCGTATGTTGTGTCCTCAACATTGTGCCGTATGTTGTGTCCTCAACATTGTGCCGTATGTTGTGTCCTCAACATTGTGCCGTATGTTGTGTCCTCAACATTGTGCCGTATGTTGTGTCCTCAACATTGTGCCGTAAGTTGTGTCCTCAACATTGTGCCGTATGTTGTGCCAACATTGTTCCGTGTGTTGTGTCCTCAACATTGTGCCGTATGTTGTGTCCTCAACATTGTGCCGTATGTTGTGTCCTCAACATTGTGCCGTATGTTGTGTCCTCAACATTGTGCCGTATGTTGTGTCCTCAACATTGTTCCGTGTGTTGTGTCCTCAACATTGTGCCGTATGTTGCGTCCTCAACATTGTGCCGTAAGTTGTGTCCTCAACATTGTGCCGTATGTTGTGTCCTCAACATTGTGCCGTATGTTGTGTCCTCAACATTGTGCCGTAAGTTGTGTCCTCAACATTGTGCCATATGTTGTGTACTCAACATTGTGCCGTACGTTGTGTCCTCAACATTGTGCCGTATGTTGTGTCCTCAACATTGTGCCGTATGTTGTCCTCAACAATCTGCAGAATGGCACACCAGGACACACCAGGTCACACCAGGACACACCAGGACACACCAGGACACACCACGACACACCACGACACACCAGGACACACCAGGACACACCACGACACACCACGACACACCACGACACACCACGACACACCAAAACACATCACGACACACCACGACACATCACGACACACCACGACACACCACGACACACCACGACACATCACGACACACCACGACACACCACGACACACCACGACACACCACGACACATCAAGACACACCACGACACACCAGGACACACCAGGACACACCACGACACACCAGGACACACCACGACACACCACGACACACCACGACACACCAGGACACACCAGGATACACCACGACACACCACGACACACCAGGACACACCAGGACACACCACGACACACCACGACACACCAGGACACATCAGGACACACCACGACACACCACGACACACCAGGACACACCACGACACACCACGACACACCAGGACACACCACGACACACCACGACACACCAGGACACATCAGGACACACCACGACACACCACGACACACCAGGACACACCACGACACACCACGACACACCAGGACACACCAGGACACACCACGACACACCACGACACACCAGGACACATCAGGACACACCACGACACACCACGACACACCAGGACACACCACGACACACCACGACACACAACGACACACCACGACACACCAGGACACACCAAGACACACCAGGACACACCAGGACACACCACGACACACCAGGACACACCAGGACACACCAGGACACACCAGGACACACCAGGACACACCAGGACACACCACGACACACCACGACACACCACGACACACCACGACACACCAGGACACACCAGGACACACCACGACACACCAGGACACACCACGACACACCACGACACACCACGACACACCAGGACACACCAGGATACACCACGACACACCACGACACACCAGGACACGCCAGGACACACCACGACACACCACGACACACCAGGACACATCAGGACACACCACGACACACCACGACACACCAGGACACACCACGACACACCACGACACACCAGGACACACCACGACACACCACGACACACCACGACACACCAGGACACATCAGGACACACCACGACACACCACGACACACCAGGACACACCACGACACACCACGACACACCAGGACACACCAGGACACACCACGACACACCACGACACACCAGGACACATCAGGACACACCACGACACACCACGACACACCAGGACACACCACGACACACCACGACACACAACGACACACCACGACACACCACGACACACCAGGACACACCAAGACACACCACGACACACCACGACACACCAGGACACACCAGGACACACCAGGACACACCAGGACACACCAGGACACACCAGGACACACCAGGACACACCAGGACACACCACGACACACCACGACACACCACGACACACCACGACACACCACGACACACCACGACACACCACGACACACCACGACACACCACGAAACACCACGACACACCACGACACACCACGGCACACCACGACACACCACGACACACCACGACACACCACAACACACCACGACACACCACGACACACCACGACACACCACGACACACTACGACACACCACGACACACCAGGACACACCAGGACACACCAGGACACACCAGGACACACCAGGACACACAAGGACACACCAGGACACACCAGGACACATCAGGACACACCACGACACACCACGACACACCAGGACACATCAGGACACACCACGACACACCACGACACACCACGACACACCAGGACACACCATGACACACCACGACACACCACGACACACCACGACACACCACGACACACCACGACACACCACGACACACCAGGACACACCACGACACACCACGACACACCACGACACACCACGACACACCACGACACGCCAGGACACACCACGACACACCAGGACACATCAGGACACACCAGGACACACCACGACACACCAGGACACACCACGACACACCACGACACACCACGACACACCACGACACACCACGACACACCACGACCCACCAGGACACACCACGACACACCACGAAACATCAGGACACACCAGGACACACCACGACACACCACGACACACCACGACACACCACGACACACCACGACCCACCAGGACACACCACGACACACCACGACACACCACGACACACCACGACACACCACGACACACCACGACACACCAGGACACACCACGATACACCACGACACATCAGGACACACCAGGACACACCACGACACACCACGACACACCACGACACACCACGACACACCACGACACACCACGACACACCACGACACACCTGGACACATCAGGACACACCACGACACACCACGACACACCACGACACACCACGACACACCAGGACACACCAGGACACACCACGACACACCACGACACACCACGACACACCACGACACACCAGGACACACCAGTACACACCAGGACACACCACGACACACCAGGACACACCAGGACACACCACTACACACCACGACACACCACGACACACCAGGACACACCACGACACACCACGACACACCAGGACACATCAGGACACACCACGACACACCACGACACACCACGACACACCACGACACACCAGGACACACCAGGACACACCACGACACATCAGGACACACCACGACACATCACGACACACCACGACACACCACGACACACCACGACACACCACGACACACCACGACACACCACGACACACCACGACACACCACGACACACCACGACACACCACGACACACCACGACACACCAGGACACACCAGGACACACCACGACACACCAGGACACACCAGGACACACGTGTGCCGTGAGGGAATTAAGGTTTGCGTTCGCGTGAGGCCACAGGTGCTGGCTACATGTGTGTCATGTGCACATGTGTGGACGTATTGTGTGTGTGTGGTGACATGTGCCCATGTGTGGACGTGTGTGTGTGTGTGGTGACATATGTACATGAAACAGACACGCTGCACTTGAGACAGACACGCTGCACGTGAGACAGACACGTTGCACGTGATACAGACACGCTGCACGTGAGACAGACACGCTGCACGTGAGACAGACACGCTGCACGTGAGACAGACACGCTGCACGTGAGACAGACACGCTGCACGTGAGACAGACACGCTGCACGTGAGACAGACACGCTGCACGTGAGACAGACACGCTGCACGTGAGACAGACACGCTGCACGTGAGACAGACACGCTGCACGTGAGACAGACACGCTGCACGTGAGACAGACACGCTGCACGTGAGACAGACACGCTGCATGTGAGACAGACACGCTGCACGTGAGACAGACACGCTGCACGTGAGACAGACACGCTGCACGTGAGACAGACACGCTGCACGTGAGACAGACACGCTGCACGTGAGACAGACACGCTGCACGTGAGACAGACACGCTGCACGTGAGACAGACACGCTGCACGTGAGACAGACACGCTGCACGTGAGACAGACACGCTGCACGTGAGACAGACACGCTGCACGTGAGACAGACACGCTGCACGTGAGACAGACACGCTGCACGTGAGACAGACACGCTGCACGTGAGACAGACACGCTGCACGTGAGACAGACACGCTGCACGTGAGACAGACACGCTGCACGTGAGACAGACACGCTGCACGTGAGACAGACACGCTGCACGTGAGACAGACACGCTGCACGTGAGACAGACACGCTGCACGTGAGACAGACACGCTGCACGTGAGACAGACACGCTGCACGTGAGACAGACACGCTGCACGTGATACAGACACGCTGCACGTGAGACAGACACGCTGCACGTGAGACAGACACGCTGCACGTGAGACAGACACGCTGCACGTGAGACAGACACGCTGCACGTGAGACAGACACGCTGCACGTGAGACAGACACGCTGCACGTGAGACAGACACGCTGCACGTGAGACAGACACGCTGCACGTGAGACAGACACGCTGCACGTGAGACAGACACGCTGCACGTGAGACAGACACGCTGCACGTGAGACAGACACGCTGCACGTGAGACAGACACGCTGCACGTGAGACAGACACGCTGCACGTGAGACAGACACGCTGCACGTGAGACAGACACGCTGCACGTGAGACAGACACGCTGCACGTGAGACAGACACGCTGCACGTGAGACAGACACGCTGCACGTGATACAGACACGCTGCACGTGAGACAGACACGCTGCACGTGAGACAGACACGCTGCACGTGAGACAGACACGCTGCACGTGAGACAGACATGCTGGCCACCACGACCACACCACGACCGCCATGTGCTGTCGTGTCACCACGGCTGAATATCGCCCCATCGCACATATTTATGCGTTTTTTGTGCACATGTGTGCACATGTGGGCAGAGCCGACCATGTGCAGCCGTGACGCACATGGGTGTAGGGTGCACAGATGGTGTGTACACCGCCGTGTGAGTGCGCCGCGTGTGTGCGCCGCAGCCACGGGTTAAGACCGACACGCACATGTGCGCTCACAGGCCGTGTGAGCGCACATGTGTGCGTCTGTGTACGCTCATGGATTGATCCCACGCACACGTCAACTCCCCTCACGCACATGTGTGAGCCAGCCTCTCTGTGTACACAGTGTGAGCGGCGGCGAAATTTGCCCGCACACATGTGTGGACCGCGCGTACACGCACGCACACGGCTGTACGCACTGTACGGTAGCGAACAGCACACGCACACACATCGATTGCGCACACCAGTTGTGGGACCGTGTAGGTCGGCACGTACATGTGCGCGTACACGGCTTTGCGCACGCACACTAATGTTTACACGCAAGCCGCACACACACACACTCACTCCTGAAACACACACACCACAAACACACCAACACACCACACGCACAACCAACCCACCACACCCACCAGCACACTAACATACCACACACACTAACACACTAAAATACCACACACACCAGCACACATCAGCACACAAACACACAACACACACCAACACACCCCCACACACCAGCACACTTACATACCACACACACCAACACACCAACAAACCAGCACACTAACACACCACACACACCAACACACCACAAACACCACATACACCTCACACACCACACACACCAACACACCACAAACACCACATACACCTCACACACCACACACACCAACACACCACAAACACCACATACACCTCACACACCAGCACACGCCAGCACACTAACACACCACACACACCAACACACCAGCACACTAACATACCACACACACCAACGCTCCACACACACCAGCACACGCCAGCACACTAACACACCACACACACCAACACACCAGCACACTAACATACCACACACACCAACGCTCCACACACACCAGCACACGCCAGCACACTAACACACCACACACACCAACACACCAGCACACTAACATACCACACACACCAACGCTCCACACACACCAGCACACGCCAGCACACTAACACACCACACACACCAACACACCAGCACACTAACATACCACACACACCAACACACCACACACACCAGCACACTAACACACCACACACACCAACACACCACACACACCAGCATACTAACACACCACACACACACACAAACACACAACACACAACACACAACACACAACACACAACACACAACACACAACACACAACACACAACACACAACACACAACACACAACACACAACACACAACACACAACACACAACACACAACACACAACACACAACACACAACACACAACACACAACACACAACACACAACACACAACACACAACACACAACACACAACACACAACACACAACACACAACACACAACACACAACACACAACACACAACACAACACACAACACACAACACACAACACACAACACACAACACACAACAAACAAATATTGGCTGACGGTGCGAACAAATTTCTCGCGGTATCAGAACAAAGAAAAAATAGCATGTTGACAAAAGGACGACATGAAAGGAAAACATAACAACAGGATAACATAACAAAAGGATAACATAACAAAAGGATAACATAACAAAAGGAAAACATAACAAAAGGATAACATAACAAAAGGATAACATAACAAAAGGAAAACATAACAAAAGGATAACATAACAAAAGGATAACATAACAAAAGGAAAACATAACAAAAGGATAACATAACAAAAGGATAACATAACAACAGGATAACATAACAAAAGGATAACATAACAAAAGGATAACATAACAAAAGGATAACATAACAAAAGGATAACATAACAAAAGGAAAACATAACAAAAGGATAACATAACAAAAGGATAACATAACAAAAGGAAAACATAACAAAAGGATAACATAACAAAAGGATAACATAACAAAAGGAAAACATAACAAAAGGATAACATAACAAAAGGATAACATAACAACAGGATAACATAACAAAAGGATAACATAACAAAAGGATAACATAACAAAAGGATAACATAACAAAAGGAAAACATAACAAAAGGAAAACATAACAACAGGATAACATAACAAAAGGATAACATAACAAAAGGATAACATAACAAAAGGAAAACATAACAAAAGGATAACATAACAAAAGGATAACATAACAAAAGGATAACATAACAAAAGGATAACATAACAACAGGATAACATAACAAAAGGATAACATAACAAAAGGATAACATAACAAAAGGAAAACATAACAAAAGGATAACATAACAAAAGGATAACATAACAAAAGGAAAACATAACAAAAGGATAACATAACAAAAGGATAACATAACAAAAGGAAAACATAACAAAAGGATAACATAACAAAAGGATAACATAACAACAGGATAACATAACAAAAGGATAACATAACAAAAGGATAACATAACAAAAGGATAACATAACAAAAGGAAAACATAACAAAAGGAAAACATAACAACAGGATAACATAACAAAAGGATAACATAACAAAAGGATAACATAACAAAAGGAAAACATAACAAAAGGATAACATAACAAAAGGATAACATAACAAAAGGATAACATAACAAAAGGATAACATAACAACAGGATAACATAACAAAAGGATAACATAACAAAAGGATAACATAACAACAGGATAACATAACAAAAGGATAACATAACAAAAGGAAATCATAACAACAGGATAACATAACAACAGGATAACATAACAAAAGGATAACATAACAACAGGATAACATAACAAAAGGATAACATAACAAAAGGATAACATAACAAAAGGATAACATAACAAAAGGAAAACATAACAAAAGGAAAACATAACAACAGGATAACATAACAAAAGGATAACATAACAAAAGGATAACATAACAAAAGGAAAACATAACAAAAGGATAACATAACAAAAGGATAACATAACAAAAGGATAACATAACAAAAGGATAACATAACAACAGGATAACATAACAAAAGGATAACATAACAAAAGGATAACATAACAACAGGATAACATAACAAAAGGATAACATAACAAAAGGAAATCATAACAACAGGATAACATAACAACAGGATAACATAACAAAAGGATAACATAACAAAAGGATAACATAACAAAAGGAAAACATAACAAAAGGATAACATAACAAAAGGATAACATAACAAAAGGATAACATAACAAAAGGATAACATAACAACAGGATAACATAACAAAAGGATAACATAACAAAAGGATAACATAACAACAGGATAACATAACAAAAGGATAACATAACAAAAGGAAATCATAACAACAGGATAACATAACAACAGGATAACATAACAAAAGGATAACATAACAAAAGGATAACATAACAAAAGGATAACATAACAAAAGGATAACATAACAAAAGGATAACATAACAAAAGGATAACATAACAAAAGGAAAACATAACAAAAGGATAACATAACAAAAGGATAACATAACAACAGGATAACATAACAAAAGGATAACATAACAAAAGGATAACATAACAAAAGGATAACATAACAAAAGGAAAACATAACAAAAGGATAACATAACAAAAGGATAACATAACAAAAGGATAACATAACAGAAGGATAACATAACAAAAGGATAACATAACAAAAGGATAACATAACAAAAGGATAACATAACAGAAGGATAACATAACAAAAGGATAACATAACAAAAGGATAACATAACAAAAGGATAACATAACAAAAGGAAAACATAACAAAAGAAAAACATAACAAAAGGAAAACATAACAAAAGGATAACATAACAAAAGGATAACATAACAAAAGGATAACATAACAAAAGGATAACATAACAAAAGAATAACATAACAAAAGGATAACATAACAAAAGGATAACATAACAAAAGGATAACATAACAAAAGGATAACATAACAAAAGGATAACATAACAAAAGGATAACATAACAAAAGGAAAACATAACAAAAGGATAACATAACAAAAGGATAACATAACAGAAGGATAACATAACAAAAGGATAACATAACAAAAGGATAACATAACAAAAGGATAACATAACAAAAGGATAACATAACAAAAGGATAACATAACAAAAGGATAACATAACAAAAGGATAACATAACAAAAGGATAACATAACAAAAGGATAACATAACAAAAGGAAAACATAACAAAAGGATAACATAACAAAAGGATAACATAACAAAAGGATAACATAACAAAAGGATAACATAACGAAAGGATAACATAACAAAAGGATAACATAACAAAAGGATAACATAACAAAAGGATAACATAACAAAAGGATAACATAACAAAAAATAACATCACTCGCTTACATAACCAAAAGATAACATTATAGAATAACATATTGTGCACACATGACGAAATGATAACGTTTAAAAAACTAATATCTTTTGGTAACATTGCTAAAATTTGTTCCCGAAGCTAACGTGGTCCTAATGGATGAAATTCTTTTTTTTTGCTAGCAGACATTCTGGTTGTGTGTGTGTTGCTCTGAAGTGCTGGGCAGTGTGGTGTGTTGGTGTGTTGCTCTGAAGTGCTGGGCAGTGTGGTGTGTTGGTGTGTTGCTCTGAAGTGCTGGGCAGTGTGGTGTGTTGGTGTGTTGCTCTGAAGTGCTGGGCAGTGTGGTGTGTTGGTGTGTTGCTCTGAAGTGCTGGGCAGTGTGGTGTGTTGGTGTGTTGCTCTGAAGTGCTGGGCAGTGTGGTGTGTTGGTGTGTTGCTCTGAAGTGCTGGGCAGTGTGGTGTGTTGGTGTGCTGCTCTGAAGTGCTGGGCAGTGTGGTGTGTTGGTGTGTTGCTCTGAAGTGCTGGGCAGTGTGTTGTGTTGGTGTGTTGCTCTGAAGTGCTGGGCAGTGTGGTGTGTTGGTGTGTTGCTCTGAAGTGCTGGGCAGTGTGGTGTGTTGGTGTGTTGCTCTGAAGTGCTGGGCAGTGTGGTGTGTTGGTGTGTTGCTCTGAAGTGCTGGGCAGTGTGGTGTGTTGGTGTGTTGCTCTGAAGTGCTGGGCAGTGTGGTGTGTTGGTGTGTTGCTCTGAAGTGCTGGGCAGTGTGGTGTGTTGGTGTGTTGCTCTGAAGTGCTGGGCAGTGTGGTGTGTTGGTGTGTTGCTCTGAAGTGCTGGGCAGTGTGGTGTGTTGGTGTGTTGCTCTGAAGTGCTGGGCAGTGTGTTGTGTTGGTGTGCTGCTCTGAAGTGCTGGGCAGTGTGGTGTGTTGGTGTGTTGCTCTGAAGTGCTGGGCAGTGTGTTGTGTTGGTATGTTGCTCTGAAGTGCTGGGCAGTGTGGTGTGTTGGTGTGTTGCTCTTAAGTGCTGGGCAGTGTGGTGTGTTGGTGTGTTGCTCTGAAGTGCTGGGCAGTGTGGTGTGTTGGTGTGTTGCTCTGAAGTGCTGGGCAGTGTGGTGTGTTGGTGTGTTGCTCTGAAGTGCTGGGCAGTGTGGTGTGTTGGTGTGTTGCTCTGAAGTGCTGGGCAGTGTGTTGTGTTGGTGTGCTGCTCTGAAGTGCTGGGCAGTGTGTTGTGTTGGTGTGCTGCTCTGAAGTGCTGGGCAGTGTGGTGTGTTGGTGTGTTGCTCTGAAGTGCTGGGCAGTGTGGTGTGTTGGTGTGTTGCTCTGAAGTGCTGGGCAGTGTGGTGTGTTGGTGTGTTGCTCTTAAGTGCTGGGCAGTGTGGTGTGTTGGTGTGTTGCTCTGAAGTGCTGGGCAGTGTGGTGTGTTGGTGTGTTGCTCTGAAGTGCTGGGCAGTGTGTTGTGTTGGTGTGCTGCTCTGAAGTGCTGGGCAGTGTGGTGTGTTGCTCTGAAGTGCTGGGCAGTGTGTTGTGTTGGTGTGTTGCTCTGAAGTGCTGGGCAGTGTGGTGTGTTGGTGTGTTGCTCTTAAGTGCTGGGCAGTGTGGTGTGTTGGTGTGTTGCTCTGAAGTGCTGGGCAGTGTGTTGTGTTGGTGTGCTGCTCTGAAGTGCTGGGCAGTGTGTTGTGTTGGTGTGCTGCTCTGAAGTGCTGGGCAGTGTGGTGTGTTGGTGTGTTGCTCTGAAGTGCTGGGCAGTGTGGTGTGTTGGTGTGTTGCTCTGAAGTGCTGGGCAGTGTGGTGTGTTGGTGTGTTGCTCTGAAGTGCTGGGCAGTGTGGTGTGTTGGTGTGTTGCTCTGAAGTGCTGGGCAGTGTGGTGTGTTGGTGTGTTGCTCTGAAGTGCTGGGCAGTGTGGTGTGTTGGTGTGTTGCTCTGAAGTGCTGGGCAGTGTGGTGTGTTGGTGTGTTGCTCTGAAGTGCTGGGCAGTGTGGTGTGTTGGTGTGTTGCTCTGAAGTGCTGGGCAGTGTGGTGTGTTGGTGTGTTGCTCTGAAGTGCTGGGCAGTGTGGTGTGTTGGTGTGTTGCTCTGGAGTGCTGGGCAGTGTGGTGTGTTGGTGTGTTGCTCTGAAGTGCTGGGCAGTGTGTTGTGTTGGTGTGTTGCTCTGAAGTGCTGGGCAGTGTGGTGTGTTGGTGTGTTGCTCTGAAGTGCTGGGCAGTGTGGTGTGTTGGTGTGTTGCTCTGAAGTGCTGGGCAGTGTGGTGTGTTGGTGTGTTGCTCTGAAGTGCTGGGCAGTGTGGTGTGTTGGTGTGTTGCTCTGAAGTGCTGGGCAGTGTGGTGTGTTGGTGTGTTGCTCTGAAGTGCTGGGCAGTGTGGTGTGTTGGTGTGCTGCTCTGAAGTGCTGGGCAGTGTGGTGTGTTGGTGTGTTGCTCTGAAGTGCTGGGCAGTGTGGTGTGTTGGTGTGTTGCTCTGAAGTGCTGGGCAGTGTGGTGTGTTGGTGTGTTGCTCTGAAGTGCTGGGCAGTGTGGTGTGTTGGTGTGTTGCTCTGAAGTGCTGGGCAGTGTGTTGTGTTGGTGTGTTGCTCTGAAGTGCTGGGCAGTGTGGTGTGTTGGTGTGTTGCTCTGAAGTGCCAACGTGTGGCGCACCTGTACAGCGTGTGGCGCACCTGTACAGCGTGTGGCGCACCTGTACAGCGTGTGGCGCACCTGTACGCGTGTGGCGCACCTGTACAGCGTGTGGCGCACCTGTACGCGTGTGGCGCACCTGAACAGCGTGTGGCGCACCTGTACGCGTGTGGCGCACCTGTACGCGTGTGGCGCACCTGTACGCGTGTGGCGCACCTGTACGGCGTGTGGCGCACCCCTAATATTCTCATGGGAGCCAATTGATGCGAAAGATTCCAGCACAATTTCGCATGCCACTTACGTCATAACAAACAGTAAGACCAGAAGTTGAGGAAATTCAAGATTTAATCAGGTATGTCAGAGTTTATGAAGCACACGAATGCTCAGAGCACGTTGCGCCACGTACAAACTGCTCTACTAACTTATACATTCATTTGTTTGATGTAAGACAGCGGGCTTTTTCAGGGTTTCTTCAAAGTCTCCATTCAGTGAGCAATATGCACTGAAAGTATCACAAAAATGCCAGATAAAGCGACATCACCGGGAAATGACGAGATTCTTTAGAGTGTGGTGGTAACAAGCAGTTCGCTTGTACCCCACCACACAAGCTTCAAGCAGCCACCCCACGCAACGGCGGGCTTCGAGGCGGCTTTCGGACTGTCCTAAGCTCGACTTGGGCACTTGGCCCCCAATCAATGGGGACGCGTGCCCAGCGCGTTACCACATTCACCAGGCCCTATATACAGAAGTGCAGAAGAAGCTCCGTCAGTTTTCTCGCAGCGGCTTCAAGCTTCACAACACTCACCGAAGACGCTCCGCCAGCAATAGTCTCTACTGCCTCTATTGCCGCTTTTCACGCAATAGTCACTCAACCGCTATCCGTACTGCCACTCCACCTCGCCTGACGGTCCTCCAAGACGTCTCTTGGTGCGTTACTACGTATCAGCAATCTTTTCCTCGTGTGCCATCACAGTCGGTAATATTCCTAATAGAACGACATTTATTCCAGTTGTGTTTCCTTACCCTGTCGGGTTCGTTGATTTCTCAGGCACTCGCTCCGGGCAGTGATATTCAAAGCGCGTAGATATTCATAGTCTGCCCGGAGCGTACTGTAGCCTAAGGAAGAATACCACATGGGTGTGTGGGTGCTACTCATAATCCTCGTGACACCTGCAGATGCGCATGTGTATATGCTTGCAGAGCTCCATGCCTTATTGACTAGTGCAAACTGGTCCCGTTATGTTCAACTGTACCTTGCTATTTGTACAGTCTGCTGACTGTCATCCCCGGGTATAGAACCGCCACATGCTGCCCACTTCACTGTCGCTCCCAGGTAGAGAAGCGCCACATGCTGCCCCTTCACTGTCGCTCTCAGGTAGAGAACCGCCACATGCTGCCCACTTCACTGTCGCTCTCAGGTAGAGAACCGCCACATGCTGCCCACTTCACTGTCGCTCCCAGGTAGAGAACCGCCACATGCTGCCCACTTCACTGTCGCTCCCAGGTAGAGAACCGCCACATGCTGCCCCTTCACTGTCGCTCCCAGGTAGAGAACCGCCACATGCTGCCCCTTCACTGTCACTCCCAGGTAGAGAACCGCCACATGCTGCCCCTTCACTGTCGCTCCCAGGTAGAGAACCGCCACATGCTGCCCCTTCACTGTCGCTCCTGCAGGTAGAGAACCGCCACATGCTGCGTACTTCACTGTCGCTTCCAGGTAGAGAACCGCCACATACTGCCCACTTCACTGTCGCTCACAGGTAGAGAACCGCCACATGCTGCCCACTTCACTGTCGCTCCCAGGTAGAGATCCGCCACATGCTGCCCCTTCACTGTCGCTCCCAGGTAGAGAACCGCCACATGCTGCCCCTTCACTGTCGCTCCCAGGTAGAGAACCGCCACATGCTGCCCCTTCACTGTCGCTCCCAGGTCGAGAACCGCCACATGCTGCCCCTTCACTGTCGCTCCCAGGTAGAGAACCGCCACATGCTGCCCACTTCACTGTCGCTCCCAGGTAGAGAACCGCCACATGCTGCCCACTTCACTGTCGCTCCCAAGTAGAGAACCGCCACATGCTGCCCACTTCACTGTCGCTTCCAGGTAGAGAACCGCCACATGCTGCCCACTTCACTGTCGCTCCCAGGTAGAGATCCGCCACATGCTGCCCCTTCACTGTCGCTCCCAGGTAGAGAACCGCCACATGCTGCCCACTTCACTGTCGCTCCCAGGTAGAGAACCACCACATACTGCCCACTTCACTGTCGTTCCCAGGTAGAGAACCGCCACATGCTGCCCACTTCACTGTCGCTCTCAGGTAGAGAACCGCCACATGCTGCCCACTTCACTGTCGCTCTCAGGTAGAGAACCGCCACATGCTGCCCACTTCACTGTCGCTCCCAGGTAGAGAACCGCCACATGCTGCCACTTCACTGTCGCTCCCAGGTAGAGAACCGCCACATGCTGCCCACTTCACTGTCGCACCCAGGTAGAGAACCGCCACATGCTGCCCCTTCACTGTCGCTCCCAGGTAGAGAACCGCCACATGCTGCCCCTTCACTGTCGCTCCCAGGTAGAGAACCGCCACATGCTGCCCACTTCACTGTCGCTCCCAGGTAGAGAACCGCCACATGCTGCCCCTTCACTGTCGCTCCCAGGTCGAGAACCGCCACATGCTGCCCCTTCACTGTCGCTCCCAGGTAGAGAACCGCCACATGCTGCCCACTTCACTGTCGCTCCCAGGTAGAGAACCGCCACATGCTGCCCCTTCACTGTCGCTCCCAGGTAGAGAACCGCCACATGCTGCCCCTTCACTGTCGCTCCCAGGTAGAGAACCGCCACATGCTGCCCACTTCACTGTCGCTCTCAGGTAGAGAACCGCCACATGCTGCCCACTTCACTGTCGCTCCCAGGTAGAGAACCGCCACATGCTGCCCCTTCACTGTCGCTCCCAGGTAGAGAACCGCCACATGCTGCCCCTTCACTGTCGCTCCCAGGTAGAGAACCGCCACATGCTGCCCCTTCACTGTCGCTCCCAGGTAGAGAACCGCCACATGCAGCCCACTTCACTGTCGCTCTCAGGTAGAGAACCGCCACATGCTGCCCCTTCACTGTCGCTCCCAGGTAGAGAACCGCCACATGCTGCCCCTTCACTGTCGCTCCCAGGTAGAGAACCGCCACATGCTGCCCACTTCACTGTCGCTCCCAGGTAGAGAACCGCCACATGCTGCCCCTTCACTGTCGCTCCCAGGTTGAGAACCGCCACATGCTGCCCCTTCACTGTCGCTCCCAGGTAGAGAACCGCCACATGCTGCCCACTTCACTGTCGCTCCCAGGTAGAGAACCGCCACATGCTGCCCCTTCACTGTCGCTCCCAGGTAGAGAACCGCCACATGCTGCCCCTTCACTGTCGCTCCCAGGTAGAGAACCGCCACATGCTGCCCACTTCACTGTCGCTCCCAGGTAGAGAACCGCCACATGCTGCCCCTTCACTGTCGCTCCCAGGTCGAGAACCGCCACATGCTGCCCCTTCACTGTCGCTCCCAGGTAGAGAACCGCCACATGCTGCCTACTTCACTGTCGCTCCCAGGTAGAGAACCGCCACATGCTGCCCCTTCACTGTCGCTCCCAGGTAGAGAACCGCCACATGCTGCCCCTTCACTGTCGCTCCCAGGTAGAGAACCACCACATGCTGCCCCTTCACTGTCGCTCCCAGGTCGAGAACCGCCACATGCTGCCCCTTCACTGTCGCTCCCAGGTAGAGAACCGCCACATGCTGCCCACTTCGCTTTCGCTCCCAGGTAGAGAACCGCCACATGCTGCCCCTTCACTGTCGCTCCCAGGTAGAGAACCGCCACATGCTGCCCCTTCACTGTCGCTCCCAGGTAGAGAACCGCCACATGCTGCGTACTTCACTGTCGCTCCCAGGTAGAGAACCGCCACATGCTGCCCACTTCACTGTCGCTCCCAGGTAGAGAACCGCCACATGCTGCCCCTTCACTGTCGCTCCCAGGTAGAGAACCGCCACATGCTGCCCACTTCACTGTCGCTCCCAGGTAGAGAACCGCCACATGCTGCCCCTTCACTGTCGCTCCCAGGTCGAGAACCGCCACATGCTGCCCCTTCACTGTCGCTCCCAGGTAGAGAACCGCCACATGCTGCCCACTTCACTGTCGCTCCCAGGTAGAGAACCGCCACATGCTGCCCCTTCACTGTCGCTCCCAGGTAGAGAACCGCCACATGCTGCCCCTTCACTGTCGCTCCCAGGTAGAGAACCGCCACATGCTGCCCCTTCACTGTCGCTCCCAGGTAGAGAACCGCCACATGCTGCCCACTTCACTGTCGCTCCCAGGTAGAGAACCGCCACATGCTGCCCCTTCACTGTCGCTCCCAGGTTGAGAACCGCCACATGCTGCCCCTTCACTGTCGCTCCCAGGTAGAGAACCGCCACATGCTGCCCACTTCACTGTCGCTCCCAGGTAGAGAACCGCCACATGCTGCCCCTTCACTGTCGCTCCCAGGTAGAGAACCGCCACATGCTGCCCCTTCACTGTCGCTCCCAGGTAGAGAACCGCCACATGCTGCCCACTTCACTGTCGCTCCCAGGTAGAAAACCGCCACATGGTGCCCCTTCACTGTCGCTCCCAGGTCGAGAACCGCCACATGCTGCCCCTTCACTGTCGCTCCCAGGTAGAGAACCGCCACATGCTGCTCACTTCACTGTCGCTCCCAGGTAGAGAACCGCCACATGCTGCCCCTTCACTGTCGCTCCCAGGTAGAGAACCGCCACATGCTGCCCCTTCACTGTCGCTCCCAGGTAGAGAACCGCCACATGCTGCCCCTTCACTGTCGCTCCCAGGTCGAGAACCGCCACATGCTGCCCCTTCACTGTCGCTCCCAGGTAGAGAACCGCCACATGCTGCCCACTTCGCTTTCGCTCCCAGGTAGAGAACCGCCACATGCTGCCCCTTCACTGTCGCTCCCAGGTAGAGAACCGCCACATGCTGCCCCTTCACTGTCGCTCCCAGGTAGAGAACCGCCACATGCTGCGTACTTCACTGTCGCTCCCAGGTAGAGAACCGCCACATGCTGCCCACTTCACTGTCGCTCCCAGGTAGAGAACCGCCACATGCTGCCCCTTCACTGTCGCTCCCAGGTAGAGAACCGCCACATGCTGCCCACTTCACTGTCGCTCCCAGGTAGAGAACCGCCACATGCTGCCCCTTCACTGTCGCTCCCAGGTCGAGAACCGCCACATGCTGCCCCTTCACTGTCGCTCCCAGGTAGAGAACCGCCACATGCTGCCCACTTCACTGTCGCTCCCAGGTAGAGAACCGCCACATGCTGCCCCTTCACTGTCGCTCCCAGGTAGAGAACCGCCACATGCTGCCCCTTCACTGTCGCTCCCAGGTAGAGAACCGCCACATGCTGCCCACTTCACTGTCGCTCTCAGGTAGAGAACCGCCACATGCTGCCCACTTCACTGTCGCTCCCAGGTAGAGAACCGCCACATGCTGCCCCTTCACTGTCGCTCCCAGGTAGAGAACCGCCACATGCTGCCCCTTCACTGTCGCTCCCAGGTAGAGAACCGCCACATGCTGCCCCTTCACTGTCGCTCCCAGGTAGAGAACCGCCACATGCAGCCCACTTCACTGTCGCTCTCAGGTAGAGAACCGCCACATGCTGCCCCTTCACTGTCGCTCCCAGGTAGAGAACCGCCACATGCTGCCCCTTCACTGTCGCTCCCAGGTAGAGAACCGCCACATGCTGCCCACTTCACTGTCGCTCCCAGGTAGAGAACCGCCACATGCTGCCCCTTCACTGTCGCTCCCAGGTTGAGAACCGCCACATGCTGCCCCTTCACTGTCGCTCCCAGGTAGAGAACCGCCACATGCTGCCCACTTCACTGTCGCTCCCAGGTAGAGAACCGCCACATGCTGCCCCTTCACTGTCGCTCCCAGGTAGAGAACCGCCACATGCTGCCCCTTCACTGTCGCTCCCAGGTAGAGAACCGCCACATGCTGCCCACTTCACTGTCGCTCCCAGGTAGAGAACCGCCACATGCTGCCCCTTCACTGTCGCTCCCAGGTCGAGAACCGCCACATGCTGCCCCTTCACTGTCGCTCCCAGGTAGAGAACCGCCACATGCTGCCTACTTCACTGTCGCTCCCAGGTAGAGAACCGCCACATGCTGCCCCTTCACTGTCGCTCCCAGGTAGAGAACCGCCACATGCTGCCCCTTCACTGTCGCTCCCAGGTAGAGAACCACCACATGCTGCCCCTTCACTGTCGCTCCCAGGTCGAGAACCGCCACATGCTGCCCCTTCACTGTCGCTCCCAGGTAGAGAACCGCCACATGCTGCCCACTTCGCTTTCGCTCCCAGGTAGAGAACCGCCACATGCTGCCCCTTCACTGTCGCTCCCAGGTAGAGAACCGCCACATGCTGCCCCTTCACTGTCGCTCCCAGGTAGAGAACCGCCACATGCTGCGTACTTCACTGTCGCTCCCAGGTAGAGAACCGCCACATGCTGCCCACTTCACTGTCGCTCCCAGGTAGAGAACCGCCACATGCTGCCCCTTCACTGTCGCTCCCAGGTAGAGAACCGCCACATGCTGCCCACTTCACTGTCGCTCCCAGGTAGAGAACCGCCACATGCTGCCCCTTCACTGTCGCTCCCAGGTCGAGAACCGCCACATGCTGCCCCTTCACTGTCGCTCCCAGGTAGAGAACCGCCACATGCTGCCCACTTCACTGTCGCTCCCAGGTAGAGAACCGCCACATGCTGCCCCTTCACTGTCGCTCCCAGGTAGAGAACCGCCACATGCTGCCCCTTCACTGTCGCTCCCAGGTAGAGAACCGCCACATGCTGCCCCTTCACTGTCGCTCCCAGGTAGAGAACCGCCACATGCTGCCCACTTCACTGTCGCTCCCAGGTAGAGAACCGCCACATGCTGCCCCTTCACTGTCGCTCCCAGGTTGAGAACCGCCACATGCTGCCCCTTCACTGTCGCTCCCAGGTAGAGAACCGCCACATGCTGCCCACTTCACTGTCGCTCCCAGGTAGAGAACCGCCACATGCTGCCCCTTCACTGTCGCTCCCAGGTAGAGAACCGCCACATGCTGCCCCTTCACTGTCGCTCCCAGGTAGAGAACCGCCACATGCTGCCCACTTCACTGTCGCTCCCAGGTAGAAAACCGCCACATGGTGCCCCTTCACTGTCGCTCCCAGGTCGAGAACCGCCACATGCTGCCCCTTCACTGTCGCTCCCAGGTAGAGAACCGCCACATGCTGCTCACTTCACTGTCGCTCCCAGGTAGAGAACCGCCACATGCTGCCCCTTCACTGTCGCTCCCAGGTAGAGAACCGCCACATGCTGCCCCTTCACTGTCGCTCCCAGGTAGAGAACCGCCACATGCTGCCCCTTCACTGTCGCTCCCAGGTCGAGAACCGCCACATGCTGCCCCTTCACTGTCGCTCCCAGGTAGAGAACCGCCACATGCTGCCCACTTCGCTTTCGCTCCCAGGTAGAGAACCGCCACATGCTGCCCCTTCACTGTCGCTCCCAGGTAGAGAACCGCCACATGCTGCCCCTTCACTGTCGCTCCCAGGTAGAGAACCGCCACATGCTGCGTACTTCACTGTCGCTCCCAGGTAGAGAACCGCCACATGCTGCCCACTTCACTGTCGCTCCCAGGTAGAGAACCGCCACATGCTGCCCCTTCACTGTCGCTCCCAGGTAGAGAACCGCCACATGCTGCCCACTTCACTGTCGCTCCCAGGTAGAGAACCGCCACATGCTGCCCCTTCACTGTCGCTCCCAGGTCGAGAACCGCCACATGCTGCCCCTTCACTGTCGCTCCCAGGTAGAGAACCGCCACATGCTGCCCCTTCACTGTCGCTCCCAGGTAGAGAACCGCCACATGCTGCCCACTTCACTGTCGCTCTCAGGTAGAGAACCGCCACATGCTGCCCACTTCACTGTCGCTCCCAGGTAGAGAACCGCCACATGCTGCCCCTTCACTGTCGCTCCCAGGTAGAGAACCGCCACATGCTGCCCCTTCACTGTCGCTCCCAGGTAGAGAACCGCCACATGCTGCCCCTTCACTGTCGCTCCCAGGTAGAGAACCGCCACATGCTGCGTACTTCACTGTCGCTCCCAGGTAGAGAACCGCCACATGCTGCCCACTTCACTGTCGCTCCCAGGTAGAGAACCGCCACATGCTGCCCCTTCACTGTCGCTCCCAGGTAGAGAACCGCCACATGCTGCCCCTTCACTGTCGCTCCCAGGTAGAGAACCGCCACATGCTGCCCCTTCACTGTCGCTCCCAGGTAGAGAACCGCCACATGCTGCCCACTTCACTGTCGCTCCCAGGTAGAGAACCGCCACATGCTGCCCCTTCACTGTCACTCCCAGGTAGAGAACCGCCACATGCTGCCCCTTCACTGTCGCTCCCAGGTAGAGAACCGCCACATGCTGCCCACTTCACTGTCGCTCCCAGGTAGAGAACCGCCACATGCTGCCCCTTCACTGTCGCTCCCAGGTAGAGAACCGCCACATGCTGCCCCTTCACTGTCGCTCCCAGGTAGAGAACCGCCACATGCTGCCCACTTCACTGTCGCTCCCAGGTAGAGAACCGCCACATGCTGCCCACTTCACTGTCGCTCCCAGGTAGAGAACTGCCACATGCTGCCCACTTCACTGTCGCTCCCAGGTAGAGAACCGCCACATGCTGCCCACTTCACTGTCGCTCCCAGGTAGAGAACCGCCACATGCTGCCCACTTCACTGTCGCTCCCAGGTAGAGAACCGCCACATGCTGCCCACTTCACTGTCGCTCCCAGGTAGAGAACCGCCACATGCTGCCCACTTCACTGTCGCTCCCAGGTAGAGAACCGCCACATGCTGCCCCTTCACTGTCGCTCCCAGGTAGAGAACCGCCACATGCTGCCCCTTCACTGTCGCTCCCAGGTAGAGAACCGCCACATGCTGCCCACTTCACTGTCGCTCCCAGGTAGAGAACCGCCACATGCTGCCCACTTCACTGTCGCTCCCAGGTAGAGAACCGCCACATGCTGCCCACTTCACTGTCGCTCCCAGGTAGAGAACCGCCACATGCTGCCCACTTCACTGTCGCTCCCAGGTAGAGAACCGCCACATGCTGCCCACTTCACTGTCGCTCCCAGGTAGAGAACCGCCACATGCTGCCCACTTCACTGTCGCTCCCAGGTAGAGAACCGCCACATGCTGCCCACTTCACTGTCGCTCCCAGGTAGAGAACCGCCACATGCTGCCCACTTCACTGTCGCTCCCAGGTAGAGAACCGCCACATGCTGCCCCTTCACTGTCGCTCCCAGGTAGAGAACCGCCACATGCTGCCCCTTCACAAACACGATCATGTGTGCGAGTGGCGGGACCCACAAAATTCAGTGCCCGACTCCAACACAGCCTCATCAGTCTCCCTTCTTAATTACTTCTATCACCAGCCCCGCGCTTCGGTCCACCCACCTCCCCCATCGTCTCAAATCCCTTCAACCTCCCGTAGAGTCTCTCCCCTCCCCAATCCCTTCAACCTCCCCCAGAGTCTCCCTCAATCTCTTCAACCTCCCCTAGAGTCTCCCCCAATCCTCTCCGGACTTTTCGGACGCTCAGCATTTTCCACTTTGGTGTTCTTCGCGCCCAGCTTTATTTGTGCCCCCCCCCCCTTTCCCTGTATTACCTTCCTCCTCCCCCCGGATAAATTTCTTTCTTTTTCACCTTTTCCTATTGGCATTCTTTCCATTACAACCGCCACCACAATCATAACCCCGTCGGCCTTCAAATCCCTTCCGTTATTCTGAAGAAGTTTCTTGTTTTTCTTTTATTGGTTTTTAGACTAATATTCACAAATTTATACTTATGGGTAGTTTTAACATAAGTATTAATAACAAATCTTCAAGGTAGCTTTCAATGGCTTGAGCAAATATTTGCAAAATCTTCGTGACGGCTTCTTCTTTCAGAATACTGAAATAGACGCTCTTTTCGTCCATTTGCTGCCATATTTCATAAAATTCATGATATGATAATGCGGAATTAAGAATTGGTATGACTCTACAGTTGCTGAGTGAACAATATAAAAATTCCTACTGAACAATAAGTATACTATCGCGATATGCCAATTTCGATTCTCGTATGGTTAGTCTAATACTATGCCTCGCACGGCTAGTCCTTTCAATTAGTACGCCTCGTGTGTTTTCTTTATCAATTTAGGACCTTTATATTAAAAAAAATTAATTCCATTTGTATTTTCATTTGCTCATATTTATTATTATATTATACTTTCATTCATTATATTTTATTTTCTCATTTTCTGCTTTTAATTTATGTGTATTTTACACGCATCAACTTTTGGGAAATAAACCGTTTTCTTTCGTTTCTTTTCCTATGTAAGAAGAAAATTTGCTCAGCGAATTCAGTTACGTGATAAATGAACTATGAAACATAGCGTGGAACACAAGGATGGTAATTCAAGTCTCTAAGCATTCCTACAGCTATCATGGCTATCACAACCTACACTATAGCACAGTATAGGTTTCACATAGACATAGACACAACATAGTAATAGACATCAAGTTAGGTAAAATAGTTTACTCACCTCTTGGATACCTTACAACATAACTAGATACTCAGATACCAGAGTGTGGTTAGCGAGAGCAGAGCGGAGATAGAAAGGAATATATAGAATAGGGTAGCATAGAATTAGTACATTAGTTTAGAAATTAAGAAGTTAGATACCAACCACAGTAGGTAATATTATTTACACACTCGGTCAACATTTACTTGTTGTCGAGCCCGAGTTCACTTGTAGACTGGCCGCGAGTGTTGCTGTCTCGAGCGTTGCCAACTATTGGTCTCTCTAACTAGAACTTACACTACTCGCTATATTACACCCCTCCCTCCTTAATTAGAAACCCCCCCTGTATCCCCAGTCCCCTTATTCAATATAGTCAATCCTAAAGGTCCATTCTCACCACAGGCTTCCGAGCTCGGGTAGACCTGCGCGAGATGCTAGCGCTTGGAGGCTCGTGCATCCTAGCCTCCTGGGTGGGAATCGGGTAATCAGGTGTTTCGGAGTCAGGTTCATGGGTCGGAGGTGGTGGGTATGAATTTTGAGCAGGTTGTGGAAACACAACGGTTTCCTCCGTAGGTTGTTCCAAGGGTTCAGGGATGGTGTTCGAGCAGGTAATAACTTGGTCCTGGTGTCGACGAACGACCTCTCCCCCCTTCAGTTGGCACTTGTAGGATACCGGGCCTGTTTTCTCAATGGTGGTAGCAGGGGTCCATTTTGGGGAACCCGGCGTGTATTGACGGACCCATCACAGGTGACTCCAGCGGAATGTCAACCACGCGAGACCCTGGGTGGTATCTTTTCTGAGCGTCCTGGCGTTGAGCAACTTTGGACGCGATTGCTTCTGACGGCCAAAGCAGATCAAGACGAGAGCGAACTTTCCTGCCTAACATCAGTTCGGCAGGCGTAACACCTGTTGTCGTGTGAGGTGTTAGCCGATAGTTGAACAGGAACCTGTCTAGTGCTAGGCGTAGGGGTTCCGTTGACTTCCGTATATTCTTCTTGAAAGTTTGTACCATGCGCTCTGCCAGTCCATTAGTTGAAGGGTGGTATGGTGCGCTTGTAATATGTCGCATACCACATGCCTTCACAAATTCTTGGAATTCAGCCGATGTGAAACACGTTGCGTTGTCTGAAACAATTGTTACTGGGAATCCAAATGTCGCAAAAGTGTGTTTCAGGCACAAGATCGTTTCGCTAGAGGTTGTAGTAGATGTGGGAAAAATTTCAACCCACTTAGAGTGTGCATCCACGATCACTAGGTAGTATTTTCCATCCATTGGGCCCGCGTAGTCAATGTGTATGCGATGCCAAGGCTTCGCAGGCCATTCCCACGGATGGAGTTCAGCTTTCGTCGGTGCGGCTCGAGTGCTCAGGCACTCGCTGCATGACTTAGTTGTTTCTTCTAGATCTTTATCCAGAAGGGGCCACCACACGTAGCTGCGAGCTAACTCCTTCATCCTGGATGATCCAGCATGACCAGAGTGAAGTTCCTCCACAATGGCTTGTCTGAGAGCTTGGGGTACAATAATTCTTGCCCCCCAGAGCACACAGCCATTTTGTGTGGACAATTCGTCTCGCCTCCTAGTATACGGAGCGAGATCAGGGTCACCAATTACCATCGAAGGCCAGCCTACTTGGCAGTATTTGTATACCTTTGAAAGTACTGGGTCCCTTAGGGTGCTGTCGCGGATGTGGGTGCTGGTGACTGGAGCTGACTCGAGGAAGTTTACTAAGGACGTCCATTCCGCAGGAATAGGTGTGGCTTCCTCGGGAGTTGTCAAGGGTAGACGACTGAGAGCATCAGCCGTACCCAACAGCACGCCAGACCGGTGACGCAAGGTGAACTTGTAGGACTGCAGTAGTAAAGCCCACCTTTGGATGCGCCCGGATGCCATCGGAGGAATGCTTCTACCCGGATCAAATAGTCCTAACAAAGGTTTGTGGTCCGTAACCACAGTGAAATCCTGTCCCCACAGGTAGCAATGAAATTTTCAAAGTGCGAACACCATAGCTAGGGCTTCTTTCTCAGTTTGAGAGTAGTTGCGTTCTGTTGCTGTTAGAGTTCGGGAGGCAAAATAGGCGGGGCGTTCAATCCCATCAATAAGGTGACACAGCACCGCTCCCACACCATACGCACTACTGTCAGCCACTACCACTATGGGTTTCTGAGGGTCAAAGTGGACTAGAGTCTGAGAGTCCAGGAGGGCTTGTTTAGATTTCTGGAAGGCTCTCTCCTGACTTGCATCCCATTTCCAAGGGTTTTTATCCCTCAGTAAGGTATTTAGGGGCTCCAGCATGGTTGCAGATGATTTTAGAAATTTCCTATAGAAATTTAACAGCCCCAGGTAGGCTCTCAGTTGAGTCACATTAGTAGGAGCTGGTGCATTCTGGATTGCTGCTACCTTCTCGGCAGTGGGGTGCAATCCGTCCTTGTCGATTTGGTATCCAAGGTAGGATACCTGTGGCACTCCAATTTGACATTTATCCATTTTCAGTTTTAGCCCTGCCTCCTGTAGTTTAGATAAGACTTGATAGAGACGCTTGTTGTGCTCTTTCTCATTAGTGGCACTCACCAGGACGTCATCCAGGTAGCAGAACACTCCTGGGAGGCCCTGCAATAGTCCTTCCATGGCACGCTGAAAGATTCCAGGTGCGGACGCAATTCCAAAGCTGAGACGGTTGTAGGCAAATAAACCTCTGTGGGTGTTTATTACCGTGAGTTCCTTGGAGTCTTCATCCAAGGGTAGTTGAGCGTATGCCTGAGACATATCTAGCTTGGAGTATATAACTCCTCCTGCTAACCCGCTAAATAGATCCTCCACTCGGGGTATGGGGTAGGTATCAAGCCTAGTGGCTCTGTTGACTGTGAGTTTGTAATCCCCACATATGCGGATGCTTTGATCAGCCTTGAGCACAGGGACGATCGCCGCCGCCCATCTTGAATACTGTACAGGGGTGAGGATACCTTCCTGCACCAGTCTATCAAGTTCAGCCTCCACCTTAGGTCTAAGTGTGTAAGGCACGTTCCTGGCCTTACAGAACTTTGGTGGTATGGCTGGATCCACTTCTATTTTGAATTTTCTTCCCTTAAAGCAACCTAGACCTGGTTGAAAAAGGTCGGGGAATTTATTTGCTAACTCTTCAGGGCAAGTGATCACTTTGTTGACATTATTGGAAACTATAGTTAGCCCAAGGAAATCAATCAGGTCCCTACCCAGCAAGGCTGGCCCCTCCCTGTCTACAACCACAATAGTTGCTAGCTGAGGAACCATACCACTAGATTCACGCTGGATGTTAGCCCTAATCTCCCCACAAACTACCAGCTCAGCTCCCCCATAAGTCCGAAGCTTAACATCAGAAGGTCTCAGCTCGGGTCTTGACTTAGCTGGAATTTTAGAGTAGGTGGCCATTGAAAGGATAGACCTGGTAGCACCTGTATCTACCTCCATCTCTAATGGCACACCATTTAGTAACAATTTTATTTTGATTGGGGGTTTCATTTCCTCGGCTAAAGCAAAAATGTCCCCATAACATTCTGGATTGGGGGCTGGGTAGTCTGCACTGGTTCCATTGCTAGTTCCATTAGGGTTAGGGTGGTTTTCCCTCCCCCTTTTTTCATGCATAGCATGCACAAAATTATTTTTGTTGCCTTTATCAGATTTCTTAATTGTCAATTTAAAACAACATTTCTTAAGATGGCCTTTTTGGCCACAACCATGACAAACACTATCTTTATAGGGGCAATCTCTACGCCAGTGCAGATTACCACAGCCGCTGCATGCTGATTTGGGGTTAGCTTGAGTCTGAGTTTTGCCCTGAGGCTTAATAGCAGTTTGCTTAACTCTGCTCTGGCCTACATTTAGAATTGAATTTGGTTGCCTCAACCCCACTGTTTCTCTCAGTGTGGTTTCTTTAGCAGTAGCTAGATCCATGGCCTTTTGCCATGTCAGGCCAGCCTCATTTAGCAAGCAATTTTGAATTTCATTACTGGACACACCCAAAATGAAACGATCCAGCAGGGTCTCTTCTAGCACTTCCTGTTTGAAATTACAGGTATTAGAAAGTGCTTTCAAGCTAGCCACAAAATCCGCAATGCTTTCCCCTTGTCTCTGGTTCCGCTTATGAAACCTAAACCTCTCAAAGATTTGATTTCTTGTTGGCTTAAAATGCCGTCTCAACGCTTCCACAATCTCGTCATAAGTAGCATCAAGTACTTTTTTAGGAGACACGAGGTCTCTAATGAGCCTAGCAATTTTAGGACCCACTAGTGAAATTATGGTGGGGGCTTTTTTATTTTCCTCTATTTTGTTTATTAAAAAATAGCAGTGTAATCTAGTTTCATAGTCTCCAAATTCTTCCTCTACAGGATTAAATTCTCCTACTGAACCTATCAATGGCATATTGAATTTTTAGTAAGTCAAAAACACACTGTAAAAAAAAATTTTCACAGCACAAATAGTACAATCCCTTGATCAATTCTGAGATTCTTCACTAACATAGTCTAGCCAGTCTAGCAACACCAGTGAGCAGCACAACAACAATAACAAAAAATTTCACTAGGCAAATTTTATGTTCCCTCACTAGTCAGTAGTCACGACCACTTAGTCACTTCCAGCAGTTCTACCAAATCCTCGTCGCCAATATCACAACCTACACTATAGCACAGTATAGGTTTCACATAGACATAGACACAACATAGTAATAGACATCAAGTTAGGTAAAATAGTTTACTCACCTCTTGGATACCTTACAACATAACTAGATACTCAGATACCAGAGTGTGGTTAGCGAGAGCAGAGCGGAGATAGAAAGGAATATATAGAATAGGGTAGCATAGAATTAGTACATTAGTTTAGAAATTAAGAAGTTAGATACCAACCACAGTAGGTAATATTATTTACACACTCGGTCAACATTTACTTGTTGTCGAGCCCGAGTTCACTTGTAGACTGGCCGCGAGTGTTGCTGTCTCGAGCGTTGCCAACTATTGGTCTCTCTAACTAGAACTTACACTACTCGCTATATTACATGGCCAAAATGCTTCTCAGACAAATTCTGCATTGCCAGGTTTTCACTTCCCATGTGTAGTAATTCAGTCATCATCTCATGTCACGTATTCCAGTTCGTATCTCATTTTTCGTATTTTAAGCTCTGTCGGAAATGAAAAGAAAAAGGTAATGATGGTTTATATAAATCCCCATAGTAACGAGATGGAAAGCAGTGACAAGGAGGTATTACGTAGGAAGAGAACATGATATACAGGGAAAGTTGCGGCCGATATGAGATAATAACGGAAATCATTGAAAATTTTAAATATCTTATTTTAAAGGATGTACACAAGAAATAAAAAATAATCTATAAATACATATAGAGGAAATATTATAAAAAAGAATGCCAAATGCAAACATAAGCTCAAACGTTATCGCAACGTCCCGGCAGGTAAAAACTCAACCACCTTGTGGAACAAGGGCAATTATATTATCTAAAAAATTGAGCGATTATTTGTTCATGCAGTAATATATTTTTAGCTTTATAATATATTCTAATTTTTATAAAATTTTCTATTCAATTATCTAATCTATTGGCCTTATAATATATTCTTACGAAAAGTAGCGACGTCGTTGGGTCGGAATGCCTCGACGTAAATATTTGTAAGCTTGCTAGAGATCCCGAGGACACAGTAATTCCGTTATTCCACAGTAACTCCGCAGCACACAACATCCAAGTGAATGCAACTCTATCCTCATATTCAGTTCCAGTAAACAAACATCGGCATCTTTGGGATGCTTTATTTCCAATCAAGCCTGATACATATGATCTTGAGCATTGGTTTTTCAAATGTCTTATAACTAACACTATATATAGGACACCATGACGGTTCCCCCGTAAAGCCGGTACCCATTTCCGACACCTTGGTTGAGTCAAGTAATGTGCTTGAGCTTTCCCTTATACCCTTATTTTACTCCAACGGGGAAAATCGCCGCGCCAGCGCCGGGGGACGAACCCTCGTCTCCAACATACAAGGCCGATCCCTTAACCACTGTGCCACGGCGAGCACTCTGTAGTTATTCGGAATGTGTGTGAGGATTTCCAGTAAAACTCTGTAAATTTTGAACAGCTTGCGTACGGTTTTAAATTTCAGTTTTGTTTGTGCGAGCATAACTTTCTAATGATAAAGCTGCTAAAGTAACACAAATGGAAGAAAATCAACTATACGCTGCAAAGCTGACGCAAAATACATGCCAAAATTCCAGTAAATGAAGACAATTTTCTAAATAAGTTTGCATTTGCAGGAGTAAAAACTTACTACAACACTGCTAATAAATGATTTTAAAAGATATATTGTTTTAGTTTTTAAAGTCCTTGTTCACACAAATACGATACATGATTAACCCATACTTATATATTTATTCACTCCTAAGAAAGAAAGAAAGGAAAGAAAAGCCGTTTATTTATAAAAAATTGATTCATGAAATGTGTTACAACACATTTATACATCCATGAGCTCGTCATAGCCGTGTGGCTTTCGGACCCGCCTCCGTGCGGGCAAATCCGGGTTCGAGTCCCGGCGCTGGTGGCGATTTTCTCTGTTGGGTATAGGGGAAAAATTCCAAGCACAATACCCCACTCTACCCAGGTGTCTGAAATAGGTACCGGTCTTGACCGGTACCTATTATCGGTCTTGTCCGGTACCGATACTTTGAGAAATCAATTGACTTTCAAGATCCTCCTGGACCCCTCCCGAAGAAGAAGAAGACCGGGGGAAAGCGTCATGGCGTCCTAATGTTAGCCTATAAGGCATTTGGAACTCCTATGTACACAGTGATATGTATCAGGCTTGAATTGGAAGTAAACCATCCGTAGATGCCTTCATTATTATTATTATTAATATTTTTATTATTATTATTATTATTATTATTAGATATTAGGTACTTGAAACAGTACTTGCATCTCTGCTTGTGTTGTGTGTGATCATAAAGTAAAAAGTCATTTCCTCCACATGCCTGCTATTTTTTGACTTTATATATATACCTAGTAATAAGTATATTTTTAAATATTTTTCTATTGCATAAAGATATTAAACCATCTGTCATAAGAAGCGTAAGACAACTTCATTTACTTGTGGACCACGAGTCCACTACGTCAACCATTCAACTACTGTGGCAAAAATTGTGTATTGTTTGTTACCTACCGAACGGTTTGAATTACAGGTCAAAACTTTAGCACCGTACGAGAAGCAAAAGTAAGAAGCAATGTACTGTTGAATGTATTTTGAATAACTCGTGCAAAAAAGCCTTTTAAACTTTTATCGTGTATTGTTAAAAAGTTGAATACCCATTTGCGACGGAAAGTGCATAGCAGAAAAGTTGGTAAATGTGTAGCGTTTGGTAATAATCGATTTTAAAATTTTCGAGGCATGAACATTGTTAATTAGGTAAAAATAAACAAGTTTTCTTCTATGCACTTTCCATCGCAAATGAGTATTTTACCAGTTATAGCGGTAGGGTTAGTTTCGTCTGACGACAAATGCGCTCGAATAAACAGCTACTCATATATTTTCGAATTTTCGTTGCTTGAATTGTGGTAAAGAGACATTGAAATAAACAACTTTTCTTTTATACACTTTTTTTGTCAAATGAGCATTTAAAGAGGTATAGCGGTAGGTTTGGTTTTGTCTTTGATGATGATCGGGCTGGAAGCAAGACGGCATGGCATTGTAGCCATCCGACGTGCTGTTTGAATTACTTGCCGCTTCAAACCCTAGAGTTGCAGTCAGTAATTTACCGCTATAACTCATTAAATACTCATTTGCAACGTAAAGTGCATAGAAGAAAACTTGTTTATTTTAACCTAATTAACTATGATAATGCCTTGAAAACTAGGAAATCAAGGTCAATATTGAGTTTAGGTGATGTGGGGAAATTAAGCATTCCATTTCAAAAAATCAGTAAAGGAGCCCATTTAAAAACGTTGTACGAGAGTGCCATTTTTGGCGCTGATGCATTATTTTTGAATTATTCAACTATGAAGTTGGCTTTCGGGCGCCAAGGAAGCAAGCGTGCCATGCGGAATTTAATTGATAACGGAAGCTAACCCCCATTACAAACGTAAAGAGGTTGGGTTGTGAGGGGTAGCCACAGTTCTTTTAGGGAAAATTATAAATAAAGCTTGTAACCCACGTATTAGGGTGACGACCGCAATCTTGGAGCCGATGTAAGCAAGATTGTGGTCGTCACCCTAATACGTTGGTTAGAAGCTTTATTTATAATTTTCACTAAAAGAACTGCGGCTACCCCTCAACACCCAACCTCTTTACGTTTTTACTAGGGTTTTTAGCTTCTGTTATTAATTAAATTATGCTTGGTGCGCCCGCTTCTTTTGGCGCGTTAATTTACCGCTCTAACTCTAAAACTAAGCATCAGCGCCCACTCTTGTAAAATGTTCTTAAATGGGCTTCTTAAGTGATTGTTAGAAATGGAATGCTTAATTTCCCCACATCACCTAAACTAATTATTGACCAAAATCGATTATTACCTAAAGATACTCATTTACCGAAAAGTTGTTTATTTTGACCTAATTTACCATGATGCAAGCAACAAAAGTTCAAAAATCCATTGGTGTCCTCTGACTCCTCTCTTCAATATTTACTGATTATTTAAAAAGCGTTTTTTTTTAAAAGCATATGAAAATGTTAAGGGAAAAATTTATATATGAAAATGACTCCTGGCATTAAAAAGTTCAACCGTTAGATTTCTTGGTATTTGTGAAGAAGAGGACAATCATTGATTTTCCAATCTTTGCTGCCTAAACGTAGGTAATTAGATCAAAAAAACAATTTTTCTTCTATGAACTTTTAGGGGCAAATGAGTGTTTAATGAGTAATAGTGGTAGGTTTAGTTTGGGTAGAGTACGTTTGGATTTCCCCCTGTGGGGGGGGGGGTTAGAATTCTCCCACCGTGGTCCGCTGCGTGTCGTAAGAGGCGACTATAGTGGACGGAGCGAGGGGACTGGGGATCCCCTTCTCTGTAATAATTTTCCCGAGAGGCAGCAGGCCAATGAAGGGGGCGAGAGAGGTCGAAAGACCACTCAAGCCCTAGTACTAGGATCTTTGAATGTAAGGGGGTGTGGAAGTAGAGCAACTGAGAGTAAGAAGGAGGAGATTGGAAGAATGATGTTAAACCGGAAGATGGATGTATTGGCCTTGAGTGAGACGAAATTGAAGGGTAGTGGTGAGTTGATGTTTGGGAGTGTGGGAGGGAGAGTGTCTGGAGTACGTGGGGGACATGCAAGAGAGGGTGTTGCTATATTATTGAGTGTAAGAATCAGAGAGAAAGTAGTTGAATGGGGTGAGGTGTGATCAAGAATAATGTGGGTGCGAGTGAAATGGGGGGAAGAGTCATGGGTGTTTGTGAGCGCGTACGGACCGGGATCGGAGAGGAGTGGGGAAGAGAGAGAGGAGTTTTGGGAGAAATTGTCCGAGTGTGTGGCTAGAGTGGGGAGTGGTTGTAGAGTTGTGGTGATGGGGGACCTGAATGCAAGAGTAGGTGATGAGTTGGTGGATGGTGTTGTTGGTAAGTACGGAGTAGCTGGGGTGAATGAGAGTGGGGATTTCTTGGTGGGGTTATGTGTGGAGAGTGAGTTAGTGGTTGGGAATAGTTTGTTTCAGAAAAAAAGTATAAACAAGTATACATATGTGAGGACGAATGGAGGTGTGATAGAGGAGAGAGCATTGATGGATTATATTTTGGTTAGCAGGGGAGTGATGGGTCGTTTGCTCGATGTGCATGTGTTCCGTGGTGAGATGAATGGGATTTCGGATCATTATTTGGTGGAAGGAAAGCTGAGAGTTAGTGGAATATGGGGAGGTGTAAAAAGGAGGAGTGGAAGGGAGGTGTTAAATGTAAGCAAGTTACATGATTCTGAGCGTGAGTGTGAGTATCAGGAGAAGATGAAAGTGGAGTATGGGAGGGTGAAGGAAAGTGAGGTGGGTGGAGTGGAAGGGGAATGGAAGTTGTTTAATGATGCGGTGGAAAAATGTGCAAGGGAAGTGTGTGGGGTAAGGAAGGTTGGAGGGGGGATTAGAAAAGGGAGTGAATGGTGGAACGGAGAAGTAGGAGCGGCTGTGAAAAAAAGCGGGGGGCGTTCGAAAGGTGGTTGCAACGAGGCAACCAGCAAAATTTTGAAGAGTATAAGGAGAGGAAGAAAGAAGTACAAAGAATGGTAAGGAGAGCGAAGAGAGCGGCGGATGAGGAATGGGGGAGGAAGTTGGGAGGGGATTTCATGGAAAGAAGGAAGGTTTTCTGGAAGGAAGTGAAGAGAATTAGGAAGGGTCAGGTGGAGAATGAGGCAAGAGTGAAGGATACAAATGGTAGGTTGCTAGTGGAGAGTTGTGATGTGAGAAAGAGATGGGCGGAGTATTTTGAGGAACTGCTAAACGTGAGGGATGATAGGATTGCGAGAGTAGTAGCTGTTGGAAGTGATGTTAGAATGCCTGTGTTTGGTGAAGTGAATAGAAGTCGAATAAGAAGTGCAGAGGTGAGATGTGCGTTGGATGAAATGAAAAATGGGAAAGCTCCAGGTTTGGATGGCTGCACGGTTGAATGTCTAAAGAAAGGAGGAAATGTGGTTATAGAATGGTTGGTGCGTTTATTAAATGTGTGTTTCGAGGCTAGTAAAGTGCCGGTTGATTGGAGTAGCGCGTGCGTAGCTCCGTTGTACAAGGGGAAAGGTGACAGGTATGAGTGCAGTAATTCTAGGGGTATAAGTCTACTGAGTGTCGTTGGGAAGTTGTATGGAAGAGTGTTAATTGGAAGAGTGAGAGTGTTGACGGATTGTGTGCTTGCTGAAGAACAGTGTGGTTTTAGGTGTGGTAGAGGTTGTGTGGATCAAATGTTTGCTGTGAGGCAGGTCAATGAAAAATACTTATTAAAGGGAAAGGATGTATATTGGGCATTTATGGATCTAGAGAAGGCGTATGACAGAGTGGATCGCGAGGCTTTATGGCAAGTGGTAAGTTTGTATGGAGTGGGTGGGAGACTGTTGAATGCGATCAAGAGTTTCTACATTGATAGCAGAGCATGTGTGAGAGTAGGGAATGAGGTGAGTGAATGGTTCCCAGTTGTGACAGGTGTGAGACAGGGATGTGTGATGTCGCCGTGGTTATTTAATTTGTTTATGGATGGTGTGGTGAGAGAAGTGAATACCAGAGTGTTGGGAAGAGGTGCGCAGTTGGTGGGACGAAATGGTATGGATTGGGAAGTGTGTCAGCTGTTGTTTGCAGATGATACAGCGCTTGTGGCTGATTCAGAGGAAAAACTGAGGAGACTGGTTACAGAGTTTGGTAGAGTGTGCGAAAGGCGGAAATTGAGGATAAATGTGAATAAAAGTAAGGTGATGAGATGTTCAAGAGGTGGAGTGTTTGGAACTTTGGATGTGAGGTTGAATGGGGAAGTTTTAGAGGAGGTAGAGCATTTTAGGTACCTCGGGTCGGATGTGACTGTTAAGGATAGTATGGAAGTAGAAGTGAAGCATCGAGTGAGTGAAGGTTGTAAGACATTGGGTGCAATGAGGAAAGTTTTTGAATGCAGGAGCCTGAGTATGAATGCTAAGAGGGGACTGTATGAAAGTTTGATTGTGCCAGTTTTGTTGTATGGAGCAGAGTCCTGGGGGTTGAAAGCAGCTGAGAGGAGGAAGTTGGATGTGTTTGAGATGAAGTGTTTGAGGAGCATGTATGGAGTAACTAGAAGAGATAGGATCAGGAATGAGTTGGTTAGGGAGCAGACGGGTGTTATCAAAAAGTTGAGTAGGCGAGTGGATGAAAGAGTGCTTGGATGGTTTGGGCATGTAGAAAGAATGAATGTTGAGCGGCTGGTGAAAAAGATATATATGTCGGAAGTGAGTGGTCTCCGAGCGCGAGGTAGACCACGGATGAGTTGGATGGATGGGGTGCGACGTGCTTTGTATGAGAGGGGTCTGACTGTGGACGTGGCGAGAGGGATGGCTGCGGACAGAATTGAGTGGGGGCAGTGTATAAGGAGGTAATTTTTATTTTTGACGCGTTACTGGAAGCTGCCCGTGTGTGATGGGGTTGACCTGTCATATGCGGGGGGAGGGGCTGCACTCAATGAAGCGGTCGGGGTAAACCAGCTGTTGCTGTCGGGCCTGACTGTGGAAGGTGGTTGTGCTGGGCTGCTGCTGATCCTGGCAGTTCAGGTGCGGCCAGTGCTGCCTCTCTCGCCTCCTAGTGACTAAGTGTGGTGATTGTGGCCTGCTGTCGGCTACCCTCCCATGGGGAGGATAAGCCCGGTATATGTATGTATGTATGTACGTTTGGGTACTTCGTAATTTATTATTTACCAGCCCCGCAGAGCTTGAACCCACTTCTAGGATCTTTTAGTTAATAACACAATAGAAATTATCATCCAAAAATAAGTTATAACGGTATGCTAACTTTTGTTAAATTTGCAAATGCGCTCGATAATTCAAGTGCTATAAAAAGCAGAGTCCATTGCAGTGCTGCCATCTGATGCGCTCCATGAATTAGTTCCTGCTTCAAACGCTAGAGTTGCGGTAACTGATTTACCGCTATAACTCCTTAAATACTCATTTGCCCCTGAAAGTGCATGGAAGAAAAATGGTTTATTTTGATCTATTTAACTATGTTTAGGCAGCAAAAATTTGGAACTCAATGATTGTCTTCTTCTTCACATCTATCAATTTCTTTAGCATGAAAATTTTTTCATCATTTAATTTAAATTTACGGTAACTCTGAAAGAAAAAACAATCGATTTTGTAAATTTCGATGCCTAAACATAGTTAATTAGATTGAAATAAACAAGGTTTTGTCTATGCACTTTGTCTGAAATGAGTATTTGATTAGCTATAGCGGTAAATTACTGACCGCAACTCTAGTGTTTGAAAGTGCTAGTAATTCAAAGAGCGCGTAGGACGGCAACACTGCAGTGCAGTTGCGCTTCCAGCGCGCTCTTCATCAAAGACGAAACCAAACCTATCGCTATACCTCGTTAAATACTCATTTGACCAAAAAAGTGTATAGAAGAAACGTCATTTATTTCGATGTTATTACCATGATTCAAGCAACAAAAATTTGTAAATCTATGAGAAGCTGTTTATTCGAGCGCATTCGTCATCAAAGACTAAACTAAACCTACCGCTATAACTCGTAATATAATCATTTCAAACGGAAAGTGCATGGAAGAAAAGTTGTTTATTTTGATTAATTCGTTTATGTTTTGACACCAAAAAGTGGGAAATCAATTACTGTCCTTTCCTTCAGGTTTACCAAATTTACTACAGCTACAGCTTGTATCTAAATTTTAACTGCTCTTATTGTTAAGTGTTGAAAGTTTTTCCTGCATGGAATAATCAAAATTTATGAAAAAATGTGTATAATGAAAAATTATTACCTTTTTCCCTCATCATTAGAACAATTATGACTCCCTTGTAGAGTATGTTTTATATTAGCAATAATTTTTTAAGCTGTTTATATCCTACAATAGGTAGAGTGTGTGAAAAAGTCTTTGTTGAAAATCTTTATATTGAGGTAATAAAAATTATAACTGTTTTTTTTGCTAACAAGTTCAGTATTTTCAACATTGTAGTGGAGATTGAAGAACATTTGCAATTCTTTATATCTCTAAGTATATAAATTGGAAAAAATTTCTACACTGGCAAGATATTGTGACTACTGTGTCTGCATGGCTGATCAAAAGATTATTTTGTGGATGTTGTTGTGGGACAGGTAGGCTTCCTACCATCAACAAGTGTAGCCTGAATCGATAGCACTTATATACATCAGTTGTGACCGACCTACCTACATCTCCTATCCTGTCTCAAGGTGAATGATTGAGCCAACACTCCCAGGTAATGGGTTTAGAATTCTTTCTTTTTTTTGTTTATTAACACACCTTTACAATAATTACACATATCCATAGAAAAATAGCCAGGTGTGGACAGTAATAAATTCCCTACCTACAATGAACCCTACAAATGAATACCCTCAATTATGACACAGTAGCCTGCTATATTAAGGGAAATCCAGCGCAGCAGCCCTGGAGCAACTTCCTAAACAGCAATAGTAGTCAACACAAGGCTCGTCCCGCAGGAGCGCAAGAGCACTAGTAAGGCAACGGCAGCGGCTGAGTAGGCCGGGGCGCGGCAGTGGCAGAGAATGCCAGAGTGCAGCAACGGCGGAGTATGCCGGGGAACCACAGCAGTGTGAGGTGCCGAAGTACAGCGGCAGCAGGCGGAGTACCGCAGCGGCAAAAGATGCCGGAGGAAGACTCAGCCGTTGTGGGCCGCTCTTCGGTCTCACGTAGTGGAGGCTGGTACCACAGAGCTCTGGGTGATGGCTCTGGAGTACCCTGGTTGGCCTCTGCTTCTGCTCTCCAATTGGAGGTTGATCGGAGGTTGATCCGGAAGTTTGGAGGTCTGGAGGTTTGCAGGTCTGGAGTACAGCAGCCACAAGAGATCGGAGGAAGACTCAGCCTTTGTGGACTGCTCCTCAGTCTCAAGTTGTGGAGGTTTATTGGAGGTCTTCCTGCCAATCCGTCACGCAAAATAAATAATAACTTCTAATTATGACACAGGCAATAAGGTACATAGTTTCTCACTTTCACACAACAAATAATCGATATCATTTACAAATAAATATTTCAATAAATAAATAAACCTATATATTCTTTTAATTCAATCCCATCGCTGCCTATTACTCTTACCCTTGCTGGATGATGCTGCTCTTAATAATCTGCTCGTATACTATATTGCTGAACAACGGAATCTTATCCTGAACCAATTAACATAGATAAATCTGTTCTGAAACAGAAAAAGTAGGGGTTAGGGGAATAGGCAGATTGCACCATCTCATTAGCAAACACGGTTTAGGAGACTGGTGAATCATCCCATTACATTCCCCCCCACCAAGTGCAACCATAGGGTGCACTTAACACAAACTGCTATTTTCTAAACAATATACACTTGTTATATACATACATTACTATCACATCTTAAATCTATAATTACAATAAATGAACTCTAGTGTCTATAATTTCCAAGTCATAGGAATTTTATTATAAGATGACGCTTTGATAATGAACCTTACAAACTACAACATATCTCACAGACGCATAGACGCATTGATATCAACATACCGTTCGACAGAACACGGCAAGTTGCTGGTATTGTCATTCGACATATCATGACAATCCGTACACTAAGCGCAGACATTACACCATTTACCAATAGTTATTTACAAACAGTCTATGTACATTTCAATTGCATCACATTTATTTGCAATAAACGGCACCGCATTAACACATATTACTTAGCCTGCTATTTAATCCAATACTTAACTTACTACTTAATCTACATGATTTTTTTGTATTTTTATCTTTTTTCATTCTTTTTTTTTTTTTATAAGCTACTTATTTTTGACCTTATATTCTAATGTTCTTAACTGTACATTGGGCATGTTTTCCACATTCCCTCTAGCTCTAGTAATTCTACCAGAAGAAATGTAGTCCAACCTTACCGGTGAAACACGGGGACTCTTGGTTTGTTCTCCATCACTAGCTGTAACACCAACTCTTGTACCACTAGACATGTATCTCCTTTGCCACATTTCCCTCAAAACTTCGTTGTTGGATTTTCTATACTTTGATGTACCTTCTTGCATCTGTTTGGAATGGTCCCTAATTCTCTTTAAAATGTTTAACTTCTCTTCTTCTCTCTTGTCAATAGTTCTGAATCCTGTGAAGTCATCTGTAAAGCCTGAGAAGTAACGGCTTTCCTCGGAAGTGTTGCTTACAAATAGTTGTAGAATATCTCCAGTTTGTCTTTCTTCATCTGTTTCTCCTACTTTGTTTCTATCTTGAGCTTCCTGCTCAGAGCAGTTAATCACTTTTTGTAGGTAATTCTCTTGAAAGCTCCAAGCTCTCTCGGACCAGATTAAAAAATTCTCTATCAAAGAGCTATTCTGTGTTGCACTTTTAGTGCTTATCTGAAGGGAACTTGACTGTGGTGTTTTACTTTTTATGCTGGAGATTGGTTCATCCAACCCTAAGTCAAAATCATCTGACAAACCCCTAAACATAGGAGATGACATCCTATAATCAATGTTTGCTATTACTGGTGAATCCATACTTATTTGTTGTAATACTTGGTCTTTGGTGGCCTCACTGCAAGGAAGTTCACTCAGATTTTTAGGAATTAAATTGAGTTTTACCCTCCTAGTCTTTTCCCTTCTTTTCTTTATTACTACCTTTTCTTTTGACTTGGAAATTTTGTTTCCTAACTTATTCATCTCTTTATTTCTACTCTCAGAGCTAGGGAAAGGAAGCACAGTTTCCTCCCACGAATCACTAGGATTACTGCTAAAGATAATACTTGTAATCCCCTGGGCTGATCCTGCTTCACAATCACTGTCAGTGGTTGCTTTGTGGACTCTATTTTCTTCATTGAAGATAACATGTTCCTTCAGGTAGTCTGGAACTTCCCTCCAAAGCTTTAATTGCTTATAATGTGCTTTGATATTAACTTCAGTTGAATTCATTCTCTGTAGTTCATAAGTTACACTATTAGATTGAACTTTGGTTACTCTATAAGGACCGTCATATTGTCTGGACAACTTATTTGCAACCCTGTTTCCTTTCTTTATTGTTTTCCTTAACACAAGCTGGCCTACTCTAAATGGTGAGAACTGTGGATGTCCTGCTTTCCAGGTGGATGTTATATCCCTGTCTACAGGAATGTTGCGATCTGTTGGATGGGGTGTCTGCAAGATGCACTGAGATGGACTCATTCCTAATTGTGAATGTACAGTGTTGTTGTGGACTATTAATGCCTGTGAGAGATGATTGTCCCATGTATGGGGATTTTCCTGTACTAACCCTTTCAAGAGTTGAATGATGGTACGATTGCACCTTTCTACACATCCATTAGATGATGCCTTGTACGGAGTGGAATAGATGTGTGAGATATTGTGGAATTCAAGTAGAGCATTGAATTCCTGTGACTTAAATTCAGGGCCATTGTCCGTTAGTACTCTGTTAGGAAGTCTCGTTATTGATGGAAGTACATGAGCTGAAAATGCTGCAGCAACAGTTTTTGCCTTTTTATTGCTCAACGGCACTGCTGTTAGCCATTTAGAAAAATGGTCGACAGCCACAAGAACCACAGAATTATTCTTGTTAGTCTTGGGCAGCAACATCAGATCTACAGCTATTAATTCGAAAGGTGTTGTTGTTTTTATTTTGAGAGTTGGAGGAATAATGTGTTGATTACTAACCTTGAAGAACTGACAGTGGGGACATGATGCACAAATATCCCTAGCAATTTTGTCTAAAGCAGGGTGCCAAAAGCTCCTGAGAATGATGTCAACTAACTTATGTCTACCTATGTGAGAAAGCTGAGTATGAACCTTTGAAACAATTTCAGTCATCAAAGCAAATGACACTACTACGGAGGAATATCTATCTGTGTCTCGCATGAGTAAGTCAAGGTGCACTCTGAGATTCTTCTTATACTTTTTGAACTGATCTAATGTTTTATTTCTCCAAAACTTAATATCCAGGTTTGTTGTAATATGGTCTTTCAAAGTACTTATGGCTAAATCATTATTCTGTATATCAGTCAACTGTTCATTTGTCAAAGTAAATTTGACTTTGGGAGATAAGTCATCTATTCTATGGTGATCAGTCTCTGATGAGGAAGACTGTTCATCAACAACTGCCTCATTCTCCTGTTCACAAGTGATGTTTAGACTGAGATGTGAAGCTTTGTCCGGAACTGAAGTTGGGCTTCTACGACCGAGTGAATCTGTTACTCCTCGGAGATGAGCGTTCTGTGCTAGCTGTAGAGGATGAATTTGATGCTCTGATTCGTTCTTTATGTGCATGTGTTTGGATTGAAAATCTAGTACAATCTTGTTTTTGGATAGAAAATTGGCTCCTAAGATACAGCAACACTGCATAGTTTTTGTTGGGACCACTGCAAATGGTGCACTGTCTGTAACTTCTATTTCCATTATTTTAGGTCTTAATTGTACTATTTTTAACACTTCTGTTTGGTTCTGACCTATTCCTCCCAACAACTTATTCTCTTGATTTACTAATGAATTGTCAGTGATTACAGGATAAATTAAGTCAAAGACAGATTCACTAATAACACTAACTTGGGCTCCTGTGTCGATTATGCAACAGAAGCTAAGATCTTGAATTGTTGCAATGTACTTTCCATCAGTGCTGTGGTTACACAGACACTGTTTGGCAGTAGAAGCAGCTAGTAGATTGTTTTCCTCTAGGGGTTCCTGGAAATTGACATGGATGTCAACCGGCAAAGCCTCGGATGAATGTGTAGTGTTAATGTTTTTCTCCTGAATATTTTGTTGAATCCTATCATTACATGCTGTTGTTAGAGCAATGACTGGATTAAAATGAATTCCAGCCAAACACTGAAGGTGTATGATTCTTGGTGGTTGGTAAACTTTGTCTGATTTATAAATGACTGGAGTGTGCATCCCATGGTGTACCCATATCTCTACATTGAAAATGTCACTTGCTGCCAGAAGAAATTCCTCACAGGGTAATTCTCCTGGATTTTTCATTAAAAGTAATTGTTTCCTTTTGGCCTTGTCAAGCTTAATTTGAAATTTATCAGGATTGTTTAACAAATGTTGCACCAGCTGCTCACGCAAGGTCTCATGATCTTCAGGTAAGTTTGCGTCAGATTCATTCATTTCCAGATTAGACAGCAATAAAAACAAAGATATGAAGAGTGAATTTCCTCCTCCTTCTACCTTTTCCAGTACCTTTAATCCTTTGGGTAATTCTGGGGTAGTGGTCCATTGGGAACCTTCTGGAACTGTAGGTGTGTTGTAAATGACTCTGGATAAAGCATCAGCTGCTTCATTCTGCAGTCCTGGTCGATATCGAATGGTGAAATCATATTCTGCAAGTTCATTTATAGTGCGCATTAACCTGGAGTTCTCTCCTGACATATTGTGCAAATATAATAATGGTTTGTGGTCAGTGTACAGTGTGAATTTTACTCCAAACAAAAATGCCCTAAAGGTTTTGATACCCCAACGTAATGCTACCAATTCTCTCTCTATAGTAGAATAGCGGCGTTGGGCCTCTGAGAAGGTAGTGGATGAATAAGCAATTGTTTTGTATTGCCCCTGCTGTTTTTGCATTAAGCATGCTCCTGCTCCTACACCTGAAGCATCTACAAAGAGTTCTAGGTCTTCTGATTCTCCAGAATAATCCGGAAATGAGAGGGTAACTTCTTCAGCTAACTTGCTCTTCAGAGATTCAAATGCATTATTCATTTCTGGTGTCCAGTTTAACGTCTTTCGTTTTGGTCCGCCTGTTAATTCGGTGAGCGGTTTGGCAATGACAGAACATTGACTCACGAATTTTCGTTGAAAGTTTACTAATCCTAAAAATTGCCTCAACTGGGTGACGTTAGTTGGTTTTGGAAAGTTCACAATTTTCTCTATATACTCAGGTGACTTTTGGATACCTTTCTCACTGATCAAATGACCTAGAAATGAAACCTTTTCCTTGAAAAATTCACATTTGTTAACCTTGATTTTGATTCCATTGTTCATCAATGTGGTAAGAACTTTCTCTACCATTGAGAGATGTTCATCAAAAGATTTGCTAATTATTAATATATCATCAATATAAACGATGATGTTTTGAAAGCATAAGTCAGAGAGGATTTCCTGCATGTTTCTTTGGAATTGGATACCACTATTTTTAAGACCAAAACTTAACCTCTTAAACTGATACTGATTGTGGGTTGTACTGAATGATGTATATGGCCTACTTTCTTCATCAATAGGGACTTGGTAGTAACCCTTAATTAAGTCTAACTTGGTGAAATACTTAACCTGGTGTGCACTATAGATTGAATCAGTTAAATTTGGCATTGGGAATTTTTCAGGTTTGGTTACGCTGTTGAGTTTTCGGTAATCCACACACAGTCTTAATTGCCCATCTGGTTTTCTAATTGGTACTACAGGTGAAGACCACGGTGATCGGCTATCCTCAATTATATCCAAAGCCTTCAATTCCTGACATTGTCTTTCTATTTCCTTATTAACCGGTTCTGCAAATCGTCTTGGCTTCTGCCATATTGGTGTGTGGTTTGTAAGTTCTATTTTATGAGGTGTTACAAGCGCCTTCCCAATGTCATTTTCATCCTTACTTAGGGCTTCTTCAACATTCTTCAACATACTAACAACCTTTTTCTTCTCAGTTGGTTCTAATGTTTCCCCAATGTCTAATTCAGCTTCCATCTTCTCCATGGTCCATTCTGAGGTTCCTGATACCTCTTCCTCAAGTTCTACAATGGTGCTCACATAACCTAGTAAGTCACCTTTCTTGATTTTACTATCTTTAACTGGAACTTTTTGGCGAACAATGACCCGGTTCTTTTCATTATTTATGGAAAAAATTCCATCTATGCCAGTGCACTTCTTATTTTTCATTTTCCCATTATAGTAATAGATGTCCCTTTGGCAAGCTTCACTTTGGCAAATGAGATTAACTTGAACGTTTACTTCAGTAGATTTTCCTGAATAATTGACAGTTTCTGAGGCATGAACTGGGACAGATTCATGAATTATTCTCATGGGCTTTGCAGTTTCACCTAAATAGATGTCAACTCTTGCATTATTTTTAGCAACCTTTGAAATCATTCTTTTACCTATGTTAACAATGAGCTGATTTTCAACCATGAATGGAGTCCCTAATATTATTGGATGATTTATAGCCTCATCAGGTACTACACTGAAAGTGGTTTCACAAGCCTTTATATCATAAAAGGAAAAGTTAAAGTGTGCTACACCAAGTGTTTTTACATTTACTATACCCAATCCTTGAAGGACACTGGAGTGGTCTGGGTTGCTTGTTAGGTTTAACTGATCAACAAGAGATTTCCGTATGAGATTAGTGGCTGCACCTGTGTCAAGTAGAGCTTCTATCCTGTGTTCTTGGATGCGGGTTTCTACGATTAGTAACTGACCCGGTTCCAGAGCTGCCAAATTTACCCAGGCGCTGCCATTGTCATCTGGCTGTGAAGTTCCTGGAACAGCATTATCGGTCTTGAGGCACATTTTTGTTCTTTGGCTTGCTTCTTCAACACAAACTGAAGAGAGTCTGGAAGGTTCCTTCCTTTCTACTTCTTCTTTTGGCTTTACTTGGGTGCTTCGTGTTATGCCGTGGTCACCGAAATAGTTAGTGGTTTCCGGATCGTCACCATCTTCATCTTCTACCTCAAGACAATCAAAGCGATTATGGGTCTCAAAGGGTGAAAATAAAGTGTAGGGGTGCTTCTTGGCTACTGGCATACCCCTGTCTTTACCAGAGCCTGTCAGTTTGACGCCCTGCCATACAGATTTTCGTCACTGCGCGCCCTGTTTCCTTGAGGTGTTAAGGGTGCAAAGGTAACAGTACCACCTGGGGTTCCTGGATTTTGAGATATCCCCCTGGGAGCATGCTGTGATTGTGACCTTTGACGGAACCTTGCAGGCCTTTGGTTGCATTCTCTGTAATAATGTCCTCTTCTCCCACATGCATAGCAGGAATTTGTTTTAGTTCTGCATTCAGCAGCACCATGACCATATCGGTTACAGTACGTACAAGTCATGTCGTGAGAAGTAAGTCTTGCTGGCGGTCTCATGTTGAAGTTCCTTGGTGGTTCGGGGTTGGGTCTTGAGTAACTGTAATGCTGGTAGTTTGGCCTTTGATGTTGGAAGGAAGATGTACTGTTTAGAGAGACTGAATTTATTTGTTGAGCCTGATGGTTTCTGCTGTCCCGAGGAGAGTGCCTGCCAAAGCTGACACTGTTGAGGAATGTAGACCCGTTCGTACTCCTTGTTCTTTGGTCATTCTGAGTGCCTGCATCCCGGTACAGCTTTTTCTGACCTACACTAATAGTGATTTCTTTTTGGTTGTCCCCCTCCACACTCTCGTTACTTTCTGATTCTTTTTCATTTTCCTTTTCTACATCCCTGAACCTGGCACACTTCTGAATGGAGGACCATTTTACCTTTTTGTTGTTGATTTTGTCACTGATCATTTGAGTTGAGATGATCCTTTTGAAGTCCTTAGGAATAGTTTGTAGGAACTTGTCCCGTAGAACAGAGCTTGATTGAACCTTATGTTTAGGGTAAGCTATTTTAAACAACCTCTCAACGCGGCTGCTGTAGAGGTAGAGAGGTTCTCCTTTGTGGTATCTTATTTTATTGAAATCCTCTCGGTTCCTCTTCTTCCGTAATTCGGCCATGTCTTTATACCAATGAACAAGTTTGTATTTAATGGTGGAGTAGGTGTCCCCTACATCTCTCAGAGATTTCATTGCCATGAGGGTTTGGCCACTGAGCTGCTTCTCCAGCTCCCCTATCCAGAAGCGACTATCGCCTTTGGAATTTTCCTCACAATATCTTTCAAACCTCTTCAGGTAGTCTCTCAAGTCCTGCCCTGACTTTTCATCAAACTTTTCTTGTTGCGGAATTCTCCGATTGTCAAATCTTTCCATTAGTTTTTGCAGTGTTTTGAGTTCCCCTTGCTGGGTGGTCAGAAGAGGTTTCTGTTGTGTCCCGAGTACGAACCGTTGAGTTTTCGCCACAAAAAGGAGTAAAGGGCGGTTGGACGTGAGAGCTTACACCGAACTCTGCTATCAGGAAATCTCAAAGCTCAGCAGTATACAACGCGCCAGATGTCGATGTGTACACAGCGAGGGCTCGACCGTTACGAGAAAGAGGCAACACCTGCGCTCCGAGGGGCAGCGTGGCAGCGTGGCAACAGCGTGGCACCAGCGTGGCACCAGCGTGGCACCAGCGTGGCACCAGTGTGGCAGCGGACGGCAACAGCAGATGGCAACGGCTGGCGCTGCTACCCGAGGGCGCGACTGGGCCTAAGCGGCGACAACGGTATTCAGCTGCGGCTTTTGCTGCATGCCCCAGAAGTAACGGTCTCGGCGCGAGTCTACTTAAAGGGTACGACGAGGGCTAGGGCATTATCACTATAGAGCGAAACTCCGTCGCTTAAAGATCTCTCGGTGCCGCTTTCTTTAATTTGTAAAACTTGTATACGGTAGGCACACCGTATTAGTCCCTGAATCTGTGTTAATCTTCACGTAAAAGACTTTAACGTACAATTCGAGATCTTGTCATCATACCCCGACATCGCTGCGTATCCAAAGTTGCGTAAGACCCTCGTAGCAATTGTTCTTAAATTTGCTAGTCTCATCTACCCCATTGTCATATTTTGTGTACATCTTTCAATATAACAAGTAAAACGACGTGGCCACGTTGAAAGAATCGTGTTTTCTTTCGGAAAATAACTCCTTTGATTTTTAGACTTGAAAAGAAAGAAAATTTGAAAAATCATAAACTCGGATTCTACAAAAAAAAAGAAGTATATAACAAAATGGTGGCAGCGGTGGGATCATAACCCATTAAAACTTAACGTCTCCGCAAGAGACCGCTGTTGCCACGCTACCGATTAAAAAAAAATTAGATGTTTAACGTAACATGAATGGCCACATGATTAGGAAGTTTATTTCACTCATCATTGTACCCATTCTATTCACATAATTCATGTCATTGTTTTGATTTACTTGTGTATTTCCCATGTGATTTATTGTCATTATTTGCACCTTGTGTCAGTGTATTGATTTATTTCGTGTGAACTTGTACCATATTTACTATTTTGATGCTTTACCCATTTATTGTCTCATTCCCATTGCGTAATTTAACCCATTTACCTTTCTAATATGATTATTGTGCCTATTCAAAACCCCATTTTATCCCCATTATGACCCTATTTTCTATTACTGTTGTTGATGTTATTGACGACTCATTTATTTCTGTGCATTTGGAAACTTATTGTGCGAAAAACTCAATTATGTCTGTGTATTTGGAAACATATTGTACGAAATATTGCATTTAAACTTCTAATTTGAAACTCTAAAATTGCTATCAGTGTTCATTGTGAATCTATTTTGCTTCGCCAATTTTGCCCTAATTATCAGTTGAAACCATGGCTGGGGACGATAATGAAAGTAATCAAAGGAACAATGGTGAGAATAGTCAAAGTAGCTTTGTCACTTTAAATCATGCAATTGAACTGCCTAAATTTAATGGTGAAGGCTGTGTAACTTCATTTTTAAAACACTTTCAGACCAGAGTTGACATCTACACGAATGACATCGATTTGCAATGTCGTTATTTGAAAAATGCTCTTACTGGGAAGGCTTGGGATTCTTATGTCCTCAAGTCCGACCAATTGGTCACGCTGGAAGATGTCAAGACTTGGCTTATTTCTGTGTACAAGGGGGCTGTAAATTATAGAAAAACCGTTCATAAAATCCTATTTAATCTGCGTCAAGAGAATGATGAGACAGTGAATGCTTTTGCAACTCGCGTTCTTGCTAGCTGGAAGGACGTGTTCGGTCCAGAATGGCACTACGAGGATAGCAAAGCACAAAAGATACTCATTCCTACTATCATTAAAAATATGAATCCCAAGATCAGTGAAAAATTATCTCATGATTTTGATCCTGAGAGTGTGACAAAACTCCTAGACAAAGCGAGGTCAATTGAGGAGTCTTTGATCGAAGAAAGAACTATGTTGAGCCGGAAGAGGCGAATTCACGAAAGTGATGTGGTGGTTGAGAAGTACCAATACAATTCACCACAAAAGCGAGCGTACCAGCCTAAAAATCCATTCAAATGGCAAAGTGCTTCACACAAAAATGCTCGCCCATTTAATAATTATCAACGCAAATTCAATGGCCATCCGAGTCAGAATGGTGACATCGCCGCAGTAAAGTCAAAAAACTTCCACGGCAACCGAAAAGCTTTTCCCCCGTGATTTTGCTAAATATTGAACAGAAAAAATGCTCCACTTTCGTTGATTCAGGCTCTTCCGTGACTCTTGTGAAATCTTGTGTAATTAGCAAATTATTCAAAACTCCACCCCGAATTAAACGATGCACTAAAGTTCTCTGTTCTGTAAATGGAGATAATCTCCACACTCGAGGTACGATTGACTTGAAATTTAAACTAGGTGATGTTGAGTATTGCCATTCCGCTATTATTGTGGAAGATTCTTACTTCCCTGGAGCTGTCTTGATAGGCCGAGATTTCCTTAAGAGATTCGGTATTGAAATAAAATACAGTCAGCATGAGAAAGGTCACGTGAGAATTAATGATAAAATTTACCCATTTCAATCAGTTGCTGCTTCTAATTCAGTAAATTTTGTGAAACAATCTGAGGATGCATCATTCAGTGTCGCGAGAATGTCACATGATCTGACTATTGAGGGAGGCACGTTGTGCCATTCCTTTTTGAGAGTTCCCAAGCACATGAATGGAAAAACAGTCGTTCTAAAACAGAGCGTTACGTGCAAAGGAATAGCAGTGCCTCGCACGTTAGCCACAGTCCGTGATGGCGCCGTACCAATAGTCTTTGTAAATTATAATGATAAGAATGTTCTTGTACCTAGAAATAAAATTTGTGCTAGTTTAGATGTTGCCATTGAGGACCCAGAGCCTGGCTCAGACGAAAGCGAGAGTGATGCTCAAGCGCAGACACGGCGCAAGGCCTATGAGGCGGTGGCTGTAGTGCACAGTGACCATGGATGTAGACAAACGAGCGAGTCAGCTCACTGCCGCTCTGACCAGCAGGCAGAGATTGGGAATAGCAGACTCATACGCGTCGCAGAGAAACGCAATGAACCTGAATTCAATGAAATGATAGACGATGTTGATTTGTCTCACTTGAACTTAGATCAGAGAACGACCCTTGTAAACTTGATTAACAAACACAGGAATGCGTTCGCGGTTGGAGACGAGATTGGTCATGCGCGAAATGCTGTGCATAGATTAGACGTTCAGGGACACTCCCCCATCAATACACCGCAGTATCGAGTTCCTCACGCTACAAAACAATTGGTTGAAGAGCATGTCCAGGAGATGCTCAGGCAAAAAGTTATTGAACCAAGTTTTTCGCCTTGGTCTTCCCCAATCTTAGCTGTACGTAAAAGTGATGGTTCACATCGGATCGTAGTTGACTTCCGACTTATCAATAAGATTTGTAGGAAGGACTCTTTCCCTATTCCGAATATGACAGACACCTTGGAATCTCTAAAGGGCTCAAACTTGTTCACCACTTTAGATATGAGAAGCTCCTATCATCAGATCGAACTGTCCCCAGAGAGCAGAGACATTACCGCTTTCAAAACACCGACAGGTAGTTATAGGTATTGCCGTTCACCCCAAGGTCTTATCACATCTGCGGCTGCACTTCAAAGAGCGGTTAATATGGCTTTTTCTCCATTCATTTCAAAATTTCTGTTCTGTTACGTTGACGACATCATCATCTATTCAAAAAATTTCGAGACTCATGTCGAACATTTGGATAAGGCGTTGCTTCAAACAGCTGCTTCAGGCTTCAAACTAAGTCTCAAAAAATGCCAATTTGCTGCGAGTAGCGTAACCTTTCTTGGAGTCAAAGTCAGTTCGGAGGGACTCACACCCCGACCTGCTAAAGTCCAGGCCTTGGCAGATGCTTTGAGACCTGGGAGTGTTAAAGAGGTGAAGAGATTCTTAGGCTCTACCGGATTCTTTAGAAAGTTCATTAAAAATTATGCTCATATCGCGGCACCTCTAACCGAGCTTACAAAAAAGACGAACGTATTTAAATGGACTGACGTCCATCAGCGAGCTTTCGATGACTTGAAAGATAAACTTGTGTCTGCGCCTATACTTAAATTTCCTGACTTTCAGAGAGAGTTTGTGTTGCACACTGATGCCTCGGGCATTGCAATTGGAGGAGCATTACTTCAGATGCATGACGGCATTGAGTTACCTGTAGCATACTATAGTCGAAAATTAAAAGGAAATGAACTTAAGTACTCTGCAACAGAACTCGAAGCTCTTGCTATCCATGATTCAATCAAACATTATGATGCGTACCTGTACTTAAATGAATTTGTCGTAGTAACAGATCACCGTCCCTTAACGTTCATTTTTGCTAATAAAACAGGTAATCACCGTATTTCAAGATGGGCTCTGCTTCTTCAGGAGTATAATTTCTCTGTTCGGTACAAGCCGGGAGCACAACACCATTTGCCCGACTATTTGTCTAGATCCGAAAGAATCGTCAATGCTGTCGTAGACACTGCTGAGTCAAACTGTAGTAATAAGAATGATCCTAAAATTAATGCTGATGTTCCTTCTAGAATTAAGCCTTGTTCTAATAATAATGCGACAGATGTTCCCGTCGACGACGTGTGCCCTCCACCCGTGTACAGTGAACGTGATAAGAGTGTTGCCGTCGAGGCAAAGCAATTGAGCCTGGATGATGTTGTTTCAGAGCAAGAAAAGGACTCACTTTGGTCTGGTGTAAGAAACTTGTTAACTGGCAATGACTTGGGTGATACTAAGATTTCAAACATTGACGAATATTTTATTGATGAGAACAATGTCCTGTGTAGGTTGTCGAGAAAGAAACGCAGAAACGGTAGAAGTAATGTACAAATAGTCATTCCTAAGACTTTAGTTAAGGTAGCTTTAAAGCTGAGCCATGACAACGATTTGTCCGCTCATATGGGTTTCCTGAGAACTCTTGAACGTGCCAGAGATAAATTCTTCTGGATTAATCAGATTCGTGACGTCAAAGAACACGTGAAGAAATGTTTGCAGTGCCAACGAAGGAAATGGCAGGGCCAATTTAAAGTCCCCTTAGGTAAATTTCCTGAAACCTCGTACCCCCTTGAAAGAGTTGCTGTTGACCTTGTTGAACTTCCTGTTAGTTACGCAGGCAACAAATACCTTCTAACAATAGTTGATCATTTCACAAGATATGTTGATGCTTATCCCCTCGCAGATAAGTCTGCCGATACTGTCACCAGAGCTTTCGTCCAGTACGTCGGAAAATTTTCAGCTCCAAATACTATTGTCAGCGACAGAGGCAGCGAGTTTACTAATAAGTTGTTCCAGGATGTATGCAAAAATCTCAAGGCGAGGTCACAGACTACGACTGCTTATCACGCTATGGCGAATGGTTGCTGCGAGAGAATGAACGGTACCCTGAAAACAGCGATCTCCCACTTGGCTGCTGAAGATAGGTTCTCTTGGGATGAGAGCGTGGCATTCGTTACCCTAGCTGTAAATACTTCCTACCAGACTGCGATTAAAGACACGCCGTTCTTTTTGTTTTACGGCGGAGATGCTAACCTTCCTTACCACGACATTTTCAAGGAACAGCCCATCAACTACGCATGTGACCAAGAGTATTCAACTGAAGTTTCTCTCCGTCTGTCTAAAGCATTTGCTGCAGTTCGGAAGAATTCGGAAGCTGCGAGGCAAGCTGCCGCAAACATCTACAATCGAACGGCCAAAGAATGTGATATTCAACCTGGGGCACTAGTGATGCTTAGGAATGAGACAGGTCGCACCGACGTAGATCGTGCTTGGCCTACGAGGTTCAGAGGCCCCTTCCGTGTGATCTCTCGACGGGAAAATAACATCACCATCAAGGGTGTATACTCGGATCGAAAAGAGCAGACCGTGCACCTGAACCGTGTGAAACGTGCTTATCTTGACGACGCCATGGCCTTCCCTTTCAATAACGGTGGCGAAGAAGACGAACCGCAAGGGGCAGGGACGAACGACATTCCTGCAGTGCAAAGTACGAGCCAGAGGAATGAAGGAATGATTCCTAGGTACTCTCTGAGAAATCGGACGAGACGCCCAAACTATGTATGATTATTTGTGTCTCGCAAGGACGTCCCAAAACTTCGATGATGATTGCTCCATTTCATTCTAAAGATGTACTATGTTTAATATTAAGAATGTTTCTAACCATTTCCCTTGTGTTTAACATTTCTTTCGTATTACAAATTTAGGATACGTGCTTTGACTTAGAATTAACTGATTTTCCACGTCCCAAAACTTCAATAATGATTATCTCATTTCACTCCCAAATGTTCTATGTTTAATATTAAGAATGTTTTCTAATCATTTCCCTTGTGTTTAACATTTCTTTCATATTTCAATTTTAGGATAAGTGCTTCGACTTAAATTTAAATGATTTCTCCAGCGAAATGCAGATAGGATGTATTACATGATTAATGTCGATTTATAAATCAATTTATGTATTTACCTTGATGATGCTCATTAATCAGATAAAAATTTTACTCGATGTCAAATTTGTAACCCGTTCGTATGTCTTTTCATAGCTCTTCCCCAGGAATGCGTGCTAATACGTAGGAACTTTCCTTTACAGCCCACTAATTATCCGAGATATTGAATGTCATATTATGTATTTCTCATTAATTTCATTTACCGTGCATTTTGTGTTCTCTAACGGATTTCTTTGAGCTTATTGCGTTAGACTACTTTGATCTCTCATAAATTTCATTTACCTTGCATTTATTTTATTTTGCGTTAGTTATAATGTTCTCTAACGGATTTCTTTGAGCTTATTGCGTTAGATTACTTTGATTCTAGTTAAAATGCTATCGAAGGATGGTACACCGGGATGTGAATGGCATGGGGGAGATTGGATGAGTAGATGGACACAATTGATTACGATAAGTCAAAGAAATCCGAGAGAAAAAATTTATCAAAGCCTGAGATTAACGGGGAACGATTGATTACAGCAATGCTGCGCCGACTGGGGTCTGAGCAGCGGCAGCACACACCCTCCTCTCTCCACCGCAGCTGCGCCGCGGCTGGGAAGCCGTGTACAGGCGCACAGCACTCACGCACCGCTCGCCCGCGCAGCAGTGCAGCGACCCAAGGGCAGTGTGCAGGCGCACAGTACACTACCAACGCTATGGCAACACCGCTCTCCATGCCAGCTGTTTCTGCTGCGCGCCGTCAGCGACGACCTTGCTATTAAAGAGCCCGCTACAGCTGTCCTGGCACGCCGCGGCCCCAGCTGTACAGACGCAATAGGCGGACCCAGTTTCCCATCTGCAGCAACAGTACACCCACTCGTACAAAGGACTGGACTTTCCCCTGAACATCTATATTTTCGCCAGACACGGATTCAACAACGGCGAAAAAAAATAAGAAGATACCGTTGGACAGCAATATGTCCGTAGTAACTACACGCAGGAGGTTGAGTATAGACTGGTCGAATGCATATTCGATATTTTATTAAGGTGGTTTTCACCCCTTGAACGTCTTCAGAAGGCCTCTGATAGAACGTCATTAGCCAAGAGAGAAGATCTTCGATAGTGAACTGGAATGGGACGTCCCGACGACTACAGTAAGCTATCGCTTGTTCAGGATCTTCGATTCAGAAGTGCGTCAGAAGCACAAATCTCAAGGCTTGTCTAATTTCGCCCCTGCAATGAAGTACGAATCTCAGATGCGTGACTTCAGTAGACGGAAACTTCCATTTTACATCCAGGAGGATGTTGATTAATATAGGTTGGGGGGATTCTGTTGTGTCCCGAGTACGAACCGTTGAGTTTTCGCCACAAAAAGGAGTAAAGGGCGGTTGGACGTGAGAGCTTACACCGAACTCTGCTATCAGGAAATCTCAAAGCTCAGCAGTATACAACGCGCCAGATGTCGATGTGTACACAGCGAGGGCTCGACCGTTACGAGAAAGAGGCAACACCTGCGCTCCGAGGGGCAGCGTGGCAGCGTGGCAACAGCGTGGCACCAGCGTGGCACCAGCGTGGCACCAGCGTGGCACCAGCGTGGCACCAGTGTGGCAGCGGACGGCAACAGCAGATGGCAACGGCTGGCGCTGCTACCCGAGGGCGCGACTGGGCCTAAGCGGCGACAACGGTATTCAGCTGCGGCTTTTGCTGCATGCCCCAGAAGTAACGGTCTCGGCGCGAGTCTACTTAAAGGGTACGACGAGGGCTAGGGCATCATCACTATAGAGCGAAACTCCGTCGCTTAAAGATCTCTCGGTGCCGCTTTCTTTAATTTGTAAAACTTGTATACGGTAGGCACACCGTATTAGTCCCTGAATCTGTGTTAATCTTCACGTAAAAGACTTTAACGTACAATTCGAGATCTTGTCATCATACCCCGACATCGCTGCGTATCCAAAGTTGCGTAAGACCCTCGTAGCAATTGTTCTTAAATTTGCTAGTCTCATCTACCCCATTGTCATATTTTGTGTACATCTTTCAATATAACAAGTAAAACGACGTGGCCACGTTGAAAGAATCGTGTTTTCTTTCGGAAAATAACTCCTTTGATTTTTAGACTTGAAAAGAAAGAAAATTTGAAAAATCATAAACTCGGATTCTACAAAAAAAAAAAAGTTTATAACATTTCCGTTTCGGAGTCCTAGCCTGAACTGATGAGTCAGAACTCAAAGTTCGCGAGTCAGTGGAACTAGTAGCATCATCGGAGCTAACACTATCCTCAGAGGTGAAAGAATCCTTGGGTGGCTGAGCCGGCCGATTTGTTTTGGGAATAGCTCCCTGTTTCTCGGATCTTACCTTTGTAGACTTTGGTTCCTCACAGGTATCAATTTCAATCCGTTGGAAATTTTTCTGGAGTTCAATCAACATTTTCTTGGACGAATTGGACATTTGTGAGGTATTCATTTGTTCCAGATTGGCTAGAAATTTATTCATATACTCACAATTTTGCTGGATCAGATCCTCTTCCTGTTCTGAAATGTTGGGCGTTTCTTTACAGAGCACATCTGCAGCAGGAGGAGATCCTACTTTCTCACCTGAACCCTCTTGCTCAGCCATCTTGGCGCTCTACTACCAGAAGAGAAGACCTCCAAGTTATTACGTGCTATCCTATGCCACAAAATAATAACAATTCCCAACGTGGTTTGACTTACCCTTGGCTCACAAGAACAACAACTGCTAGCAAGTCAACAGAAAATTCTGAGCCTTAGCTGCAAAACCAGAACAGAACCTAAAAGTAATGAATAACTAGGGCACACAGTAAACATATGAAATAAATAACATCCTAACCTAAGTCCACATCCTGGTTATCCAATCGAAACACCTTGAGACAATATTATCAGGTATACAACAATGCTGAATAACAAGTTGATGGTCAGCTCAAACTAACCAACGGGTTGAAATAGCTACCCTAATTTACATATTAAGAGTTTTGGGTTACCCCGGAAAATCCTGGTCTATCCCGGCCAATCCTGGTCTATCCTGGCCAATCCTGGTCTATCCTGGCCAATCCTGGTCTATCCTGGTCACGGCACCAAAAACACAATGTTGTGGGACAGGTAGGCTTCCTACCATCAACAAGTGTAGCCTGAATCGATAGCACTTATATACATCAGTTGTGACCGACCTACCTACATCTCCTATCCTGTCTCAAGGTGAATGATTGAGCCAACACTCCCAGGTAATGGGTTTAGAATTCTTTCTTTTTTTTGTTTATTAACACACCTTTACAATAATTACACACATATCCATAGAAAAATAGCCAGGTGTGGACAGTAATAAATTCCCTACCTACAATGAACCCTACAAATGAATACCCTCAATTATGACACAGTAGCCTGCTATATTAAGGGCAATCCAGCGCAGCAGCCCTGGAGCAACTTCCTAAACAGCAATAGTAGTCAACACAAGGCTCGTCCCGCAGGAGCGCAAGAGCACTAGTAAGGCAACGGCAGCGGCTGAGTAGGCCGGGGCGCGGCAGTGGCAGAGAATGCCAGAGTGCAGCAACGGCGGAGTATGCCGGGGAACCACAGCAGTGTGAGGTGCCGAAGTACAGCGGCAGCAGGCGGAGTACCGCAGCGGCAAAAGATGCCGGAGGAAGACTCAGCCGTTGTGGGCCGCTCTTCGGTCTCACGTAGTGGAGGCTGGTACCACAGAGCTCTGGGTGATGGCTCTGGAGTACCCTGGTTAGCCTCTGCTTCTGCTCTCCAATTGGAGGTTGATCGGAGGTTGATCCGGAAGTTTGGAGGTCTGGAGGTTTGCAGGTCTGGAGTACAGCAGCCACAAGAGATCGGAGGAAGACTCAGCCTTTGTGGACTGCTCCTCAGTCTCAAGTTGTGGAGGTTTATTGGAGGTCTTCCTGCCAATCCGTCACGCAAAATAAATAATAACTTCTAATTATGACACAGGCAATAAGGTACATAGTTTCTCACTTTCACATAACAAATAATCGATATCATTTACAAATAAATATTTCAATAAATAAATAAACCTATATATTCTTTTAATTCAATCCTATCGCTGCCTATTACTCTTACCCTTGCTGGATGATGCTGCTCTTAATAATCTGCTCGTATACTATATTGCTGAACAACGGAATCTTATCCTGAACCAATTAACATAGATAAATCTGTTCTGAAACAGAAAAAGTAGGGGTTAGGGGAATAGGCAGATTGCACCATCTCATTAGCAAACACGGTTTAGGAGACTGGTGAATCACCCCATTACAATGTCAAAATGTTCAAGAATTTTTGTGTGTTGTGCAGAGTGAACATCTATGCTCCAGTTACGGGAGACTAATCTTTATGGGGTGAAATGAGAAGAAAAAGTTAATGAGTAGTTATAGTAAATGTAAGTGTGTTCAAGATGAAATAGGTGGTCTGCATTTTGTGTACAAGGAAGCCACCTTCTCCTATACATGGTACAAGTATTACCTGGTTGTAGTCATGTTGAAATGATCATCTCACATTGGAATAGTGTTCCAAAAAACAAGGCACAAATTGAATTTGATCTAGTTTTAACTTATTTTCTCATTCATTTGTTCCATTCTCTTCGTATTTGTATTTTTTATTACTGCATGTGTTAGTAACTATTTTTGGATCTAAAAATAGCTTAACTATTGGAATTATTTTATGCTTTTCTTTGAATATTTTGTACCAACATAGACATGGACTGTTAGATATTTATGAATATTTACTAAGTTAAGATCTTAATGTAGAGACATTTGAAAAACCTATGAGAATTTTATACAACTGTTCTTTATCCTTTCTTGTTTATCATTATTCTCAGTAGCCACAGATTTAACTTCTACATCAAATAAACTGCAGTTTGATATTTTTGCTAAGTTGAAGGCTCGTTGTGGTATTTTATTGCTCCTTCTTTTGAAGGAAATCTCATTTTTTGAAGGAAATCTACCGTTTTTGAAGATATAGTCATCTAAAAATGTCAGTATTACTACATTCTGTAACACAAGTGATGAGCTAAGGTTCCTTGCAATTTCAGACTAACTTTATGCAATGAAAACAGTAAACCAATCCCAATGAATATTCAAAAAGTAGGCAGTGATTGATAGTAAGCTAATGTTTTCACAATTACTTGAACATTTGAGCTATTATTGTCTCTCACACTGCACAGTGGTTTAGATGAGGTTTGTATGCAAGTTCTTCAGCTGCATCAAACTTTTGGAGGAAATTGTGCAACTCTGTACTAGCATATACTATCAAATTGGAGGAAATTGTGCAACTCTGTACTAGCATATACTATCAAATTGGAGGAAATTGTGCAACTCTGTACTAGCATATACTATCAAATTGGAGGAAATTGTGCAACCCTGTACTAGCATATACTATCAAATTGGAGGAAATTGTGCAACTCTGTACTAGCATATACTATCAAATTGGAGGAAATTGTGCAACTCTGTACTAGCATATACTATCAAATTGGAGGAAATTGTGCAACTCTGTACTAGCATATACTATCAAATTGGAGTAAATTGTGCAACTCTGTACTAGCATATACTATCAAATTGGAGGAAATTGTGCAACTCTGTACTAGCATATACTATCAAATTGGAGGAAATTGTGCAACTCTGTACTAGCATATACTATCAAATTGGAGGAAATTGTGCAACCCTGTACTAGCATATACTATCAAATTGGAGGAAATTGTGCAACTCTGTACTAGCATATACTATCAAATTGCAGGAAATTGTGCAACTCTGTAGTAGCATATACTATCAAATTGGAGGAAATTGTGCAACCCTGTACTAGCATATACTATCAAATTGGAGGAAATTGTGCAACTCTGTACTAGCATATACTATCAAATTGGAGGAAATTGTGCAACTCTGTACTAGCATATACTATCAAATTGGAGGAAATTGTGCAACTCTGTACTAGCATATACTATCAAATTGGAGGAAATTGTGCAACTCTGTACTAGCATATACTATCAAATTGGAGGAAATTGTGCAACTCTGTACTAGCATACACTATCAAATTGGAGGAAATTGTGCAACTCTGTACTAGCATATACTATCAAATTGGAGGAAATTGTGCAACTCTGTACTAGCATATACTATCAAATTGGAGGAAATTGTGCAACCCTGTACTAGCATATACTATCAAATTGGAGGAAATTGTGCAACTCTGTACTAGCATATACTATCAAATTGGAGGAAATTGTGCAACTCTGTACTAGCATATACTATCAAATTGGAGGAAATTGTGCAACTCTGTACTAGCATATACTATCAAATTGGAGGAAATTGTGCAACTCTGTACTAGCATATACTATCAAATTGGAGGAAATTGTGCAACTCTGTACTAGCATATACTATCAAATTGGAGGAAATTGTGCAACCCTGTACTAGCATATACTATCAAATTGGAGGAAATTGTGCAACTCTGTACTAGCATATAGTATCAAATTGGAGGAAATTGTGCAACTCTGTACTAGCATATACTATCAAATTGGAGGAAATTGTGCAACCCTGTACTAGCATATACTATCAAATTGGAGGAAATTGTGCAACCCTGTACTAGCATATACTATCAAATTGGAGGAAATTGTGCAACTCTGTACTAGCATATACTATCAAATTGGAGGAAATTGTGCAACTCTGTACTAGCATATACTATCAAATTGGAGGAAATTGTGCAACTCTGTACTAGCATATACTATCAAATTGGAGGAAATTGTGCAACTCTGTACTAGCATATACTATCAAATTGGAGGAAATTGTGCAACTCTGTACTAGCATATACTATCAAATTGGAGGAAATTGTGCAACCCTGTACTAGCATATACTATCAAATTGGAGGAAATTGTGCAACCCTGTACTAGCATATACTATCAAATTGGAGGAAATTGTGCAACCCTGTACTAGCATATACTATCAAATTGGAGGAAATTGTGCAACCCTGTACTAGCATATACTATCAAATTGGAGGAAATTGTGCAACCCTGTACTAGCATATACTATCAAATTGGAGGAAATTGTGCAACTCTGTACTAGCATATACTATCAAATTGGAGGAAATTGTGCAACTCTGTACTAGCATATACTATCAAATTGGAGGAAATTGTGTAACTCTGTACTAGCATATACTATCAAATTGGAGGAAATTGTGCAACCCTGTACTAGGATATACTATCAAATTGGAGGAAATTGTGCAACCCTGTACTAGCATATACTATCAAATTGGAGGAAATTGTGCAACTCTGTACTAGCATATACTATCAAATTGGAGGAAATTGTGCAACTCTGTACTAGCATATACTATCAAATTGGAGGAAATTGTGCAACTCTGTACTAGCATATACTATCAATTTGGAGGAAATTGGGCAACTCTGTACTAGCATATACTATCAAATTGGAGGAAATTGTGCAACCCTGTACTAGCATATACTATCAAATTGGAGGAAATTGTGCAACTCTGTACTAGCATATACTATCAAATTGGAGGAAATTGTGCAACTCTGTACTAGCATATACTATCAAATTGGAGGAAATTGTGCAACTCTGTACTAGCATATACTATCAAATTGGAGGAAATTGTGCAACTCTGTACTAGCATATACTATCAAATTGGAGGAAATTGTGCAACTCTGTACTAGCATATACTATCAAATTGGAGGAAATTGTGCAACCCTGTACTAGCATATACTATCAAATTGGAGGAAATTGTGCAACTCTGTACTAGCATATACTATCAAATTGGAGGAAATTGTGCAACTCTGTACTAGCATATACTATCAAATTGGAGGAAATTGTGCAACTCTGTACTAGCATATACTATCAAATTGGAGGAAATTGTGCAACTCTGTACTAGCATATACTATCAAATTGGAGGAAATTGTGCAACTCTGTACTAGCATATACTATCAAATTGGAGGAAATTGTGCAACTCTGTACTAGCATATACTATCAAATTGGAGAAAATTGTGCAACTCTGTACTAGCATATACTATCAAATTGGAGGAAATTGTGCAACTCTGTACTAGCATATACTATCAAATTGGAGGAAATTGTGCAACTCTGTACTAGCATATACTATCAAATTGGAGGAAATTGTGCAACTCTGTGCTAGCATATACTATCAAATTGGAGGAAATTGTGCAACTCTGTGCTAGCATATACTATCAAATTGGAGGAAATTGTGCAACCCTGTACTAGCATATACTATCAAATTGGAGGAAATTGTGCAACTCTGTACTAGCATATACTATCAAATTGGAGGAAATTGTGCAACTCTGTACTAGCATATACTATCAAATTGGAGGAAATTGTGCAACTCTGTACTAGCATATACTATCAAATTGGAGGAAATTGTGCAACTCTGTACTAGCATATACTATCAAATTGGAGAAAATTGTGCAACTCTGTACTAGCATATACTATCAAATTGGAGAAAATTGTGCAACTCTGTACTAGCATATACTATCAAGTTGGAGGAAATTGTGCAACTCTGTACTAGCATATACTATCAAATTGGAGGAAATTGTGCAACTCTGTACTAGCATATACTATCAAATTGGAGGAAATTGTGCAACTCTGTACTAGCATATACTATCAAATTGGAGGAAATTGTGCAACTCTGTACTAGCATATACTATCAAATTGGAGGAAATTGTGCAACTCTGTACTAGCATATACTATCAAATTGGAGGAAATTGTGCAACTCTGTACTAGCATATACTCTCAAATTGGAGGAAATTGTGCAACTCTGTACTAGCATATACTATCAAATTGGAGGAAATTGTGCAACTCTGTACTAGCATATACTATCAAATTGGAGGAAATTGTGCAACTCTGTACTAGCATATACTATCAAATTGGAGGAAATTGTGCAACTCTGTACTAGCATATACTCTCAAATTGGAGGAAATTAGACAAGAAAATGTTCGACTTATAAAATAGTTTCCCTAACCACAAAAAAGTGTTTCGAGAATAAAAATGTTGGTAAAGCACCTCCTGATCAGAAACACAGCTTTTCTATTGATTTTAACATATGCTGACCATTAAATATCAACAACAGAATTATTCTGTTACTAATTTTTTATGCACTTAGAGAAATTATTTAAAATTTATGAAGTATTCATTTTATACCACAATTAAAATAATGAATTTTCAATTGATTTTAACTTATATATTCAAGTATTGTAAAAAATAATTGCCTTGTATGCAAGGTTTTAAATTATCACAAATGTTGTGTATCTTGTGGCTTAGATAAGAGAAATTGGAAGTATTTTCTGTGTTTGTCAGATATGGTACTAATTTATGCAAGTTACTGGGGTTGACAACCACAGCCATAAGTGCCTTGTACTCTAGGAACTAAACACAAACTGACCTCTGATTATGATGTGGTACAGCTTCTTTGTTTCTACTGAACTTTGAAGCTTCCTATAGTCTGTGAGCAAAAGTGTTAGCATTCCTAATGCAAATTTTGAATGTAGTTTATGATTAGGATTGGGCTATTTCTCAATGATTTGAATGGCACAGCTACTGAATAGCATTTCTCAGTTAGTATAATTATGCTAAGTATTGTCCACATGCAAGTCCTGCAGGTGGGCAGGCATTGGCTACAAATATTGCAGCACAGTGTAACCATCTAGAGGGTAGGAAAAGAGCCCCTCTCCAGAAATGCTGCCCATAAACTGCATTAATATTTGTTCCAAACAAAAACAGTATTCAAGTACTAGTTTCACTTTTATTAAATAGACTAGAGTAAATATTTTGAAGAGCCTGTGTTAAATTACCATTGTTGAAACTACATTAGAAAAATAATTGTAATTTTCATGTCTATGCATGGTTTTCCCTTTCATCGAAGCTGTAAAATACCAGGCTGTTGGCCAAGGCATGTATCATTCAGAATTCTTTTAATGCAAAAAAAAACAGGGCAGATGGTTACAAACACACTGCTGACCATGCAAGCAACACAAGTAGATGAAATTAAAAATGTTTTTTTAAGGATAAGGATATATTATATACATTCTCATTATTTTTCTTTATAGAGGTGCTGTAATTAGTGGTCATTTTTATGGCCCTGGTGGATGATGCCTACTCCTGTATTGCTGATTTGAGGAGAAGAGAAGGTCTGCAGTGTTGGGGGCCTCTAGAGGACCTGACAACCTGGATGGCTAGTTTGATGTTCTCTGCAGGGAGTGCAGCTTGGTCTGCACACTCTCACAGAAGCTCATACTCTTATAATGACATGTACAGGTAAGGGATCTCTGATGGTTCTCTGTGCAAAAAATAATCTATTTTAAAGTATTAAAAACAGATATTTATTCAGGCAAGAATTAGGTTATTAAAGAAAAACATTAGTTTAAGAGTTCTGACTTTCAGTACAGTCCTGAATTTCTCTTTTGCAACCTGGCTATGCTTAATTTTTTAAATTTTTCCACTCGGTTGTTGTATTTGTGCTTGCTACAATATCGAATACCTCATTTCTCAGAAAATCAGGTAATTCATTAAAACTTGTTTTGGACAGCGGGAGGTTTAGCTTTATCAGGTTGTTACAATCAGGGTTGACGGAAACCCAGTTTTTCAGGATTTGAAAAGAACGTTTTGTGTTCAATGACTTTTCAGTTAGTGAATTTGGCTCACAGGTAAATATATTACAATATATTTTATCAAAAGGCCATTAAACGCGTCGAATTTTTTTCATAACTAAATATAAAATAAAAGGAAGTAAAAATGGTGTTTTTTAGAAATAAAAATATATTGGCACAATTTTAAAGAGCATAGTTACACATTGTGGCTCCATGGCTGATGAGAGTGCAAGTTGAGGTCTTGACGTCTGGCACGGTGTGGTGTTGCAGGAGGTGCGTTGTGCACAAGTATATCGCTCTCATGAGGAGAAAATCACCACCGAAATTTTTCAACTTCTGTTAGAAATTTAGGCTCAGATGAGCGTGGAGCCAAAATTTGACTACGCAAGCTAATCATGAATGACATGATTTTATCGGAAAACATTCACATATTCAAAATTACTATTATCAATAAAAATTTGACCCATATCAAGGGCATTTTATTCCGTGCTGTTGGGATTAGGAGAGCACTATTACATCTTTAAATTACCTTGCTAATTATTACATCAAGTTGGTCTCATTGAACCACCTCTCAACTTTAAGTAAGAATGTTACAAAATTTTAAGATGCTTATATACCGCAGCTCAGCATCTCTTTCTTTCTGTATTGTCACTCAAGGACGAGATTTTGTTTGTTCTTGCTAGATTACATTTGTTCTATTTGGCTAGATGTGAGACCTCATTGCTTTAGTATAGATATGTGTAATGCCACAATGTTTGCGCACTTATTTTGTATTTATATTTGCCACTTGCTTTTCCAAGCTTTCCTTCATGTTAATTGTTAGCTTCCTTTATGTATTTTAATGTTTACGTGGTTTTTAGAATAAAATGCTTTATTCTCAGATAGTTTATTACTCTAATATTGTCTTTATTACCTATTACTGTGTCTGTCTTCTTCAGTGTACCCTTTCTATTTCCCCTTTGCTGTTTCTGTCTGATTGCTGGAGGTTAAATCCTGCTGTGGGCTTGTCTATTTTTTTCTGTGAAAGGTCAAAGTTTTGTCACAACACAATACAGTATACCTACTGTAAAGGAAAGCTTGCTACTGTGGTGCAATAAGAGGATTTTTATGCTCGCTCTAGTTCCGTAATTTGAATGAGGCTTTACGCTGGTAATTCCAAATATTTTTTGTTTGGGGATTACTACCTAATTAAAAGAAGTATATCTGCAGCTATTTCACCAAGGTAAAAATTAGACTTAGGTATCTATAAGGTTTTATTACAATAACCACAATTATAGAACTACATCTAAGGGAAAATGTTAATTTTACCTCCTTGTAACATTGAAATTGAACATTCACTAGCAAATCAAGAAACACCAGTTTGATGAATAAAATTGTTGAAGTTTAAAGCTATCTTTTGAAAACTCAGTTATGTGCAATTCCACAAGTTAGTGACATTATCTTTGCATACTCGAATTACATGTTGCTCATTCATTGAGAGGTTGTAAAATGCAGGACAAGTTTGTGTATGTTAAGGGGAGCTACTACCCTGGACTTGACCTAATTTATCTAATTTTTCAAATTTCACTGTTCACGTTTCATATAGAGGAACGTCAATGCATACAGATGTGTAAAGTTGAATTCTGAACACATTTGCTTTTATAAAATTTTTTGATTTTGCAAAAGAAATAAGTTATTGTGCAAACACATGAATTGCCAGCTCAAAACCCAATTTCTTCTACACAGGGTGCGTACAGGCATGGAGAAGCATGGAAAGTAGTTGAATTTTGAAAATAAAATTCAAGGCCTCGAAAGTATTGGAATTTTAAAAATGGTCATTGAAAGTCATGAAATTTTAGGATTTTCGTGAAAAGAAAATTTTACTGTTGAAAATTTTCGTTCCGTTTGGTCCGCGTTGAGCGAGGCGTTGTCAGTAACCTTCGAGTGTTACTTGGGCTCTGATTGGTTGATCCAGCTACGTCTTTAGTGTCCGCGATTTTGATTGGTTCTCAGGCGTCACGTGAAACCAAACGCGCTCAGTGTGACTGAAGACACGCGCTCGCTCGGACCATTGTTGACCTGTCGCCACTGTTGAACATTTTCGAGCTGAGTTTTTATCATCGGTCTTGACCATCCCGTGTGTGTGTGACTAGAGTTACGGTGCCGAGACTGAGCTGAGGAATTATCGTCATGCCAGGCAGTTGTTCTTTCAACAACTTGTGGTTGCGAGACAAAGACTTTCAACAATGGATAGCACCGCATCCCAAACTGAAAACAATGGCGGTTTGCACAGCGTGCGAGTCGGAGTTCGACATCGCCAACAATGGAATAGCGGCGGTGAGGAGTCATGCAAAAGGAACAAAGCATGCCAAGAACGTGAAAGCTCAGACGACGAGACTTGCCAACCCGAAGATCGGGGATTTTTTCGTGACTTCCCAACCATCGACCGATCCTCCGACGCCTGCTGAGGGCAGTTCGGAGGCTCAGACTGAGAGCAGTGAGACCGTGCCAGCAGTACCAGAGTCTGCTAGTACCTCTACTTCATCGCCATCAGTCAAAACTTGCACCTGTCAGTGCTGTCGCAAGAAAACGGCTCTAACTGACTTTGTGCAAAGGACAAAGTCCTGAAGGCCGAGACGCTTTGGGCGTTGAAGACCGTAGCATCGCACCTGTCCTTCAAGTGCTCAAACCAGACTCCTTGGCTTTTCGCCTCAATGTTTGAGGATTCCCCCACAGCCAGCAAGTTCACCATGAGTGAAAAGAAATGCGCCTATCTGACAACATTTGGACTGGCCCCTCATTTCTCAAGTGTGCTGAAGGAGAGGGCCAAAACTGCAGACGGTTTCGTCCTCCTCTTCGATGAGGCATTGAATGAGGAGCTGCAGAAGAAACAGCTTGATGTTCATGTCCGTTTTTGGAGCAGCCAGCTGGCCACATCCTCCCTCAAGAAACTGTGGCTGGTTTTGAAGATGCTACTGGTCCTGTCACATGGCCAGGCTTCAGTGGAAAGGGGCTTTTCTGTGAGCAAGCAGCTCATGGAAGTCAAGATGTGTGAGAACACCATCGTGGCGCAGAGAGTGGTCATGGACCACATCAAACATGTAGGAGGTATCTCCAAGGTTGACATTTCCAAGAAACTCCTCTTTTCAGCTTCACAGGGCAGACAGCGCTATCAACACTACCTGGATCAAAAGAAGGAAGAGGCAGAGAAGCAGAAGAAGGGAGAGAAGAGGAAGAGAGAACTGGATGAAGTGGAGAACCTGAAGACAAAACGGAAGAGGATGGAGGAGAGTCTGCAAGCACTGGTGGAGGATGCTGACAGCTTTGCACGGAAGGCAGAGGACAAGAATGATTTGCGCCTACTGGCAAAGTCAAATGCATTGAGGAAATCAGCCAAAGACAAGCAAGAACAACTCAAGGGGCTGAATGCGGAAATTAATGACAAACTTAATGCACTGGCAAATGCATAGCAGATGCTATTGAACTGTCCAGCATGACTGTTTGGTGTTGTGATGATCATTTACACATTTATGAAAACAAGACCTGCAAGTAATGATGAATGTTCTGTGAAGTTTATGACTGAAATACATTTATTGTGCTGCAATTTAACTTTGTGTGACATTATTTTGGGCAGAGAGAGGTAGTGAAAATGTGATTTGGTTGGCATAAAAAGTCATGAAAAAGTAGTGGAATTTTGAACCTCAGAGCCTGTACGCACCCTGTCTACATGTTCCGACTTAGAAGCTTGGTTTTGGTGTCACTTGATGCGGAAAACTCCGGCACTTTGGTTCATCTCCTCCACCTTAGTTTATCGGAAAGTAAAGCATTTCAGTACGAAAGTCGAGAGAAATAATTTTCTATTGATAATTAAACTACGTGATGCAACTGGTAATCTGCTAGCTGCTCTATTCGCAAATGACCTGAGATGTTCAGCATGTTCTGGTGAGGTGCTACAATATTGTCCTTTGTTGCAGCTGGAGATGGCTGCACCCAGGAACTCCTTGGCAGAGAAGTTCTGCTTCAGGCAATGTGGGACTGTTGCCCCAAGCCCTGAGTGCTGCAGCAAGTAAATAAGCAGAGATTTAACTCCAATCTGATGTTTATGCTTCTGCACTTAGGTAACATGAATATCAGTTCAAAATAATTTGAAAGTAAAATGGAGCGTACAGAGAGAAATATTGCTTTGTTAAATAAAAAATTGTTGCAAGTGCAAAAGTCTAAACTAAAAATTATGCAGAGTTTTCAAGTGAACTTTTCCACAGCGATTGAAAAAATTTCAGTTAAAATTTCGGAATATATTGAAATTTTAGCATCATTTCATTTGAGGAGATGCTCATGATGTTCACCGGTGCGTACAAACTCATTTGAGGAGATGCTCATGATGTTCACCGGTGCGTACACACTCATTTGAGGAGATGCTCATGATGTTCACCGGTGCGTACACACTCATTTGAGGAGATGCTCATGATGTTCACCGGTGTGTACACACTCATTTGAGGAGATGCTCATGATGTTCACCGGTGTGTACACACTCATTTGAGGAGATGCTCATGATGTTCACCGGTGTGTACACACTCATTTGAGGAGATGCTCATGATGTTCACCGGTGTGTACACACTCATTTGAGGAGATGCTCATGATGTTCACCGGTGTGTACACACTCATTTGAGGAGATGCTCATGATGTTCACCGGTGTGTACACACTCATTTGAGGAGATGCTCATGATGTTCACCGGTGTGTACACACTCATTTGAGGAGATGCTTATGATGTTCACCGGTGTGTACACACTCATTTGAGGAGATGCTCATGATGTTCACCGGTGTGTACACACTCATTTGAGGAGATGCTCATGATGTTCACCGGTGTGTACACACTCATTTGAGGAGATGCTCATGATGTTCACCGGTGCCTACAAACTCATTTGAGGAGATGCTCATGATGTTCACCGGTGCGTACAAACTCATTTAAGGAGATGCTCATGATGTTCACCGGTGCGTACACACTCATTTGAGGAGATGCTCATGATGTTCACCGGTGCGTACAAACTCATTTGAGGAGATGCTCATGATGTTCACCGGTGCGTACAAACTCATTTGAGGAGATGCTCATGATGTTCACCGGTGCGTACAAACTCATTTGAGGAGATGCTCATGATGTTCACCGGTGCGTACAAACTCATTTAAGGAGATGCTCATGATGTTCACCGGTGCGTACACACTCATTTGAGGAGATGCTCATGATGTTCACCGGTGCGTACACACTCATTTGAGGAGATGCTCATGATGTTCACCGGTGCGTACACACTCATTTGAGGAGATGCTCATGATGTTCACCGGTGTGTACACACTCATTTGAGGAGATGCTCATGATGTTCACCGGTGTGTACACACTCATTTGAGGAGATGCTCATGATGTTCACCGGTGCGTACACACTCATTTGAGGAGATGCTCATGATGTTCACCGGTGTGTACACACTCATTTGAGGAGATGCTCATGATGTTCACCGGTGTGTACAAACTCATTTGAGGAGATGCTCATGATGTTCACCGGTGTGTACACACTCATTTGAGGAGATGCTCATGATGTTCACCGGTGCGTACACACTCATATGAGGAGATGCTCATGATGTTCACCGGTGCGTACACACTCATTTGAGGAGATGCTCATGATGTTCACCGGTGCGTACAAACTCATTTGAGGAGATGCTCATGATGTTCACCGGTGTGTACACACTCATTTGAGGAGATGCTCATGGTGTTCACCGGTGTGTACACACTCATTTGAGGAGATGCTCATGATGTTCACCGGTGCGTACACACTCATTTGAGGAGATGCTCGTGATGTTCACCGGTGTGTACACACTCATTTGAGGAGATGCTCATGATGTTCACCGGTGTGTACACACTCATTTGAGGAGATGCTCATGATGTTCACCGGTGTGTACACACTCATTTGAGGAGATGCTCATGATGTTCACCGGTGCGTACACACTCATTTGAGGAGATGCTCATGATGTTCACCGGTGTGTACACACTCATTTTAGGAGATGCTCATGATGTTCACCGGTGTGTACACACTCATTTGAGGAGATGCTCATGATGTTCACCGGTGTGTACACACTCATTTGAGGAGATGCTCATGATGTTCACCGGTGCGTACACACTCATTTGAGGAGATGCTCATGATGTTCACCGGTGTGTACACACTCATTTGAGGAGATGCTCATGATGTTCACCGGTGTGTACACACTCATTTGAGGAGATGCTCATGATGTTCACCGGTGTGTACACACTCATTTGAGGAGATGCTCATGATGTTCACCGGTGTGTACACACTCATTTGAGGAGATGCTCATGATGTTCACCGGTGCGTACACACTCATTTGAGGAGATGCTCATGATGTTCACCGGTGTGTACACACTCATTTGAGGAGATGCTCATGATGTTCACCGGTGTGTACACACTCATTTGAGGAGATGCTCATGATGTTCACCGGTGCGTACACACTCATTTGAGGAGATGCTCATGATGTTCACCGGTGCATACAAACTCATTTGAGGAGATGCTCATGATGTTCACCGGTGCGTACACACTCATTTGAGGAGATGCTCATGATGTTCACCGGTGCATACAAACTCATTTGAGGAGATGCTCATGATGTTCACCGGTGCATACAAACTCATTTGAGGAGATGCTCATGATGTTCACCGGTGCGTACACACTCATTTGAGGAGATGCTCATGATGTTCACTGGTGTGTACACACTCATTTGAGGAGATGCTCATGATGTTCACTGGTGCGTACACACTCATTTGAGGAGATGCTCATGATGTTCACTGGTGCGTACACACTCATTTGAGGAGATGCTCATGATGTTCACCGCTGTGTACACACTCATTTGAGGAGATGCTCATGATGTTCACTGGTGCGTACACACTCATTTGAGGAGATGCTCATGATGTTCACTGGTGTGTACACACTCATTTGAGGAGATGCTCATGATGTTCACTGGTGCGTACACACTCATTTGAGGAGATGCTCATGATGTTCACCGGTGTGTACACACTCATTTGAGGAGATGCTCATGATGTTCACTGGTGCGTACACACTCATTTGAGGAGATGCTCATGATGTTCACTGGTGCGTACACACTCATTTGAGGAGATGCTCATGATGTTCACTGGTGCGTACACACTCATTTGAGGAGATGCTCATGATGTTCACCGGTGTGTACACACTCATTTGAGGAGATGCTCATGATGTTCACCGGTGTGTACACACTCATTTGAGGAGATGCTCATGATGTTCACTGGTGCGTACACACTCATTTGAGGAGATGCTCATGATGTTCACTGGTGCGTACACACTCATTTGAGGAGATGCTCATGATGTTCACCGGTGTGTACACACTCATTTGAGGAGATGCTCATGATGTTCACCGGTGCGTACACACTCATTTGAGGAGATGCTCATGATGTTTACTGGTGCGTACACACTCATTTGAGGAGATGCTCATGATGTTCACCGGTGCATACAAACTCATTTGAGGAGATGCTCATGATGTTCACCGGTGCGTACAAACTCATTTGAGGAGATGCTCATGATGTTCACCGGTGCGTACAAATTTTAGCATCATTTCATTTGAGGAGATGCTCATGATGTTCACCGGTGCGTACAAACTCACACTCCTGATTGGTGTTCCTATCAGCTGCAGCTGTCCGAGCAATATGTTGTAGTAGCCAGCAATATTTGTTATAGTAGCCAGCAATATTGTTGTAAGTAGCCAGCAATATTTGTTATAGTAGCCAGCAATATTGTTGTAGTAGCCAGCAATATTTGTTATAGTAGACAGCAATTTTGTTGTAGTAGTCAGCAATATTGTTGTAGTAGTCAGCAATATTGTTGTAGTAGTCAGCAATATTGTTGTAGTAGCCAGCAATATTGTTGTAGTAGTCAGCAATATTGTTGTAGTAGCCAGCAATATTGTTGTAGTAGCCAGCAATATTGTTGTAGTAGCCAGCAATATTGTAGTAATCAGCAATACTGTTGTAGTAGCCAGCAATATTGTTGTAGTAGCCAGCAATATTGTTGTAGTAGCCAGCAATATTGTTGTAGTAGCCAGCAATATTGTTGTAGTAGCCAGCAATATTGTTGTAGTAGCCAGCAATATTGTTGTTGCAGTCAGCAATATTGTTGTAGTAGCCAGCAATATTGTTGTAGTAGCCAGCAATATTGTTGTAGTAGCCAGCAATATTGTTGTTGCAGTCAGCAATATTGTTGTAGCAGTCAGCAATATTGTTGTAGTAGCCAGCAATATTGTTGTAGTAGCCAGCAATATTGTTGTAGTAGCCAGCAATATTGTTGTAGTAGCGAGCAATATTGTTGTAGTAGCCAGCAATATTGTTGTAGCAGTCAGCAATATTGTTGTAGTAGTCAGCAATATTGTTGTAGTAGCCAGCAATATTGTTGTAGTAGCCAGCAATATTGTTGTTGCAGTCAGCAATATTGTTGTAGTAGCCAGCAATATTGTTGTAGTAGCCAGCAATATTGTTGTAGTAGCCAGCAATATTGTTGTAGTAGCCAGCAATATTGTTGTTGCAGTCAGCAATATTGTTGTAGCAGTCAGCAATATTGTTGTAGTAGCCAGCAATATTGTTGTAGTAGCCAGCAATATTGTTGTAGTAGCCAGCAATATTGTTGTAGTAGCCAGCAATATTGTTGTAGCAGTCAGCAATATTGTTGTAGCAGTCAGCAATATTGTTGTAGTAGCCAGCAATATTGTTGTAGTAGCCAGCAATATTGTTGTAGTAGCCAGCAATATTGTTGTAGTAGCCAGCAATATTGTTGTAGTAGCCAGCAATATTGTTGTAGCAGTCAGCAATATTGTTGTAGCAGTCAGCAATATTGTTGTAGTAGCCAGCAATATTGTTGTAGTAGCCAGCAATATTGTTGTTGCAGTCAGCAATATTGTTGTAGTAGCCAGCAATATTGTTGTAGTAGCCAGCAATATTGTTGTTGCAGTCAGCAATATTGTTGTAGCAGTCAGCAATATTGTTGTAGTAGCCAGCAATATTGTTGTAGTAGCCAGCAATATTGTTGTAGTAGCCAGCAATATTGTTGTAGTAGCCAGCAATATTGTTGTAGCAGTCAGCAATATTGTTGTAGCAGTCAGCAATATTGTTGTAGTAGCCAGCAATATTGTTGTAGTAGCCAGCAATATTGTTGTAGTAGCCAGCAATATTGTTGTAGTAGCCAGCAATATTGTTGTAGCAGTCAGCAATATTGTTGTAGTAGCCAGCAATATTGTTGTAGTAGCCAGCAATATTGTTGTTGCAGTCAGCAATATTGTTGTAGTAGCCAGCAATATTGTTGTAGTAGCCAGCAATATTGTTGTTGCAGTCAGCAATATTGTTGTAGCAGTCAGCAATATTGTTGTAGTAGCCAGCAATATTGTTGTAGTAGCCAGCAATATTGTTGTAGTAGCCAGCAATATTGTTGTAGTAGCCAGCAATATTGTTGTAGCAGTCAGCAATATTGTTGTAGTAGCCAGCAATATTGTTGTAGTAGCCAGCAATATTGTTGTAGTAGCCAGCAATATTGTTGTAGTAGCCAGCAATATTGTTGTAGCAGTCAGCAATATTGTTGTAGTAGCCAGCAATATTGTTGTAGCAGTCAGCAATATTGTTGTAGTAGCCAGCAATATTGTTGTAGTAGCCAGCAATATTGTTGTTGCAGTCAGCAATATTGTTGTAGTAGCCAGCAATATTGTTGTAGTAGCCAGCAATATTGTTGTTGCAGTCAGCAATATTGTTGTAGCAGTCAGCAATATTGTTGTAGTAGCCAGCAATATTGTTGTAGTAGCCAGCAATATTGTTGTAGTAGCCTGCAATATTGTTGTAGTAGCCAGCAATATTGTTGTAGCAGTCAGCAATATTGTTGTAGTAGCCAGCAATATTGTTGTAGTAGCCAGCAATATTGTTGTAGTAGCCAGCAATATTGTTGTAGTAGCCAGCAATATTGTTGTTGCAGTCAGCAATATTGTTGTAGCAGTCAGCAATATTGTTGTAGCAGTCAGCAATATTGTTGTAGTAGCCAGCAATATTGTTGTAGTAGCCAGCAATATTGTTGTAGTAGCCAGCAATATTGTTGTAGTAGCCAGCAATATTGTTGTAGTAGCCAGCAATATTGTTGTAGTAGCCAGCAATATTGTTGTAGTAGCCAGCAATATTGTTGTAGTAGCCAGCAATATTGTTGTAGCAGTCAGCAATATTGTTGTAGTAGCCAGCAATATTGTTGTAGTAGCCAGCAATATTGTTGTAGTAGCCAGCAATATTGTTGTAGCAGTCAGCAATATTGTTGTGGTAGCCAGCAATATTGTTGTAGTAGCCAGCAATATTGTTGTAGCAGTCAGCAATATTGTTGTAGCAGTCAGCAATATTGTTGTAGTAGCCAGCAATATTGTTGTAGTAGCCAGCAATATTGTTGTAGCAGTCAGCAATATTGTTGTAGTAGCCAGCAATATTGTTGTAGTAGCCAGCAATATTGTTGTAGCAGTCAGCAATATTGTTGTAGCAGTCAGCAATATTGTTGTAGTAGCCAGCAATATTGTTGTAGTAGCCAGCAATATTGTTGTAGTAGCCAGCAATATTGTTGTAGTAGCCAGCAATATTGTTGTAGTAGCCAGCAATATTGTTGTAGCAGTCAGCAATATTGTTGTAGTAGCCAGCAATATTGTTGTAGTAGCCAGCAATATTGTTGTAGCAGTCAGCAATATTGTTGTAGCAGTCAGCAATATTGTTGTAGTAGCCAGCAATATTGTTGTAGTAGCCAGCAATATTGTTGTAGTAGCCAGCAATATTGTTGTAGCAGTCAGCAATATTGTTGTAGCAGTCAGCAATATTGTTGTAGTAGCCAGCAATATTGTTGTAGTAGCCAGCAATATTGTTGTAGTAGCCAGCAATATTGTTGTAGTAGCCAGCAATATTGTTGTAGTAGCCAGCAATATTGTTGTAGTAGCCAGCAATATTGTTGTAGTAGCCAGCAATATTGTTGTAGTAGCCAGCAATATTGTTGTAGCAGTCAGCAATATTGTTGTAGTAGCCAGCAATATTGTTGTAGTAGCCAGCAATATTGTTGTAGCAGTCAACAATATTGTTGTAGTAGCCAGCAATATTGTTGTAGCAGTCAGCAATATTGTTGTAGTAGCCAGCAATATTGTTGTAGTAGCCAGCAATATTGTTGTAGCAGTCAGCAATATTGTTGTAGTAGCCAGCAATATTGTTGTAGTAGTCTGTAAATGTGGTGTTAGACCATACCTTTCCTTTCCTTTGGGAGGTCAGTGTACCGTTAAATCAGAGGTTGCACGCTTATTGTAATTCATCTTTGTTTCTCACGCTAATTCATTTTGATAAGCAAAACACTGAAATCTTTCCTGTTGCAAACTAAAAACTTGTTTGAGGTGGAGTGGAGTGCTTTAACTTGTGCGGGCCTCACCTGTCATTCTGCAGCCATCCTCTCCTCCAGTTCCTGAGGCATCGGTTCACAGCCCAAACCAACGGAAGCTCAAGTTCTGTATTCAATACACTTGTGCAGGTATTGTGGCACTTTTTGCATGTTTTGTTTCTTATTGAGTTGTGGGGGTCTTGTTTATCTCTGGCAGACATGTTACTTCACGCAAGTCACTGATGTATTTGCGCCGCATGGTGATCCATTTGCTCGACCAGTGGTACTCGAGTAGAAAGTTCTCCAGATGAGAATTATTCCTAAGTTGATATTTCAAAGAACCATAACGGGCTTGTCTTAGCTTTTTGGATGCCAGAAAAACTCTCAAAATATTTTCAAAAGACATAACAATAATTGAGGTTTCTACGGGTCCTGCTAGTCTTTTTATTTGAAATACGATCCCATTCTTTACGTATTAATTAAAACTATTTTAAAATCAATTTACCGGAAAGATTTCGAATGAAGAACGGCTAGTTTGTTTTCAAGATTCTCCGATCAAACGGAAATCAGAGAAAATCCTTTTTGCAAGCGGCAGGTAGTGCTGCAAAGGGAAAATATTTTTTTGTTGAAAAGTTTATAACACAAGAATTTACAAGATTGGATAGCAGTATTTTGATCCATTGTTGCCTAAAAAACTTTCAAAAATTCCACTTATGGATGGCTTTAAATGATGAGCATACACAATAAGCCCTTGGCAACAATGTTTTGAGGATAGTTTGAAGGAGGATGTACAATGACTGTAGAAACTAATTCCCATCATGGTAAATGTTCGCTTATGGGAAACAAAACCTTGAAATCTACCATTTTTTGCGTGTTATGGTTGCATCTAGAAATGGACAATTATTCTTTTTGGTTTCCTTAGTAGATTTGATATTGAGATGTGAATTCAAATATTGTAGAAATTAAGTGCAATACAAGCTATTCTTGAACATCAAAAAAGTATCATAACTTTCGCATTTATAAAACACATGCTTGAAATCTGCTTGACAAGAATCTAACTCCTGTAGTTCATGAAAGCACGTAAAAATATTTGCGAATGTAGGTCCCAATGGAAGACCCATTCCCTAACGTTCAATTTGCTAATGATATTTATTGTCAATCTTAAAAAACAAATTTAAGACGGAAAGCTGGAGTAGGGATTTGAACAAGGGTTTGGTTAGGCCAATGCCCAAAGACATGCACTCTCTGTCATTGACATTTGTAGTTGTGCACCTGTCTGTCTGAGTATGTGGGCTCGACTACTCGAGCTCTCGGTATTTGTGTTGCAGCATGCAGGCAGGAGTTTTAGAACTAATCAGCTCCTTTCCTCACCTTCCCATTCTTCAGCCCGCTCTCATGCAAAGAAGTGCAATATTCCAGTTTGATTACGCAATTTTAAAGTATGTAATATCTTTTGCATCAAATCATATGCACCTCTGCACTTGAAAATCTCTATATTTAAAAACCAGTTTTAAATGCCATGCAATCAGCTTTCCCTTAACAACTAAAGTAATATTGATACTGAACATTTTTACTTTTTTATTAGTGAGTTCTTTATTTTGTGGCCCCTCAGGGGGATACAACTATTGTATCTATGGGAACTAGCGCTCCCAGGGGGACTATGTGAGGGCCTGTGCTGAGAGTTAGGTAGGCCTTCTTTTTGTTGAAATATGTTTTTGTTATGTAAAGGACCACCTTTTTTCGGTTCACTGCTGTCCTGTTTTTCAGCACCTACTACTGTCTTCTTCAACTTTGGTCTTGTTTCATAATCTTCTTTCACAACTGTTTCTATGCCTTTCTGCGTAGATTCCGCGTTTCCTTAACTCCATACTAAATGGTGCCTTCCTCCTTCCTCTCTTTGGATCGCAATTGTTGCTGGGTAGGGAGGCTAAAACTAACGACTAATCTAATCTTTATTTTGTGTGTTTTTGCCTTTCTTGCTTGCTATTTTGATCTACTATTGAATAATTTTTCTCTATTTGTTTTCAAAGTTGATAATGACCCAGGAGGTCAATACGTTCAAAATATATTTATTCATTGACATTCTTAAAAGATAATGGTCTCACCCCTCAGGAGGATACAATTATTGTTTCTATGGCAGTGGTTCTTAACCTTGTTGGAGGTACTGAACCCCACAAGTTCCATGCATGCATTCATCGAACCCTTCGTAGTTGGAAAAATAAAATGCGTTTCTTTTCTTCAATTTCAAAACATATTTGTATAACTATATTATATACTATATTAGTTTCTTCAATTTTCTTCAATTTCAAAACATATTTGTAAAACTATATTATATACTATATTAGTTTCTTCAATTTTCTTCAATTTCAAAACATATTTGTATAACTATATTAAATACTATATTAGTTTCTTCAATTTTCTTCAATTTCAAAACATATTTGTATAACTATATTATATACTATATTAGTTTCTTCAATTTTCTTCAATTTCAAAACATATTTGTATAACTATATTATATACTATATTAGTTTCTTCAATTTTCTTCAATTTCAAAACATATTTGTATAACTATATTATATACTATATTAGTTTCTTCAATTTTCTTCAATTTCAAAACATATTTGTATAACTATATTATATACTATATTAGTTTCTTCAATTTTCTTCAATTTCAAAACATATTTGTATAACTATATTATATACTATATTAGTGCACAAACTGTACCATGCATCATTTGTCGAACCCCTGACACTGACTCACCAAACCTTTGGGGTTCGATCGAACCCAGGTTAAGAATCACTTTTCTATGGGAATTGACAATCTCTGGGAGAAAATGTGAGGTCCTGAGCTGACAGCCAAGTTTTATTTTTGTTGAAATAAAATGTTTTTTTGTTTTGTTACGGACTGTTTTAACTGCTGTCTGGTTTTTTAGCACCTCTGACTTTCTTCTTCAACTTTTATCATGTTTCATAAACTTCCTTCTTGACATACTGTTTCTATGCGCACGGGTTCCTGTGCAGGAACACCCCTTGTGTATAGATTCCACATTCTCGTTACGCCATACTAAATGGTGCCTTCATCCTTCCTCTCTTTGAACATCTTTGTTGCAGTAAGAGAGGCTAAAACTAATTTATAAGCAATCAATTGATAATGATCTTATTAATGACGTGTTTCTTTGCAGTTTTACTCATCATTCAGTAGATAAAATCTTTACACTTGAAGTATTAGGTTCACCTACACAAATACATAATAGCTGTATGAATACATCAAAATATATACAGGGTTACCGGCACTTTGTTGCACAAACTTCAACATGAGGCTGGCAGTGTTGAAATAAGCGCTTCTATCTCTGTAACCAAAAAATATTTGTTAAAAACTTACAAGGCTCAAAAGTTGAAAGGTATTGGTGAAGAATTCGTACTATGGGAGGGGCTGGGGTATGAAGTTTAGAATTCTGGCATGCATGCTTATTAACGCAAGAAACTAAATTAGAGCCTTTATTATTATGATTACAGGGAAAATTTTTCAAATGAGGTTAGTTATTTAAAAGATGTTTAAGACGACGCCCATCTGTTGCGATCCAGGCGTTCACCTGCTGGTGCAATGGTTGCGGACGCTCTCGCAAACACCAGGAGTTTCACAAACCTTTGAGGAGGCTTCAACAATTCTACCGATGAGGTCTTCTTTGGAGTAAATCAATATTTTGTGCACCAAACTTTTGTTCCAAGAAGTAGAAAGTAGAAATGAGAGGTCGAGTTGAGTAGAAACAGGTTAGGCGTGTTATCTCGAGACTTTGGTTGCCATGCGAGAATTTCAAGTCCTTGTAACTCTTTAATGAAGTAATTTGACCTCACCGTTATTGAGTGCAAAGTTTTCATTTCAACGGTCCAAACCTCATGTTAAAGTTGATCATCAAAGTGACGATCTCCCTGTATTTATATATTTGTGGATTTACATGTATATTGTGAGTCCCAGATATGGAAGTGTGATACTCATATGTGTAATTCAAAGATACCATACAAAGCACTAAGGCAGCGAACAACCCGTCTGGCAGGTGCAACCAATGTATCTGTGCGAACTAGCGCCCTTAGCAGGAAAATTTGGGGGTATACAACGCAACTGAAGGTTGTGTAGGCTATACTTGTGTTGAAATAGAATAAATTTCCTATTCTTTCGGACCCCATAATTCAACTTACACATCCTATCGAAGTGGAACAATTCAGTGAGTCCACACCCAGTTTATATAACGCAATTTGACCCCCTAATTTGGGCACAGGGGGAGTTTCCTTATCTTTTTCCTTCCTTGCCCTCAAGGGCTACAACCATAGTATCTGTGGAAATTAGCGTTCCAAGGGATAATATGTCAGGCCCAGAACTAAAGGTTTCGAGAGCATTTTTTTGAACTATTGGTTTCTCGTTTTGTTACGGACCATTATTTTACGGTTCACTGCAGTCCTGTTTTCCGCGCCTACTACTTTTTCAACTTTAATTTTCTTTCATAAACTTCTTTCTCGACGTACTGTTTCTATGCATTTTCTACACAGATTCTGCATTCCTTAAGGCCATGCTAAATTGTTCCTTCCTTCCTCTCTGGAGCGCCTTTGTTACAGTAAGGGAAGCTTAAGCTAACATCTAATCTTGTCTTCAATGACTTTTTATTCTGGTTGAACTGCTGAAATGCCGTGGTCTTTATTCATTGCGGACATCCCCTGGATTATAGCGGCCTTCAGTAAAGCTATAGGACAGTACTATGAGGATGTTGAGTGGTCTCCTAACGACGCTGTACACGTTATAGTCCATAGGATTTAAATCCAGCGAGTTTGGCGTCGTCACATGATCGTAAAAATCTCTTACAACCAGTCTTGAGTTACTTCGGCTTTGTAAGGTGCAAGTCTTGTTGGAAGATGCATGCCCTTTCATTGTATACACAATCTATCCGGGGGTCAAAAGCCGTTTTTAGAACACAAATGTATCCAGAAGCATCAACCCTAAGACCCTGTGGGGAAAATGAAAGGTGGCATGAGATGACCTCAAGGCTTCACACCTCCGAAAATCCCAGTAGCGGGATATGTGGTGGTAGCGTCACCTCGAGGACTTGAGAAAAATTTGCTCCTAACCATTTATTATGCCGCCGGTTCATTTTCTCATCCAAGTCAAAGTGTTTTCGTGTGAGAAAAACCGAAGCATGCCATGTTAGTATTTTTTTGCCTTTAAGTGACTATTTTGAACGTATGAAACCGTTTTCCTTTGTTTTAGCTGATAGGAATTGGCTTTTCATCACAAGTGACTTGCATTGAATGTTCCACACGTCTGGCAGTTCGCTCTGATGTCTCGAGTTCTTAGGCAATGGACCTCATCGATCTTCTGGGGTCCTCATAATATTCTGAACGCACCGTGCAAATTCTGGTGTCGTCGTAGTATCAGAGCGTCGAGAATGTTTTTTTCTTCTGTTTACTACAGGAGAAACATTGCCTTCCCAGCCCGCCAGCTCCCACCGAACCTATGAACAAATGATCAGGCAACATGTAAAAAAATACCGATTTGAATGAGTCGGGTTTTTCTTCCGCACTCTATATTTATGAGTTTTCGAATTCTCCTTTCTGTTTCTTTTCTGAACAGACTCAGTCAGCATGAAGTTACGTTAGATAAATGATTAATGATTTTTAATGCTTAGGATATGATAGGGCTGCCACCACGAGGCTTAGAAATAGCCTCGACTAAAATTAGAGATTTTGTTACATCAATTCTGACTGTCAATTTGGTAGCGATGGCTTATGGCCGGCACGTGTTTCTTATGCCCTTTGAGAGAGATGAGAGGTAAGGGACGACGACTGACGATTTAATCATTTATTAGGTCAAGGCTAGCCGGGTGAACACATTCACGAGTTTGAGATTGACGCCAAGATCTAGCGGTAATTAACCTGATCCGCGAGTACTTTACCAAGATTTCACAATCAGCTTGTTCCAACAAAACGCTAAACGGGAGCAAGTCTCGACACTTATCACGGACAATTTAACAAGTATGTGAACACAACTCGACTCTTCCTATGAACGTCTGCAAACGCTCGACAAAAATCCCCGGAAAACGATCCAAAGGTGGCGTATCACAAACGCTCGACAACAATCCCAGGGACACGATCCAAAGGTGAACGTCGCGCACACGCTTTGCCACAATCACAGTCTTGAAAATACACTAATGGAAACGCCGCGCTTAAGTTATGATCTGCAATTACGGGAGCCTCTACTGCCCGAACTCCGCTCCAGCGTGTTTTATTTACTTTACTCTACCCGACTCTGGTCCCTCCCGACTCGAGCCCTTGACTGCTCACACTCACGACCGGTGACCGAATGTCCCTTTTCTGAGCCCGCTCTCGTACCTCCCTCCCAAAAGGGGGGTAGGTTTTGTGGGGAGAAGGGATGCAGGGGTAAGCTCTCGTGGGGGGGCCCCGCTTTCTCCGACCATGACGTATTCAGCCCTTATTGCCCCCCCGCTCGGCCCGTCGTCCCGCGACCGAAGCCGGCCGTCGTTTTATATATTTCCAATAACTTATAGTGCCCTTGACCAATCTACGTGGTCGCGCTCTACGAGTCCTGCGTCGTCTTTATGACGGTGTGACCGCCGCAGCCCAAGCACATCCAATTATTAAATTTACTATGGCCGTGTTTCGTAATGAGAACGTCTCTCTTATATCTTTCCCAAGACCATAGCACGAAAGCCGGTACAAACTTTTACGACCCGTGTCATTTACGATCCAGTCTTAACATTAAATATATTCTTTTCGCTCGGCAATGTTAACGGCAAAGACGGGATGAATCTGACTTCATGCCCTGACTTTATACACCCTTCCCCCACTAACGCAAAAAGAAGTTATGTAATAATTTCTTTTTTTCTATGTCTGGGCCTCAGTGCATTTCTTACCCGACTGGCGAACACTGATACAACCTGACATCAAATCACAATGCAACACAATACAACATGACATCAATTACAATATCACAAAAAAAATAGGACGGCGACCACAACTCGCTCGCCTATGCTTCGGCCATTTTCACATAATATTGGCCCCCTTCGGGACTGGAGAGGCGAGCTCTTCCGTCGTTTCGGGGCACCACTAAATGCTGCAGCACGTTGCTGAGAGTCGCCTCGGTCAGGCGTTCGTCCGGCTTCGGGACGAAGTGGACAATGAGCGCTCGACCCTCCAGGGTCGCGGCCGCCCGCCCCCAGTCCGTCTCGGCCGAGACGGTCGCCAGACTCCCGTCTGGTAGCCACAGCGACGTCTCGTAGTTGCGCGCTGCGACGTATGTCCCGAGCTGGCGCACCACTTCGCTCGGCCTCCGTCTCCTCCCTCGATGCATGTACGTCGCCGTTTCCTACGGCACACGGTCGGGCATTAATTTTGTTACATGGGTTAGACATCAATATAGAGCCTATTTTCAAAAAATTTTCCTTTCTTCGCCTCATAATGAGCGCGTATGTTACATGATGACTGATATATGATTTTGGGATTCATGAACCTAACAAGTCCTAGCAGACTTGAATGACCAAGTCCCCACACTCCTGCACACTATACAGCACATACTCCTGCACACGTTACCGCACATACTCTGACAACACACACACCTCCTGTTCATTTGTCTTTCACTCGTGGTGCAGGTCCTTATGATTAAATGATGAGAATTGTTCCTACTTCCTATTCTTTCCGTGTCAGCTGACTGTTTTTTTTTTGTTACTGAATGGCATTTGCTAATCTCTCGTGAGAAGCAAGCATCAATTTCGTATGGGTGCAATATGGAGGCGTCCCTCGTTTGCAGATATATTTTATGTACCCGTCGCACACGACTTATCTTTTTAATCTTCAAATCTCATGGTATCGGTAACCGCTGCGATGCCTCAAGCATTGCGCACATATCTCTGGACATGCTTAAAAATCCCTCGGTCATGCTTCCCGTAATCTTCCTTATCCGCTCGTCAGCAGACCAGATATTCATAACACCCTCCACAGTTCACGCACGTGTTTCCTACGCGCAGGGGTATTCCCGATCTTACCATTTCCGAATGCCTCTCCGTCTCTCTTACGCGACCGCAGTTCCGGTCCGTCTGCTACTTCCGTTCTGTTGGATGCCGCTGTGGTGCTGGTTTAGCACACGCACACGCCCGCACCTCGCTCGCTGTCGTCTTCCTGAAAATCTTCAAAATAACCTTAGTACATTTATCATTAAATATTTCAGCTCTAGCGTCGGTTCGGTGCGGTTCACGTTCCAGTTTCCCAGCACAGGAGCTATCCATCGTTTTTATCTATATTCCTTTTGCTCATCTCTATTTATTTTGTTCTCCCATCTATCTTGTAATTAGCGTCGCACACGAATCGCTGTGCGCTTCTCTCTGCTCAGACTGTCTTCTCTAATCTCCGGCGTGACGCCGCTCATATTACCTGCGTTCCAGCGTGGAACGCATCTCAAGTTTTATGGTCCCTCTGTGGCTGTATTGTCTCGTGGGCACATGCCTCGAGTCTCCACCACGCGAGTGCGTGTCCAACTTGCCTTTCCACCCTAAGCTACGTTATTTTTAAAGACCGTAATGTTAAAGCTTATGCTAGGTCCGTAATGGACATCTTTAATTTAATCTGCTGTCTCGCTAAGCATTCTACCCAACTCTCAGGGTTCTGCTATACGCGATCTTATTATCGGCTCCACTCGGCTCATGACAGGCTCAGGTTTCTCTTTTTAAAACGTCATTTAGACGCAATAATAAAAAAAAATTTAATTTCTTAAATTTTCTTCCCCTCCGACGATCCAAGAAAAATTCCTTCACGGGGAATTTTTCACGCTAACAAACAATTACGAGAAGGATATATCCCATTCCCATCCAAGTTGCTGACTCTTCAAACCTACACCTGAAAGGCAATGGTTTATTAGTGCTTATAACTAGTCATTTCTCAGGCTACTCAAAAAAACTTCGTCCTCTCAGTTGTAACCTACTAGTTATGAGAGGACTACAGAGCCGTACCCACTATTGGCCGTATTATGTGCAGGGACCTCTGCTGCGGCTGTGCTATACTTATATTTTTAATACTGTCTAATTATATCTCTGCCTGGACGGCTAGTTTCCTTCGAAATCCCTCTTCATTCCTTATACATCTCAAACAACTGACCAGCAATCAAATTCCTATTTCGATGTGAAGTCATTATATCTAAGTTTTATTCTCGTCATTCAAACTGCGCAGCCAGCACGATACACTTTTCCTAGTGCGTTATCATAATTTGTATGCCCCGTCTCTACTCGTATTTCCCCGGCCCGGACTGAGTTCCTTTATGCCTCTCTCGATTTTATGACTCTCATCCTGTGCCTGTTCTGAGCACAGTCGCTCGTGCTGGCTGGTAGCATTTCTACCAGTTACTTGCCTAGCAGTCGACCACTCAGAAATTTTCCTGCCAACCTAGTTGTTGCTAAGCTATTCTGTAAAGGAATTAAATTAGTGCTTATCTACTACTTATTTTGCTAGGTTAAATCTGAAAGGAAAATTAGATTATTTAGCTTATCTACCTACTTATTTACTAGGTTAATCTGAAAAGAAAATTAGATTATTCAGCTTATCTACCTACTTATTTACTAGGTTAATCTGAAAGAGAACATGAAATTAGTAGGCTCATCTCCTCTCTACTTGTTACATAGTAGTTTTGCTCATGTTATCTTCTCTTCTACTCTTCTACTCTTCTACCGGACCGGCGGATCTTAGAGCGTAAGGACGTCTAGCTGCCGGGGTGGGTAGGGGTGAGGGTGCTTCAGGCCTTGTTACATAGATGTCGTCATCGCTGCTTTCCGAATCGCTATCTTCGTGCAGTACTTCGGTGACGTGCTCGACGCTCCTCCCCTTGCCGCTGGGACGCTCGTCTCGTATTACGAGAGCCTCCTCTGGTTTAAATGACGCGGGCTTCAGTCGATTTCTGTGTACCGTTATCTCTGTGTTGAGGAACTTCACAACGTTGGTCTTGCCATCGAATTTTGGAATCTTGCCCAGCACTGGCCCGCTTGCCGTTGTTTGATTGGTTCCTGCGTCCTGTTTATTTGCAGCAGCACTTCCCGAGTTGCTATCTTCGTTCTTTCCCATTTTGAAGCTTGAACTCAGCGATGATCAGCACAAAATTTCCTTTTTTTTTTCAATCTACCTATTGCAGTTGCAACGCACACGCACTACACTGAACCTCTAATTTTTACGATAAATACTGGTATCCAAGCATAAACACACAAAAAAAATTTTTTCGGGTGTATCCAAGAGAGGAAATATGAGGGCCCCACTGGCAAAAATTACCGAAATGCGGACTCTCGTGCGTAGGGCATCAAATCATACGTCAGGAGGGAATCTCCTTACCAATTACCGTTAATTAAACGAGTCCTATACCAGCACAACTTTGCGTAAATATTTACGTTAATCGTTCCCTCGATTTGCAATGTTATTCTTGCATAATCATCTCACTGATCCTAGTTCAGCCCACGACACAAAAAAAAATATATCTTTTCTTGGGACAACAGAATAAACCTTTATGTGGAGTGTTGATCTCTTCCCCAAACACCGATAAGGAGCGACCGACAAAGTGCGGACTTGCTACGTATTATTTCTTTCCTAGGGAACACAAGAACATTTAAATGAATGTTTCTACAGACGAATCGTTGGTTTACCCCCAATAACGGAGTAGAATGACCCAATAATATCTATTTGCAAACTAGATTTGCACGAACAATCCCTAAATTTGCAATCCTGCTCACAACACAATATTCACCCAATATGTACCTAATTTACAACACAGAGAGCACGAGAATCAAATGTCTCTTCCGAAGAACATAAAAAAAAGGTACTATTCCTAAAGAATCTTCGATGCCTCTACTTCTCAGGTGCAGCAATCCCTACCAAATTGAAATGCACTTTCTTTTGGCTTTCTCGCGCTCAAGGACTGGCTGTAAGGTTTTATGGCTGGGTCCGCTTCTAATCTCACAGAAAATGACACTTCCTGGCTGCACCGCGATATGCGCACTATCTGTTAGGGCTACACTCACATGACACACATCAAACAGAGAACAATAAATAATGTAAGAATTTGCAGTTGAAGACATACACAGAAATGAAATGAAATGGTGGTTACTTACAGTTTTTTGTTGCTCTTGGACGCCGTTGCCCGCTTGCAGCTGTTGGACTGGTTGCTTCTTCTGTCTTGCTAACACAATATTCTCTCTCTCTCTCTCAGATTGGGAAGCTTACACCGCTGGCTCCACTGAATGAGTCGGGTTTTTCTTCCGCACTCTATATTTATGAGTTTTCGAATTCTCCTTTCTGTTTCTTTTCTGAACAGACTCAGTCAGCATGAAGTTACGTTAGATAAATGATTAATGATTTTTAATGCTTAGGATATGATAGGGCTGCCACCACGAGGCTTAGAAATAGCCTCGACTAAAATTAGAGATTTTGTTACATCAATTCTGACTGTCAATTTGGTAGCGATGGCTTATGGCCGGCACGTGTTTCTTATGCCCTTTGAGAGAGATGAGAGGTAAGGGACGACGACTGACGATTTAATCATTTATTAGGTCAAGGCTAGCCGGGTGAACACATTCACGAGTTTGAGATTGACGCCAAGATCTAGCGGTAATTAACCTGATCCGCGAGTACTTTACCAAGATTTCACAATCAGCTTGTTCCAACAAAACGCTAAACGGGAGCAAGTCTCGACACTTATCACGGACAATTTAACAAGTATGTGAACACAACTCGACTCTTCCTATGAACGTCTGCAAACGCTCGACAAAAATCCCCGGAAAACGATCCAAAGGTGGCGTATCACAAACGCTCGACAACAATCCCAGGGACACGATCCAAAGGTGAACGTCGCGCACACGCTTTGCCACAATCACAGTCTTGAAAATACACTAATGGAAACGCCGCGCTTAAGTTATGATCTGCAATTACGGGAGCCTCTACTGCCCGAACTCCGCTCCAGCGTGTTTTATTTACTTTACTCTACCCGACTCTGGTCCCTCCCGACTCGAGCCCTTGACTGCTCACACTCACGACCGGTGACCGAATGTCCCTTTTCTGAGCCCGCTCTCGTACCTCCCTCCCAAAAGGGGGGTAGGTTTTGTGGGGAGAAGGGATGCAGGGGTAAGCTCTCGTGGGGGGGCCCCGCTTTCTCCGACCATGACGTATTCAGCCCTTATTGCCCCCCCGCTCGGCCCGTCGTCCCGCGACCGAAGCCGGCCGTCGTTTTATATATTTCCAATAACTTATAGTGCCCTTGACCAATCTACGTGGTCGCGCTCTACGAGTCCTGCGTCGTCTTTATGACGGTGTGACCGCCGCAGCCCAAGCACATCCAATTATTAAATTTACTATGGCCGTGTTTCGTAATGAGAACGTCTCTCTTATATCTTTCCCAAGACCATAGCACGAAAGCCGGTACAAACTTTTACGACCCGTGTCATTTACGATCCAGTCTTAACATTAAATATATTCTTTTCGCTCGGCAATGTTAACGGCAAAGACGGGATGAATCTGACTTCATGCCCTGACTTTATACAGATTTCTAAATCGCTATGCTTTGCAGTTAATGCAACTATGAGTGCATGTCTTCTCATTTCTGGGGTCAACATCTTACTCTGAATGAGTTATCTGAAATGAAATAACTATGTACATGATTTGAGTATGCAATAGACTAACGACATGTTCCTCAACTATCCCGCGCACCCCGTGCTTAGTACAAGCCATCATCAGTTTCCTAAAGTTAGTAGATTTCAGGATGAAAATAATTCGAAATAACGTTCGCGATCAAAAAGGAATATTTCAAGTAATAATTTCACCGCTGTGATGTGGACCGAGAGGTCTTCAAATGATCCTCTAGTCTCCTGAGGGAAATGCGACTATTGTATGCAAGGAATTAGCGCCTAAAAGGGAAGGTGAAAGTGAGGTCCCGAGCTAAAGGTTAAGTAGGTCTTCCTTTTGTTGAAATAGGATGGTATTTATGTTTAGTTACGGAACATCTTTTTTCGGTTCACTGTGGTCCTGTTTTTCAGGACCTACTACTTTCTTTAACTTTTATCTGGTTTTATAAATCGTTTCTCACCTTGCTGCTGTAGTGCACTTTTTGCATAGATTTCACGTTCTTTCAAGTCCGAACTAAATGGTGCCTTTAGCTCTTTGGAGCGCCTTTGTTTCGATTAGGGAGGCTTAAACTAACATCTAATTTGATCTTGTTGGCTTCGTGAGTAACCTGTACTTAATGTTGCCAACTCTTGGAGGGATCCAAATTAATTGCGGTTTTAACCCGTTGACTCCGATTGTGCGGTTGCTTGCGGTCAGCTTGGTTAGGCCAGAAGTCGTTTAGGAAAACCGTTTTTTCTGCTCTAATACATTTTTAACCTTTATGAAAAGTGTGAAGACTACACTTGAACCATAATGTGTTACCTTTTACTTTAAAATTTATTTCGGAAGAGGTAGCAAAATAGTTGAAATGTTATTTGCATATTCCGGTACGTCAATGAACAATTTAGCTAGTGGTACACACATGAACCACTTCGGAGTGAACGTGTTTAACTTGTACGGGTTTATCCGTCAGCCAGTAGGCGTGATGAGCTACGAGACCGGCGGGCTGTCTGTGCCCCGGCCCGGCGGGCTGAGGCCGTGAGGCTGTTGTCACTCGAGCGGCCCGGCGTTGGTGGCAGAGACGCTCGCCACGCTCCTGTAAGTTGCCCGCTTCGCGACCCGTGTCTTTTAAAGGTCCGTTCTACTATACTTGATTAATGTCTCAAACTCTAAATAAGTTCTATTCCTAAAAACTTGAAATTAATTTATTTTGTTAACCCGTGGATTCACGATATTATTTTAAACAAACTTACACCGTAAGTTTGTGTGTACACCTGATTTTTTTTATTTAAGTAACGAAGCACTTGAAGGTTTCAGACCTTTTCAATTATTTGGGACAAGCCACAAAGGCATGTTCAAATACATGGATAAAAATTTCAGTCATTTGAGTCTAAAATTGAGTTGAGGGTCATTTTGACCCCTCCGTGCACCCACGAGTCAAAAGTGTGGAGCAATTCAAATCTTCACGTTTCCAAAGAATGTATTTCTTAAAACTAGAAGCCTTTATTCGGTGAAGCTCTGCTCAGATTTATTTTTTGAAGCTTAAAAATGAATTGTTAGAATCTAAAGTGATCAATTTGAAAATAAATCAATTTTATAACTCACAATTTCTACAACAGATTAATTATGAAGTCTATTAATGATGACCTGAAGTGTAGTAATGATGACCGGTGAATTCTAAATACATAAATTTATAATTGATCATTTCTTTAAGTTAAATTATAAGTTCAGTTACGCTTACTATTTTATAATTTTATACTAAGCGAGTCTCGGCGAAGCGTAGTGGCATAAAAGGTTAAAGGTTAAAGGTTAACATCTTTAACCTTTTATGCCACTACGCTTCGGAGCGCAGTATCAAATATTTCCACTTTTTCAGCTCGGGACCTCATCAAATCGAGCTGCATTGTTTTGTCTGAAGTGGAGATTTTCGAGCTGTAAACTTGTTGAGGCCTTCACCCCCAGCAACGACTGTTGTTGGGTTACGTGAACTCGAGCAGATGCCTTGTGATATGCTTACTCTCGAGCTACCTTACGGTCCTTTTTATTATTTTAAGAAACCTAGAACAATATCGTTTAATTTGGTGTGGATCAACTGTTCGTGCTCCATTTGCTGTGGTTCCCTCAGACTTCCATCTTACAACAATGGTCTGTATAATGCTTGCAATAATGCAGACTGTCATCCATTTCCTGACTCCATGTTCACTCTTAGTTCAATTATTTTTTTTACTTGTATGTTATGTTCTTGGGCTTATTGCATCCTGGGAACTTCGATGTTAATTTGACAGAAGCTCCTTTATCACTAAAATATCGCTATAAAAACGCTGTTTTTGTGTATCTATGATGGCTGATTCGGAAAGTTCTAGTAGTAGTAGTAGTAGTAGTAGTAGTTCTATTCTACGTTATTCAACCAACTGATGTAATCAAAGCCGGATATTTCCGGGATTATAAGTATGTTAGGAACAACGTTTTGTCTCCCTTATCACTGAATTTCGTCGTTGAGTGATTCACTATGAATGATTAATATCTATGTATTATCTATGGTTTTTAGTTTCGTGCGTTTTTAGTCAGAAGTTTAAAATCTCCAGATCTACAAGAGCGTATTGAACAAAGAAGATACTACTTTCGATAAATTATATTAAAACATTATTAAACAACGGCATCTACGGATGCTTTATTTCTAATTTCAAGCCTGATACATACCACCTTGTGCATTGGATTTTCAAATGCCTTATAACTAACACCAGGACGCCATGACGCTTTCCCCCTGCCAAGACCAGTATCCATCTCAGACACCTGGGTAGAGTGGGGTATTGTGCTTTGAATTTTTCCCCTATACCCAACAGAGAAAATCACCATCCAGCGCCGGGACTCGAACCCTCGTTTGCCCACGCGGAGGCAGGTCCTGAAGACACACGGCTATAACGAGCATGAAGCAGTAAAGTTGATAAAAATGCGCAACGTGTATACAGTGTGTTGATATTCCCCACCTGATGTGTTGTGTGAGGTAGCCCTCTAACACTCTTAAGTAGGCTGGAATATCAACTAAATTTTTGTAACTGCGCCACTGCCGTACTACTAACGTGCAATTTCAACTCTAATCTTACACCCTGTCTTTAACGATTCTGAAACTACCCAGTCCAGCCACTCACAGGCAGGCTTTGGAAAAGCCATTTTTTGTTTCACGAAGCACATCGCAACGATTGTGCACATGAAAATAACTCTCACGTTTACCAATCGTGGCAGAAGTGACGAATGAAATTCTCCGCTGCAGTAGTAATATGTAAAAGAAAATGTTATGAATATTGCATTTTTTTTGTTTCCAGTGAATATGCTGAGCATGAGAGGAATCCGGAACGTCACAAGTTGTTTTGAGGTGCCGCCACAACATTCTGCTGCATCGTCCGCAGCATCAACCGTCTCCAGATAACACATCGTACTGTCGAGCTCGACTGCTGAGCTGAGAGACAGTTACGCATTTCGGTACTTGCGCACGAAGCAACACTACGGTGAGCTACTGAGGAAAAAAACAAAACATGTAGAGTTCGATCATACTGCAACTTTACTGCTTCATCAATCTGAAAAAAAAAAACGACCGTCCTAACGTAAAATGTATACAGTCATGCTATATCAAAAATATATGAGCCAATGTAAAATTTAGACAAGTGCAAAGAGTGATAGAATTCTTCTACATTCTTCAAAATTATGATTACCCGTATCACAGTGCATTACGATTCAACGATTAATGTTATCGCGCATTCGCGTGTACAAGATAATACCAGCTAACTGTAAGCGGGTTCGATGAAATAAAGCTCTTTCGCCAACATACTTTGAACTGAAAAGAATCACGCACTACGTACTGATTCAACGCTTCACACGATTTAGAAATTAGTTATATCGTCACTGATTTGTAGAATTATTCTAAACAGACAAATTCCGATAATTTGACATCCGTAATTTTCAGTTTTTAATAACACGACATGTCATTTGAACAGAATAGAGCTTTTGAAATATCCGTCCACCTCATTTCGACACTAATAATTAACGGCATTTCCAAATTAGGAAGAGCCTTACATAACCTGACTTCACCTCGATGAAGCGAAGGGAGGTTGTAATGCGTGGATGCGAATCCTGTCGCTCAGTTTCGTTGCTCTCCGACTCACGTAAAAGTTGAATATTAACATGATAATTGCGACACGACACATCGATGGGTCGTTTGAGCTATCTTTAAAAATTAGCGCTATTTAATGAACCCAGTTTAATCATACGTAATCTTCAAGTTAGTAACAACTTTTGACTTGAATTTGAATTGAACCCATCGCAGTGAACGTGTTAAAATAAAAATTTATGGAGGCCCACAAAGTTGTGTTACGAGGGGCAAACTAAATTGAGGATTCAACTTGCGCTTCGGAATCTAAATTGACTGCAGTAAGAACATACCAGTCGCAACTTGAGTGAAGTTGAGGGCTACACGAGGACACAGGTCCGCAAGGGACTACCTAAATAATCAAGGCATTGAAAACATTGTCCGCACCTGAGCATCGACGTAAGCATCACATCAATGTTTCAACCCATTTCAGTGGCTTGAGAATACATGGTAAGGGTTCCATAGCTTCATCAATATACCTCTATAATTACAAAATAAACTTATTAATGTATGTTTAGTTCAACCCACCGTATCTTTTTGAGCAGATATTAGAATGGCGAATAATTTTCAAACGATAGAAAGTAGACAACTGATACAGACCCATCAAGTGTACGAGACATTCAATGACACATGACCCAAACACCGAGCTACCGGTGTGTAACATCGCGCGTCTCTCTTTGTTCATTCTGGCCGCTGTTTCAAGTGATCACACGAAGAACTAAACTTGCGAATACTCTTAACTGATGGAATTGCAGAGTTTACGCTACATTTTTCACGACGACGATGCGACCCCTTCCTTGCCGATCATGCCGCTCTTGTACATACTACGCGAGTCAATTTCATCAGCACCCCATACATGAAGGCGGAAGTATTCACGCGTTTCTCCCCTTGGAAATACTGCTAATAATACTAGCTGACTCTTTAATTTGTTTTAGGTGGTAGACCAATCACCCCTGCAGTTTTCACTAACACGCAAGGAGCAGCACATTCTCCCCACCAAGGACTCCATGAAGCTTCCTTGCAGTAGGGCTCCCTGGGCGAGCGCGGATGCTAGCACAATTTATTCCCATATCAGATGTGCATGCAATATACACAGGACGTGTCGCATTGCAGACACTTCATCAGCAGGCCGCCTGCATCTCCACACTCCGAAAAAGAAAGCAGGTTCAAACGTACCTAGTTGACGGTCCTACAAGTATCGTTCAATTTAATAATTATCAGTGACGGGTCTCAATTTGCTAATAGTATACCACAGCGATTAGTACTACGTAATATTGTCCCTACGCCACGTAACGTCCCTCCGCAATACTCGCCCTATCTCCCATCATACACCTACATCCTAATACTCCATTTCCCGTTACGCGCGGGACACACGTACTGTGCAGAACACACGTATTAGTATCAACCGCAGACGTGCTCCGTAAAAATAAAAACACACGCAGGAGAGAAATTTCTTGGTGGAGTTTTATAACTTGACGACAACCCGAAGACGTGGTTGGTCTCTCAAATCCTTCACGCATTAGAAGTTTGACGAATATGAGATTTAACCTTGAGCGCGACTGACTAGCTGTGAACTGGAGATCACCAATCCTCTCACTAAATCATCTACACTGCGCCTCGAATAGTTCTTCACGAATGGGGGCATAGTGCATAAAAAAGTAATATAAACTTAAATTACACGTTAGTTTGATGGGCCTCATTAATTACAACTGAGTTCACAAATGAGGAAGGCACAATTCAGCGTGGAATTTATGACTCAGAATTATATGCACACGTGTGTTCCCGTACCGGATTCCATGCGCATAGAAACAGAAGTCTGACGGAAATGTATGAAAAAAATAAATAAAAGTAATAATCGCTGGAAAAAAACACCAATTTAAAAATAAATCCGAAACAAACACTAAAACTGTTCTTCTATTTCATCAAAAGAGAAATTAATTTTCAGCTCGCCACCTTCCCCTCCCTTAAGAGCGACAATTGTCGTAGCTAGAATAGGTTTATGACTGAGGGGAGAGGCAAATAAAATACGAGGTCTATTTGGTGAACCACGGTCTCGAGAAATACTCTGAATTCTCCAGAACCCGGCGCACCAACAAGTAACACTCGGAAACCGAACAGAACTGAAAATTTACAACCTCTACTTGATCATCAATTTATTTACCCCAAGATCAAGTGCTTTTGTATGTTGCAGCAGATCATGAGAATGAACAGAAAAAAGCGGTCACATGAGAGACCAACTTCTCAACAGCCGTGGACGTATCCAAAGTGTTCTCATAGGGATAAAGTAATGGCAAGACAATATGAGAAGAAGCATTCTGATATCAAAATGAAATGCCCGCAAGAAACTCGGACTTTTGAATTAGAAAAACGTATCACAAATGAAATCTGAAAACACCGCCCCTTACCGAGCCTCTATTTCCGCTCAATTAACAATCAAATAAGCTGGCTGAAATTCGGGGCAAAGTGGCACTAAGCGGGCCCACAATTTGCTAGTCTCGGTCAGCGCACATCGAAACAGTGACAAAAGGATGAATTTAAACAATTTACGCTGTTGAATTACCACGATGAGACAAAAACAGACGCAAGAAGAATTGAAGGATGCAAACAGTCGTGCGAGAGGTTTGCGCAGAGCACGCTGGATTTGCACACGGAAAAAAGGAGAAAAAATACGGCCTACCTAGTCACAAACCTAAACCTACAATTACCTTTCGCAACAAGTGTTGCTGATTCTGCATTTCGTATCTCGAGTTACCCCTCATAAGCGCAAGAAACAGACGCTAACAGCATAACCCCATTGCGTTACTCGGGGATTCTTTCTCCGTATAAATTTCCGGGGACCAGCTATTCCAATGATGCCCAGGACAATCCCCTCCAGAGCACCCCTCAAAGAGGCGCAGCTCAAGTCGCTGGGGACACCCGTTGGCGAGACACAGCAGTGAGGTCCTCAACCATCACGTCATCATCGTATCTATTTTCCACTGCGATACGAAATATTCTCGACAAATTTTTCGCTTGAAAGATTCATTATTGTAAATGCTGCAAATTCAACACTACGACTGAAAATGAACTTTAGAAAACTCTAGACAAGCTCTCGAGTGTCTGAATGTTATGGTCCATTCCTAGAATGAACGCTTGGAGAACTACTCCAGTCGATTTGTACCCACGAAGCTGTGTTGTTAGCATTCAACGTAGCTTGAATTCCGTAAAGAGGAATTCCAAGCTTCCTTCAGTGGGAGATACAAGATGATTGATTGGTTATAAACAAGTTTTAGCCTCCCTTACCCCAACTAAGTTGTTCAATGAGAGGAAGGGTGAAGGCACCATTTAGTATAGAACTAAGGGAACGCGAAATACATGCACAAGGTGTGGTTCGTACAGGATCCCGTGTGCATAGAAACAATAAGTTAAAAAGGAAGGCATTAAAACAAGATTAAAGTTGAAGAAGAAAGAAGAGCTGAAAAACAGGACTACAGTGAACAGAAAAAGATGGTCCTTAGCAGAACAAGAAACGTTTTATTTCAACAGAAAGAAAGCCTACCTTTCAGCTCGGGACCTCACATGTGCCTATGTTGCTGAGTCCCATTGATACAACAGTTGTAGTTCCCCGAGTTGGTAACGAAAACTATCTTAGTGTTATTTTTTGAGATACAATTGACCTAAAAACAACTATACTTTTGTATCATTACACGGTATGAAAAAAAAATGATATGGTATTTGTATCGTTACCAGATATAAATGAGCTAAATAGATGACACTATCTTTGTGTCGTTATAAAATATAAAATTGCCATGACTGCCGAGGGCACTGAAGCTCAAACGAACGTAACTGAAACGTTCACTTTGAAGAGCTGAAGTGCGTAGAATCTTCACATTCTATACACTGGTTAACCTAAAAAAAAAAGAAAACACAGGGCCCTTAGGATCAAAAGAACACATAGGTTCAGTGTTTAACCGAATGGCAAACAGATTTTTGGTGGTCTTATTGCTCCATGGAGATCTGTAGCTGAAGAACTGCCCGTCATAACGCGAGTATTGTGACAGTAGGCAGACACAAGAGGGCAGCGCTCATTGAACTGAACAGAGAAGAGGCTACACGGAGTAAGCCTGAGTCGTACTTCCTCAAGAGAAACTTCTAAGGACATTATTATAATATGAAGGTTATACTATTTCAAATTTGAAAACGTATGCTCAAGAAGGAGGTCGTTGTCGAACAGTTCTCTAGCGGTAGCCATTGCACTGAATACTCTACATCTGAATGCAGACAACAATTCCAGCGCCACCCAACAGCAGATTTACTGATTATATAACTGCACACTTAACCCCACTGCACGTAATTGTGAAGCAGTCCCACGGCCTTCATCAATTTATTGAACACAAAAAATGATCCCTATTTGGAAATGCCAATCTATCGACGAAGCGTTCACAGAAACACAAGAAGAGGGCGCAAAGAGGGGCTTTCAATAGCAGCGGCCGCAGCATCTCGGCCATCGCAGGCTCCTCCCCTCGGGGGGCGCTCGCTCGCAGCAAGTGTGCGGTACCTTATTCATCCCTGATCATCTCACCGTGCACGTTCCTGCGTATTGGTGCACATGGGGACCATTAGGTGAATGCGTCATTAACGTACCGGAGGAAACGTATAGCATTTAAACAGTTTTGCTACCTTTTACGAAATAAATTTTAGCATGCTTGGTAACATCTCATCGTGTGATTGTATTTTTCACATTTTTTAGAAAGGTTAAAAATGTATTCGAGCGGCAAAGTTTGCTTTTCAATACGGTTTCTTTCAACCTAACCAAACAGACCAAAACAAACGTGCAAAATTAGTTAACCTTAACAGCTCATGACTCGGTTCATTCAGAAAACGAAAATCATGAAAATCGTAATACTTTTTAATATACGCTTGAACGAGGTAATTTCAAGCACTATACACGTAAACAAAGTAATTTCATTTACTTCATCACTATAATTTTATAAAACAGAAGTCACTGTGTTAAAAACTGTAAATGACTCATTGTAATCATTATTACAGTTTGTTGTTATTATTCACCCAAGTTATGACAGAGCCTGGCAATTATCACAGAAAAATTCGGCGATGTTCAAGTGGCACCAAACATGCATGACGTGGTCAGCTCAGCCAGCTAAAAGAGAGCGTCTAAAAGAGACGAGAGAATTAAATACAAATGAACAATAAAAGACGAAGACATTCGTGTAGATCGTGTGCACGGTACGCGAGTCTCCCCTACGAGGATTGCAGAAGTAAAGAGTGAACGATAAAACTTCCATAAATGCAAATCTTAACCCTCAACAGATTCCTTCAGCATGCGTTACTGACTGCATGATTCACGCCTCAGCGCTGAGGAGCGTTACTTCCCCAAGGACACTGACGAAGATAACAGCAGACTATGAGTTAGTTTGAGCCACCCTTACTACATCAAGGGAGTTTCCATGAGAGGAACGCTCCGTTTAGTATGGGATTAAGGGAAGGATTAGATTAGTCGTTAGTTTTAGCCTCCCTACCCGCAGCAACAAATGCTATCCAAAGAGAGGAAGGAGGAAGGCAACATTTAGTAAGGAGTTAAGGAAACGCGGAATCTACGCAGAAAGGGCATAGAAACAGTAAGTTGGAAAAGAAGATTTTGAAACAAGATCAAAATTGAAGAAGGAAGTAGTAGGTGCTGAAAAACAGTACAGCAGTGAACCGAAAAAAGGTGGTCCTTAACATAACAAAAACATTTTATTTCAACAAAAAAAGCCTACCTAACTCTCAGCTCGAGCCCTCACATTGTCCCCCTGGGGGCGCTAATTATTAAGCGAAGGAGTGATCTGCGCAAGAGTGAGTCTCCCATATCTATCGAACACGAAATGCTAAAACCAAAAGAAATTTATGAAACAAGATTAAATAAAAAAAAAACTCTGAAAAAAGGAGAGCAGCAATGAACCGATATAAGATGGTCTCTTACCGAACACCTACCCTATAACAACACAATAAGCCCTACCTAACCTCCAGCAGGGGACCTCGCATCTTCATTTTAGGAGCACCAACTCTTATAGGTACAATAATTAACCTACAGCTCGTTACGCACAGCTCGAAAATGTGAATGAAAAACAAAAGAGGACGATATTTACGCAGGAGGCCGGTCGTACGGTGCGCCGCCTCTCTTTCCCCCCAAGAAAGTCGGACAAGTAAAGAATGGCAAATAATGCATAAATTTAAACTTACAACCAACTCGCTCATTTTATGGAGGGTAACTTGGGCAGTCATTGAGGAACTTTAAATCGCCAAGATACACTGAAACACGATAAAATTATATTACTGTACACTTGACCCCACAGCAACCAACTGTGAAGCAGTCCCACGCACCACCTTGATCAATTATTGAACATAAAAAGATTATCCCTAATTGTACACATTACTGGCAGACACCATCGGCACACTTTCTGAGCGTAGCTTACGCATACATCAAGTCTCAGATGAGCGCATGGCCCCAAGATACGCTGTAAAACAATCCAAATCAGCAGATGCCGCAAGATTTGCTGAAGAATCATCTTCTCCAGCGCCAACAACTGCCTTCAATCATTGCCAAGAGCAGGGAAAAAAGTTAAAAAGCAAGCTTAGTCATGAAAAACAGCGCAGGCGAGTGCGTCTCCCGCACGATCCCAACAGGTGAAGTTTTCATTCTTTTCAGAGTACACAGACCGACCCAAAAATGACATGACACACAAGGAGTAAGAGCAGCGGCGCCTGCAATATGTGCGTCCTGCACGCATCGCCCACGGCACACAAACAATATGTACAACAGGCAGGATGTTAGGTCCAATTCTAGCGAACACTTATCACACGCAACACAAAAACGCGAGTAAAACCTCGCTCAAGTCCTACGAAACGTCATAAAAATTATGACATAACAATGACGATATACGTGATCATTTATGAAATGAAAGGAGGAGTCTCTCGAGCGAGACGTTTGCCATTCATTCAAGCGCAAAATGGCACGAGGGAACCCAGCGGCAGGAGAATGATGGATGGTTTGGTTGAGGCTGCTCCGGTCGGGCGTCGCACGCATCCCTGCAGCGGGAGCTCTGCTTCCGGGGCAAATGAGCCCACCAAAACTTCACGCACACTTATTCCACAAATGAACAAATAATACACACACAAGCGGTCCTCTCGTAGAATAGCAGCACTGCGCAGCAACAGCCTGTCTCATGAGGAAACTAATACGGTAATAATTTTATGCTTCGGTAAAGATGGGCTTCAGAGGATATAGCGCCGGTTTACTTCATGAAGACGACCAAGTAAGATGGCGTGACTAACGAGAACGTTAACTCACACGGTTACATGCAAGGGTACATACACTGAAGAATGCAAGACACACGTAAGAACACACAAACATTCAAATCCTGGATCTGTAGGGTAAAAATGCCGAAATTCGCCCACTAAAACGAAGGCGAGCGTGTCGAGTAGATCTAATTGGCAGTACACGTCAGGTCAGGTTCATTAAGAAATTCAGAAAGAATAAAGGATAAATTTTATCGAATTATAATAAAAACGCGCTTGTAATCGTTGAATACATTTTTTTGGGCGATATCAATTTGTGCGTTAGGAAGCGAAGAGGCGCGACGCGGTCGCTGGGAGTTAAAATAAATTCTCGACGTACTCCATAGAGATGCACACAAGGACCGAGTGCGGTCAGTTGCCTACATAGCCAAGTGATGACGCCATCACACATGCACTGCATTTATTCCCAATTGACGAGTATCAGTCAGCAAAGACCACGAATGTTCCAAAGAAACCTAGCTATTAAGCAGTGTGAACAGCACGGAGCCTGCTCCTGAGATTATACTGAGCGCACTCATGTTACTCGTACGTAATGAGGACGATGTAGCGGTGACTCAATAGGAGACTTGAATGACGGGGCCAGCAAGTTTTTGCTGTAAGCAAGCAAAACCCCCGCGTCCCCGCGTGAGGGGCTCAGGCGCGCCCTCTGACGCTCTCACAGAGAGCTGCCAGCTCAGTTCTGACAGAGCGACCTGGGGGCAAAATGGCCCAGCAACTTGTCAGCACCACGGTGGAAATATAGAACGTGTTTGAGATCTCACAAAATGAGCACTTAAAGGCAGCTTGGATGGCACAAGAAGTTCACTGAATCCTGACTTGAAATATCTGGCAGAGACGGACACACTCATTGTACTGCTCGAGAGGTCACTTAATGATATCGTCGCAAAATACATTGGAATTATGACTGTGCATTTCAATGAATATCAAAATTGTTGCTCACGGACGAAAGGAACAGTAGATAAAAATAATGCAAGGCTCAGAGAATTGGGATTGAAACAACCTCGGTGACCAAAGCAACTCTCGGATGTCCGGGCTTTGAAGCAACCTTCTCTTGTCAGACAGCGCGATCGCTCGAGCAGAAAATCTCGAGTGAGATCCTGCAATTTAGTACACACTTGAGACGCGTGCTAGCAGCACCGTCGTCACGGCACACCTCACACTTTCCCCACGCACGAGGCACTATTGTGTCCCCTCCGTGCGAAGCTTTCACGTTACTGAAGCTTCCCACCCGCATCACAGATGCCAACATGTGACAAGGAGTCCATCCGAGCCATGCCACTCACACGACCACCAATCAGTGACTTACAAGGGAATTTCGCTCTCTTATATGCACACAAAGCGCCACATCAACTTATATTTACCTAAAATTATTTGAACAATTCGAATCAACAACTTGGCAAGGTGATGTGTTACATATAATTAAATGGCTCCGCAGCAACATGAGGAAAGTCATATCTTAATATAAGACACTTCAGAGTTCACGAGGAAAACAGTATAAAGAATAACTGATACACCTTCATGATTAATTATTCACGATAACTTTTGCTTGAGGTTAAAAATGATCAACACGAATTGAACATTAGGCACACAAGAATATATAGAAAATCACAAAGAAAGATTTGAATTTCTTAAGCAACACAAACAGTTGAGTTTGGGACGCGCGCGGCTTTCTCCCTTCCGAGCAGCGCTCGCACCTCCGCCAGCCAGCGTCTGATGCTCTGCTCTCCTATAGGCTGGTCCGCTCGCACCTCCGCCAGCCAGCGTCTGATGCTCTGCTCTCCTATGGGCTGGTCCGCTCGCACCTCCGCCAGCCAGCGTCTGATGCTCTGCTCTCCTATGGGCTGGTCCGCTCGCACCTCCGCCAGCCAGCCTCTGATGCTCTGATCTCCTATAGGCTGGTCCGCTCGCACCTCCGCCAGCCAGCCTCTGATGCTCTGATCTCCTATGGGCTGGTCCGCTCGCACCTCCGCCAGCCAGCCTCTGATGCTCTGATCTCCTATGGGCTGGTCCGCTCGCCAGCCTCTGATGCTCTGATCTCCTATAGGCTGGTCCGCTCGCACCTCCACCAGCCAGTGTCTGATGCTCTGCCCTCCTATGTGCTGGTCCGCTCGCACCTCCACCAGCCAGCGTCTGATGCTCTGATCTCCTATAGGCTGGTCCGCTCGCACCTCCACCAGCCAGTGTCTGATGCTCTGCCCTCCTATGTGCTGGTCCGCTCGCACCTCCACCAGCCAGCGTCTGATGCTCTGATCTCCTATAGGCTGGTCCGCTCGCACCTCCACCAGCCAGCGTCTGATGCTCTGCTCTCCTATAGGCTGGTCCGCTCGCACCTCTGCCAGCCAGCGTCTGATGCTCTGCTCTCCTATAGGCTGGTCCGCTCGCAGCGTCTGATGCCTTCTCTCAACCTTCTCTTGTCAGTGAAATATACTGGTCCCCTCGCACCTCCGCCAGCCAGACACAGCACGCCTCACTCCACTTAGCCACAAGTTCTTCCGTACCACACCGTAGGCAACACACGTCTACCATAAATACGGAATTGACATTTCACTACATTTCCCACCGTCACAATTGCCGTTTTGAACAAATGAATTATTACGAACTGTATCTGAGCAGGAGAATGAGATACAGTGATTCCCACTAATATTGTAACTCATATTCAATAACTGGAAAAACCTATTAAGGATTTTGCCGTGTTGAGCTGCCCAGTTTATATTATTATTACATTTGTTAGATAAAAACTCCTTAGCCATTACAGACGCGTCCTCAAGAGGGCAAAAAAGAGACCATTTAGTATGGACTGCATAGAAGGCGGAATCCATGCACAAAGTGTATTCGTACATGGCATACCCGGCACATAGGAACAGCAAGATGGAAACACAAGGACGAGACAACGAAGAAGGCATGAAAGCTGAAAAAAAGCACAGTGCGCACGAAAGACAGCAGTCTCGAAGGTCTATCTATAGCTGAGGTAACTAACCTAAGAGCATCTCCTTGTATATACCAGTCCCTACAGCATGGGACAGACGAGCCTACCCAACCTAACCTGAGCCTATGTTCTATCCAATGCTCCCTGAGGAGGTTGCTTAGCTGTCATCGTCCCAGCCCCGCTTTTAGAAACAGCATACGTTAGCTCGCCATAGCCACACGAATCTGTGCCGTGGAGCGCTGAATTGGCGAGTTGTTGCTGGCTCAGGTTCTTCAGGGCCTCACCTCAAACGTACCGAAATTGGCGAGTTGTTGCTGGCTCAGGTTCTTCAGGGCCTCACCTCAAACGTACCGAAATTGGCGAGTTGTTGCTGGCTCAGGTTCTTCAGGGCCTCACCTCAAACGTACCGAAATTGGCGAGTTGTTGCTGGCTCAGGTTCTTCAGGGCCTCACCTCAAACGTACCAAAATTGGCGAGTTGTTGCTGGCTCAGGTTCTTCAGGGCCTCACCTCAAACGTACCGAAATTGGCGAGTTGTTGCTGGCTCAGGTTCTTCAGGGCCTCACCTCAAACGTACCAAAATTGGCGAGTTGTTGCTGGCTCAGGTTCTTCAGGGCCTCACCTCAAACGTACCGAAATTGGCGAGTTGTTGCTGGCTCAGGTTCTTCAGGGCCTCACCTCAAACGTACCGAAATGGCGAGTTGTTGCTGGCTCAGGTTCTTCGGGGCCTCACCTCAAACGTACCGAAATGGCGAGTTGTTGCTGGCTCAGGTTCTTCGGGGCCTCACCTCAAACGTACCGAAATTCGCGAGTTGATGCTGGCTCAGGTTCTTCGGGGCCTCACCTCAAACGTACCGAAATTCGCGAGTTGTTGCTGGCTCAGGTTCTTCGGGGCCTCACCTCAAACGTACCGAAATTCGCGAGTTGATGCTGGCTCAGGTTCTTCAGGGCCTCACCTCAAACGTACCGAAATGGTGAGTTGATGCTGGCTCAGGTTCTTCAGGGCCTCACCTCAAACGTACCGAAATGGCGAGTTGTTGCTGGCTCAGGTTCTTCGGGGCCTCACCTCAAACGTACCGAAAAGGCGAGTTGATGCTGGCTCAGGTTCTTCGGGGCCTCACCTCAAACGTACCGAAATGGCGAGTTGATGCTGGCTCAGGTTCTTCAGGGCCTCACCTCAAACGTACCGAAATGGCGAGTTGTTGCTGGCTCAGGTTCTTCGGGGCCTCACCTCAAACGTACCGAAATGGCGAGTTGTTGCTGGCTCAGGTTCTTCAGGGCCTCACCTCAAACGTACCGAAATTGGCGAGTTGTTGCTGGCTCAGGTTCTTCAGGGCCTCACCTCAAACGTACCGAAATGGCGAGTTGATGCTGGCTCAGGTTCTTCAGGGCCTCACCTCAAACGTACCGAAATTGGCGAGTTGTTGCTGGCTCAGGTTCTTCAGGGCCTCACCTCAAACGTACCGAAATGGCGAGTTGATGCTGGCTCAGGTTCTTCGGGGCCTCACCTCAAACGTACCGAAATGGCGAGTTGTTGCTGGCTCAGGTTCTTCAGGGCCTCACCTCAAACGTACCGAAATTGGCGAGTTGTTGCTGGCTCAGGTTCTTCAGGGCCTCACCTCAAACGTACCGAAATGGCGAGTTGATGCTGGCTCAGGTTCTTCAGGGCCTCACCTCAAACGTACCGAAATGGCGAGTTGTTGCTGGCTCAGGTTCTTCGGGGCCTCACCTCAAACGTACCGAAATGGCGAGTTGATGCTGGCTCAGGTTCTTCAGGGCCTCACCTCAAACGTACCGAAATGGCGAGTTGTTGCTGGCTCAGGTTCTTCAGGGCCTCACCTCAAACGTACCGAAATTGGCGAGTTGTTGCTGGCTCAGGTTCTTCAGGGCCTCACCTCAAACGTACCGAAATGGCGAGTTGATGCTGGCTCAGGTTCTTCAGGGCCTCACCTCAAACGTACCGAAATGGCGAGTTGATGCTGGCTCAGGTTCTTCAGGGCCTCACCTCAAACGTACCGAAATGGCGAGTTGTTGCTGGCTCAGGTTCTTCAGGGCCTCACCTCAAACGTACCGAAATGGCGAGTTGTTGCTGGCTCAGGTTCTTCAGGGCCTCACCTCAAACGTACCGAAATGGCGAGTTGTTGCTGGCTCAGGTTCTTCAGGGCCTCACCTCAAACGTACCGAAATGGCGAGTTGATGCTGGCTCAGGTTCTTCAGGGCCTCACCTCAAACGTACCGAAATGGCGAGTTGTTGCTGGCTCAGGTTCTTCAGGGCCTCACCTCAAACGTACCGAAATGGCGAGTTGATGCTGGCTCAGGTTCTTCAGGGCCTCACCTCAAACGTACCGAAATGGCGAGTTGTTGCTGGCTCAGGTTCTTCGGGGCCTCACCTCAAACGTACCGAAATGGCGAGTTGTTGCTGGCTCAGGTTCTTCAGGGCCTCACCTCAAACGTACCGAAATTCGCGAGTTGTTGCTGGCTCAGGTTCTTCAGGGCCTCACCTCAAACGTACCGAAATTGGCGAGTTGTTGCTGGCTCAGGTTCTTCAGGGCCTCACCTCAAACGTACCGAAATGGCGAGTTGATGCTGGCTCAGGTTCTTCAGGGCCTCACCTCAAACGTACCGAAATTCGCGAGTTGTTGCTGGCTCAGGTTCTTCGGGGCCTCACCTCAAACGTACCGAAATTCGCGAGTTGATGCTGGCTCAGGTTCTGCAGGGCCTCACCTCAAACGTACCGAAATGACGAGTTGTTGCTGGCTCAGGTTCTTCAGGGCCTCACCTCAAACGTACCAAAATTCGCGAGTTGATGCTGGCTCAGGTTCTTCGGGGCCTCACCTCAAACGTATCGAAAGACAACCTGCACGCACATCGCGTCCGAATACGAGTGAACCTTTATATTAGATGTTAGTTTGAGCCTCCAACCCAACGATGGCTTTCCATGAGAGGAGAAAGGCGCCATTTAGTATGGAGTTGAGGGAACGCTGAATCTATGCACAAAATGCAAAGAAATGCTAAGTTCAAAAATAAGTTCATGAAACAAGAAAAAATGAAGAACAGGCGGTGAAAAACAGGACAGCAGTGAACAGAAGCAAGATAGACCGTAAAAAACGAAAGAAATAATTCGATCAAAAAAGGCCATCTAACTTTCAGCTTGGGACCTCACATTCTCCCACTGAAAATGCTAATTCTTACACATATAATAGTGGTATCCCTCTGAGGAGGTCAGACTCGAAGAGGAATTTGACCAGCGTTATATCGAGAGCACTCGAGCACTTCAGAGTACAGGTCCAGATGAGAAACAGGAAGGTTCCCGTTCGAAAACAATTCAACACGGAAAACTCGCACAGAGCACCAGACACCGAGCTTCGCAAATTGCAACGGGCGTTGGTGCAATACACGAAGGTTCCTGGCAAACTATGATCGTAAGTTCCGTTATTTAAACATTCCCGATGCATGAAAGTGCGCTCGCTTTATGCCTCATTTGTTTGCTCTACAAACTAAGCCAAATTCATAACATGCACCCATTAACCAGTTCCTCTACCTAAGAACTGCATGCAATGCACATAAACGAGGTAGATTTTACTTGTATCAATAATCTCTTTCTTAGCAAGTTTTAAACAAGACGTATCCTCTATGCGCAATCCTGTTGAGCGAGTGACTTGACGGCGGTGAGATGCGGTGAAGTCTCCTCATCATGTCCTGACGGTCTTGTTTACCTAGCTCGAGCCTCGAATGTCGCCATCCAAGCTCTACCGTCAGTGCGAACGCAGGGCAAATTTGACACCTTACTTCCAATAATGATGATGTTGAGGGGTGTTGATAAAATCAACGTTGAAGCACGGAGACGAATTCTTTACTGCACCTTACTTTGAGCAACAAGATGGTAACATATATGCCATTTCATATGACGGATAATTCAAATTCATTGCTAATATATACTGCCAGAAATTCGCGGTACATTCCGTCCCCCTCACCACGTTAATTACACGCGCAATAGTGTGAATACGATTTGCTTCACATTTTTAGATCACCAATGATTATATAACTACTGCCCTTTCTTCAACAACTAACTTAGAAAAATTAATTCCATTGCTATTAAATTGCCTTTTAAGTTCATAAAATGTGTGAACAATAAGCAATTTAAAAATTAAAAGTTAGTTAAAGAGTAACCTGAGTCGATGGAACACAGGGTGGTCTAATATTTGGCGGAAATCAACACTTGAAAGCTTTCCAGTTTGTCTACTGCTATGTAAGGGCGCTGTCAAACATCGGAGGCTGTTTCTATGGCCCTCATTATCTTGGATTAATAACAATAGAAAAAGTGTTCAACCGATTTACCTCACATTTTATTTTTGATTGGATTAGGGTTATATGTTAGTTTAAGCCTCCCTAACAGCTAAAATAAAAACATTTCGAAGAGGGGAAGGAGGAAGGCACCATTTAGTATTGAGATCCGGGAAGTTGGAATCTATGTAGAAGGAGCATAGAAACAGTAAGTTGCGAAAAAAGTTCATGAAACATGATAAAAGTTGAAAAAGAAAGTAGTAGGTGCTGAAAAACAGGATAGCAGTGAACCGAAAAAGGTGGTCCTGAACATAACAAAGCATTTTATTTCAACAAAAAGAAGGCCTACCTAACTCTCAGCTCGGGCCCTCACACATTTTCCCCCTGGGAACGCTAATTCCCATAAGTACAATAGTTGTATCCCCCTGAGGGGGATAAAAGACTGAACTCAAATCCAATCGAAAGTCCAGCAGAGTAAAGTAAAAATGAAAAATTAATTTTCTTCTTTCCATAATACCGTTTTAATTTCCCCATCCTTAGAAAAAGTTATGGTAATTTTAAAAGGTGTACATTTCAGCAACCGGCTGGTATATTCGGCCGGCTGATCTATAGATAACATTCTTTGAATGCTGATCCCTTCACTGCTCTTCGGGTAATTTTTTTGTAAATAGAAATAAATCCCTGAAATTGATTTTGAACAATTTTCGTACATTTATTCGTCATAGGAAATGAAGACCGAAGCATTAGCTTTTATTGAAAGCACTCCCCTAAGTGATGCAAGACACGCACGGAAAAGCCCTTCAGTGTTGATTTGCGACCAGAATATATATATTTATTTATATAATATAGATAACGCTCTAAATTTAGACAAGGCGCCACGCTGCCGCTTGGCTGGCTCGCGCCTCCTCGCCCTACGGTGGGGGAAACAAGGGAGGGTCAGACCAGTCTTTTTTGCGTCGACCGTGTAGCAATGCTGACGTCATGGCAACGGACCAATGGCAGCGCTCTTATTGCATCTGGCACCACCATTGCCCTAACGACATGTCACGATGATTGCGTCATAAAGTTGGTTTGAAACGAAGCCGTTCTATAGGCTAGCCGAACAAGAAGAGGTGCATTTTCCCCCATAGAAATGACTCTACCTTGTTTCCTGTACCGTGCCCACCCTCACACACGAGTTGACACACACACGTTAACTTCATGTGCTGGTTCCTTCTCGCGCAATACATGAAGAACGTAGCTCGTCCATACGGGCTCTTGAACATAGCGTAAGTTTCTTCGGGGCGCACAGAGGGATGAAGGAGCCAAGGTTTTACCTAGCAGCGCTGCTTCGAGTCACACCGACCACCTGCAATAATAAGAGAATTATTCATGAATCCTAAACATTACTTCCCTACAGCGAGCATCACAGGTGTAACATGGTACGCATGCAAAAGAACCAAAATATCAAGTTTAAATTGAAATATACCGTCTAATCATGGCCTCAACGCGTATAAAATGACATTAGAAATCCTTGATGGCGACCTAAATCCTATGCATGAGGCAAAAAAAACTTTGGTTGAGAGGGAAAGCTTTGAGCAGCACAGCCCCAACGACATCAGTCCCATTCAAAATAATCCTGTGCGCTCGTATTTTTTTTTACTTTAGTAGTCCAACTTTCCAACACAACGACTTGCTGATCAACCTTCAGTCGTAAGCATGCGATTACCCACGGCGGGTGAACGCACTCTTCTCTATGGAAGTTCTGCATATGTGTGAACCTTTGAGAATGAGCTCCGCTCATCTTCAGCACCTAACACGAAAGTGAGAAGGAAAAATTAAATACATAAATTTGCAGTTAAATGAGATTTTTGAAAAAACACAAGGAAATTTGAAATGAAACGAGAAAATTTAAGTAGCACCTGAACGTTTGGAGTTTAACAGAATGAGAGTTCATGTTATTAAGTGACAGCTCGTGGCAGGAGCGGCCAGCTCTGGCCAATACAGTGCAGCAGGGGTAAACCAGCCAGGTTATGGACGAGCCGCTCTCGGGGCGCGTGTACAGTGCGTGTGGGACTTCGGCAGTTGGGGCTCATATTACTGGGGGAGAGAATCTGGTTCTCGTCGGTGGACTACTTTTCCTTGGTAAGAGATTAGAATAAACTCTAAATTAGTTTAATCCTATCTAATCACAATACAGGTGTTCTAAAGAGAAGGATAGAGATTTGAATCAGAGGTAAGAGAACTGGGAATCTACGCACAAGGTGTGCCCCTTATATGATTTCCTGCATATAGAAGTAACGAGTAAATAAGTTTATGAAACAAAATTAAAATTGAAGAAGTAGTAGATGCTGTGCTGAAAAACAGGACGACAGGGAACTGAAAAAAGATTGTTTTGAACAGAATGCGAAACCTGTTCCAGATAAGCAGAAGTAAGGCTCACCTGAACTCTAGCTCGGGACCTCACACCTTCTCCTTAGGAGCAGCACCAACTTCATTAGGCACAATAGGCTGAACCCTCGTTAGGGCAGTGTGGGAGCAAGGCACAATAGGCTGAACCCTCGTTAGGGCAGTGTGGGAGCAAGGCACAATAGGCTGAACCCTCGTTAGGGCAGTGTGGGAGCAAGGCACAATAGGCTGAACCCTCGTTAGGGCAGTGTGGGAGCAAGGCACAATAGGCTGAACCCTCGTTAGGGCAGTGTGGGAGCAAGGCACAATAGGCTGAACCCTCGTTAGGGCAGTGTGGGAGCAAGGCACAATAGGCACAATAGGCTGAACCCTCGTAAGGGCAGTGTGGGAGCAAGGCACAATAGGCTGAACCCTCGTTAGGGCAGTGTGGGAGCAAGGCACAATATGCACAATAGGCGGAACCCTCGTTAGGGCAGTGTGGGAGCAAGGCACAATAGGCACAATAGGCGGAACCCTCGTAAGGGCAGTGTGGAAGCAAGGCACAATAGGCACAATAGGCACAATAGGCGGAACCCTCGTTAGGGCAGTGTGGGAGCAAGGCACAATAGGCACAATAGGTGGAACCCTCGTAAGGGCAGTGTGGGATCAAGGCACAATAGGCACAATAGGCTGAACCCTCGTTAGGGCAGTGTGGGAGCAAGGCACAGTAGGCACAATAGGCGGAACCCTCGTTAGAGCAGTGTGGGAGCAAGGCACAATAGGCTGAACCCTCGTAAGGGAGATGTGGGAGCAAGGCACAATAGACTGAACCCTCGTAAGGGCAGTATGGGAGCAAGGCACAATAGGCACAATAGGCGGAACACTCGTTAGGGCAGTGTGGGAGCAAGGCACAATAGGCACAATAGGCTGAACCCTCGTAAGGGCAGTGTGGGAGCAAGGCACAATAGGCTGAACCCTCGTTAGGGCAGTGTGGAAGAAATGCACAATAGGCACAATAGGCTGAACCCTCGTAAGGGCAGTGTGGGAGCAAGGCACAATAGGCTGAACCCTCGTTAGGGCAGTGTGGGAGCAAGGCACAATAGGCTGAACCCTCGTAAGGGCAGTGTGGGAGCAAGGCACAATAGGCTGAACCCTCGTAAGGGCAGTGTGGGAGCAAGGCACAATAGGCTGAACCCTCGTAAGGGCAGTGTGGGAGCAAGGCACAATAGGCTGAACCCTCGTTAGGGCAGTGTGGGAGCAAGGCACAATAGGCTGAATCCTCGTAAGGGCAGTGTGGGAGCAAGGCACAATAGGCTGAACCCTCGTTAGGGCAGTGTGGGAGCAAGGCACAATAGGCTGAACCCTCGTTAGGGCAGTGTGGGAGCAAGGCACAATATGCACAATAGGCGGAACCCTCGTTAGGGCAGTGTGGGAGCAAGGCACAATAGGCACAATAGGCTGAACCCTCGTAAGGGCAGTGTGGGAGCAAGGCACAATAGGCACAATAGGCGGAACCCTCGTTAGGGCAGTGTGGGAGCAAGGCACAATAGGCACAATAGGCGGAACCCTCGTAAGGGCAGTGTGGGATCAAGGCACAATAGGCACAATAGGCGGAACCCTCGTAAGGGCAGTGTGGGAGCAAGGCACAATAGACTGAACCCTCGTAAGGGCAGTGTGGGAGCAAGGCACAATAGGCTGAACCCTCGTAAGGGCAGTGTGGGGGCACAATAGGCTGAACCCTCGTTAGGGCAGTGTGGGAGCAAGGCACAGTAGGCACAATAGGCGGAACCCTCGTTAGAGCAGTGTGGGAGCAAGGCACAATAGGCTGAACCCTCGTAAGGGCAGTGTGGGAGCAAGGCCCAATAGGCTGAACCCTCGTAAGGGCAGTGTGGGAGCAAGGCACAATAGGCACAATAGGCGGAACCCTCGTTAGGGCAGTGTGGGAGCAAGGCACAATAGGCACAATAGGCACAATAGGCTGAACCCTCGTAAGGGCAGTGTGGGAGCAAGGCATAATAGGCTGAACTCTCGTTAGGGCAGTGTGGGAGCAAGGCACAATAGGCTGAACCCTCGTTAGGGCAGTGTGGGAGCAAGGCACAATAGGCTGAACCCTCGTTAGGGCAGTGTGGAAGAAATGCACAATAGGCTGAACCCTCGTAAGGGCAGTGTGGGAGCAAGGCACAATAGGCTGAACCCTCGTTAGGGCAGTGTGGGAGCAAGGCACAATAGGCTGAACCCTCGTAAGGGCAGTGTGGGAGCAAGGCACAATAGACTGAACCCTCGTAAGGGCAGTGTGGGAGCAAGGCACAATAGGCTGAACCCTCGTAAGGGCAGTGTGGGGGCACAATAGGCTGAACCCTCGTTAGGGCAGTGTGGGAGCAAGGCACAATAGGCTGAACCCTCGTTAGGGCAGTGTGGGAGCAAGGCACAATAGGCTGAACCCTCGTTAGGGCAGTGTGGGAGCAAGGCACAATAGGCTGAACCCTCGTTAGGGCAGTGTGGGAGCAAGGCACAATAGGCTGAACCCTCGTTAGGGCAGTGTGGGAGCAAGGCACAATAGGCTGAACCCTCGTTAGGGCAGTGTGGGAGCAAGGCACAATAGGCTGAACCCTCGTTAGGGCAGTGTGGGAGCAAGGCACAATAGGCTGAACCCTCGTTAGGGCAGTGTGGGAGCAAGGCACAATAGGCTGAACCCTAGTTAGGGCAGTGTGGGAGCAAGGCACAATAGGCTGAACCCTAGTTAGGGCAGTGTGGGAGCAAGGCACAATAGGCTGAACCCTCGTTAGGGCAGTGTGGGAGCAAGGCACAATAGGCTGAACCCTCGTTAGGGCAGTGTGGGAGCAAGGCACAATAGGCTGAACCCTCGTTAGGGCAGTGTGGGAGCAAGGCACATGAAAAGGGCGCGCGATTTGGGAGGCTCGGTGGTCAGGGCAGAATCAAGAATGAGAGACAGGAGGTGGGCACTCCAACAGCGACAAAGAAGAAAAGAATTAGAGCAATGACCTCATTATGAATTTACACCCACAACAGTCGGTTCTCCTGGTGGGTTCAAAAAGTAAAATTATACTCAATTTTTTCTCATGTGAATATTTTGAAAGGAACCATTTTACGAACGTCTTGTTGCAAAAATGTACAAATATAAAAATTTTAGATGAACAATTCAGCAGACGAAATTTTAGATGAACAATTCAGCAGACGAAACATCGCACAATCACATACAAAACTTCATAATTATCTGGAACCTTTCGCTTCCCCTGATTTAAACATACTTCTTAAAAAAAAAGACCTAAAAGCTATCATCACCGTAACTATTCACACATGAAAATCAGGTGACCTTTTTAGTGTGCATTCGCTACAGACTAGCAGACAAGTGCAAAGAATTACATTGGAATTTTGCAAAGGTATTTGGTTTGTTGGTACTCGCGCGGTGGCCTACAGCGTCCCTCCCATCCTGCTCTCCACTCACGCCAGAGGAAACAAGGTAAAGTCATTTATATGGTGAAAATACACATCCTCTTTTTCGGCTAGCCAACAGAACGGCTTTATTTCAAACAAGCTTCGTAACGTCACTACTGCGACATGTCGTTAGGCCAATAGCGGTACCAGATTTGCGACTAGCAGTGTTGCCAGAGGCAATATGAGCGCTGCTATTGGTTCGTTGCCATGACGTCACCATTACCACACGGTCGACGAAAAAAATACTGGCTTGACCTTATCTTGTTTTTTCTACCGAGACTGCACTGCACACGGGCATATCTTCGCCAAACGCTACATCCTTCGCTTCTCGTACACGTTTTCTCTGAAAATTTGTATTCCACTTTCTACTGTGCAAGCTGACTTTCTTTGTCCTTTAGTTAACCCCAGAATAAATGTCACTGTTTAATTTTACTTGAGATGTTCAAGAGCTCAGGTAATCTGTGAGAACTAGGAGAATGCACTCTCAACGACCGTCGCCGTGAAGCCATACCATTCAGTGGCGTCCGTGAGCTGCTATGCAGAGCTCACACCTTCGTTCATGCATTATCGGCTAGTATCGACGTGCGTACTGGCATAAGCACTCACCCAGACGCCCGTCGGGACTGTAGGGGCGCTTGACAACACAGCGGACGGAGGCAGCGGCGGCGGTGGTGGTGACCGGAGCTGGCGTGGCGGCGGTGGGCGGTGCGGGGCTCACTGCCGGTGTCACGGGAGCGGGACTCGCATAAATGTTCTCATTCTGCTCACATCCACCAGCCTCAAATTAAACAGCGTTTAACTTCAATCATTTTTTTCGGGCATACCACTAAACGGCAAGAACTTGGACCGCATCCTAACACTTCACCTGCAAAAACGTATCAATTACATGAGGGATCAAGTACAAGGTAGGAATAACATTGGTATGCAGGTACACGTGCGCCTTCCGTGCGTTACATTCATCTCTTATCTTCATCATCCCCCGCACCACATCGCAGTACTGTACTTTCTTATCCCTTGACGTGTCACAGTGCACATTGCCTTCTCCGTAATTTGAACGGTGAATTTGACGCTTGTGTATAAAGGCCCAGGCTGAAGACCCACGGCAACATCCCTCCTGAGCAAGATCGTCTACCCTTGCAACTGTTGACTTTGCCTTGCACTTGTGCCCACTCCTGCGAAACTCAAACTTCAGATTTCCACAACTCACGAGGGAGGAGGACACAGAAACACATCAAAACCTAGACACAAAATTTAATGCTTCACACCGGCAAAAATACGTCGCGCAAACCGCCTCCCAAATGGTATGGAGGTGGGCAGTGAAAGCAAGCTCAAATCAATACAACGGGCGCAAGCGAGAACAGAACTTAAACCTAAAGACAAATTCATCAATTTCAAACAAATGTATTACGTAAAATTTAAAAAAATTATTTTCTCTGTAACAGCAACTATTATGAACGAACATCATTCAAATACTGTACAAATTATTATTCTCATATTTTCAAAAGATGTTGTACATTGTTTTCAGTACTACTGATATCGCATTAGGAATTATTATATTATTATTATATAAGAAAGTTTTAGCCTCCCTTAACCACGACAGAGATGTTCTAAGAGAGGAAAGAGGAAGGCACCATTTAGTATGGAGTTGAGGGAAAGCGGAATCTATGCACAAGGTGCACAGAAACAGTAAGCTAGGAAAGAAGTCCATGAAACAAGAAAAAATTTGAAGAAGAAAGTAGTAGGTGCTGAAAAACAGGACAGCAGTAAACCGAAAAAAGATGGTCCGTAACAAAACAAAAACCTGTTTTATTACAACAAAAAGGAAGCCTACCTAACCTTTAGCTCGGGCCCTCACATCACCGGGCCCTCCCCCTGGGAGCGCTAATTCTCATAAATACAATAGTTGTGTCTTCCTGAGGAATATCGCATACGGAATAGAAGATGAAAATGTAACTAGCAAATGAAATCTTGAAATCAAATTCTAAATCGTGCCTTGCGAGTACAGCCGATACTGCACAGTGTCTCAGAAGAAGAAAGTCGAACTAGCGAACAAAAAATTGTGACTAATTCCCTTCCCTCTCCGAGCGATGACAAGCAATACGATTACCTGTACGACCGACACAAACTGATAACCGTTGGATAATGAAGTTTATTAATTACAGGTTTAAAAATCAGTGAAATTAGAGATTTTCTGGATGAAGGTTGAAATGAGAAGTATATACCAAAACATTTTGATCTTTTTCATTCATTAGTACGAAGTTAGAGGAGCGTGAGAACACGACGACTTGACCGCATTAGGCGTTGTGTGTGTGAGTGTGCGGTGGCGCAGGTGCACCCACAGAAACAAATGGCCCAGTAGGGCGCAGAGAGGCCGGTGCTTGCCCCCAAGTCGACTCACACTCACCAAATGAGCAGCAGTTTCGTCAAGAAAGCGACGCACTGAGCGAGTCCAAAGCAAACTTCATGAACCGAGGGTTTACTAAAAACTGCTTTTACAGGTACAAAGAAATGATTCGTATACATTTTAGTGTTTCCTGCCGTGGATGTACAGCTAGACAGCTCAATTTTAGAGTTTAGGAATTCTCGGCACTTTTTTGTACTTGTGCGTGTTTTCTGTGGCGATAATTGTACTTCCAGTGTATCAAGCAAACGTGCTGTAATGCAGCTGTTTCGGCAAAGGAAGATTACAGTAAATGAGTTAGTTTGAGCTTCCTAAGTACAACAACTGCGTTACAAAGAGGAAACGACACCATTTAGTATGGAGTTGACACAATGACTGCGATACGACCCACAAGGGGGTCTTGCTTAAGTCTTTCCTGCTGCGACACGACCTATTGATGGGTCGTTAAAAAAAAGTGGTAACAATTTTTTACAATTAGTGGTATTTAATAGACGCAGTTAATGTTTGGCATTTATAAAATTTCTATTATTATTATATAAGAAAGTTTTAGCCTCCCTTAACCACGACAGAGATGTTCCAAGAGAGGAAAGAGGAAGGCACCATTTAGTATGGAGTTGAGGGAACGCGGAATCTATGCACAAGGTGCACAGAAACAGTAAGCTAGGAAAGAAGTTCATGAAACAAGAAAAAAGTTAAAGAAGAAAGTAGTAGGTGCTGAAAAACAGGACAGCAGTGAACCGAAAAAAGATGGTCCGTAACAAAACAAAAACCTATTTTATTACAACAAAAAAGAAGCCTACCTAACCTTTAGCTCGGGCCCTCACATGGTTCCCCTGGGAGCGCCAATTCCCATAGATACAATAGTTGTATCCCCCTGAGGGGATATAAAATTTCTAACAACGTTTGGATTTGAATTTCAATTGAATACTGAGCTTCAGTTTAACTCACCGCAATTATGCGGTGAGGAACGTGGTATTTATGTACAAGGCGTGTTCCACATTAGGTCTCCCGAGTGTTCAAACAATAAGTTAGGAAGACCATTTCTGAAAGAAGATGAAAGTTGAAGAAGAAAGTTTTAGGCGCTTAAAAAACAGGATACCAGTGAACTGGAAAAAAGGTGGTCCATAACAAAGCAAAAGCTTGTTCTATTTCAACAAAAAAGGTCTACCTAACCTTATGCTTGAGATCTCACATTTTCACCAAGTGAGCGCTAATTCTCACAGATACAACATCAATTGAAGGGTTTAGCAAGAAGAACGAGTATGAGCCTTTGTTCGTACGCTGCACTAGAGTGAGCTCGGCCAACAGGGAGATCGTCCCGCATGAGGAGGTAAGCGCCCAAAAACTGCTCATTAAAAGTTAAGTTCACTGAAACTCAATGGCTTCTCAGAGAAAAAGAATCCTTGAGAATGGAATCAAATGCAAATCTGTTCGACAGATGGTAAAAACAAACTCGAACTCAAGCCCAACAAAGCTATGAAAAGTTCAGCTTCTAACGGTTGAAAACGAGCATGAGCGACTGAAACGACGCTGTCGATTGAACTGTAGAGAAGCAGGTCAGACATGGCGTGCATCCTTCGCACATACGAAAAGCTGTTTACCGAACAGCAATAGCTGTTCACAACCACCAAAACGGCAAAAGTTCGTCCACTGAGCTTTCCGACAGTACTGCAGCTGTGAAATATTTACAGAATCCGCGCAGTCGGTCTTGGTTTGGAAAGGAAAGGTGCCAGCAGTAAAATGCCTTCTTTTTCATCGTCCGTCGCGACAGTCGTAGTTTGTGCAAGACTCCCTAGCCACAACAAAGGCTACCTCAGGAGAACGAAGAGAATGGACCATTTAGTTTGAGGTGCAGAAAACGGTGAACATACGCAAAATGTGTTCCCACACTGGATACCCAGCGCATAGATACAGAAAGCTGGGAAGGAACAGGAATAAAACACGTGGAAGAGAAGACAAAAAAAGGCATGCAAACTGAATGAAGGAAAGTGGGCACTAAATATGGAATGCCGCAGGCCTATACACAACTGAGGTAACCTAATACAGTCTCTTCAAAGGGAGCGCAATGCCCCATAGCACAGAAGAGACATAGCTTACTTGAACCGAAGCCAATCTTGTGCTCCCCGACAGGTGAGAGGGACAAAAATTTGTTTCGAACATTGCAAGAAGCAACATTTCGACTCGACAACTTTTGCTGCAAAATTTTGTTCTGACCAACACAGTGACGAAGAAGAAAGAAGGAAAATAAAATACTCTAAAAACAAAATGCTACTCCTTAGGAGGTAAGTTAAAATTGTGTACCAGGAGAGCTGCGCCTAACAGCACATCAGCCGACGAAACAAAGAGAAACATTTTGGTACCGTAAGTAGGGAGTAGAAACTAGACTCACCCCAGCGGACGCTTTTGCATTACTGCTCCCGAAGGCCACAACTCCCCCCCCCTGGCTGGGGGTGGAGGGGACTGGAGGCGGGGTGAGGGGGGAGGGCAGAGTCACCGCCCCCATCTGCACGGTAGGAAATTGCGGAGGTGCAGGTTTCTTGATCCAGTTGTACTCGCGTTTATCCACGGGCACTCCCGTCTTTTCCATGTCATTAAACTGGGGAAGAACATTAAAATTGATCTTATTTCAGAGGAGAAGTGAAGTGTGACCTCTACAGGCGGCGCAGCAGTTCTGTGCTGCTTCGTCACACGCCCTTCAAAGTCGCCGAGTCAAGCCAGTCTCGCCGTCAATAGGAAATCTCACTAATCACAACACGCCCAATATTCTTGCCCAGGCACGTCGACAGGAAAATGAAAATTTAAACCCTATCCGACCTCATTTACCAAGAAAATCCAAAATGCAGTAAAAATATAGATCTTGGAAGATGCTGTAGCACACGACATGTTTGGTAGGGCAACGTACGACACAAGTACTTTGGGGATACCCTAGTTTTATCCTCCTGATACAATATAGCTATAACGATCGCATTTTTCATCATTCTAAACCAGTGGTTCTTAACCTTTTTACTCACACGCCCCCTTACGAATTTTCAGAGGAAATTGTGTGCAGATGGACTGATAAATAAGAGCTCACAACAAAGAATATTGTAAATAGGTCCTCAAACATATTAAACAGTGAAAGTTCACTCTTTTGTGGAAAACATTTGTGGTGGAAATGAGGCTTTACTACCGAGGCTCGCACTTCCCAAGTTAAGAACCGCTGCTCCATTTTTTCTGAGGCCAGACACGCGCCAGACATCCTGCTGCTTCTGCTGTTGTCACCTCGCCTTCGCCTCACTCAACGGTCGGTCCTCAGCAAGTTGGACACCTTCACAGTTTGGCCGCCCCCCCAGCCACTCGCGCTTTCAGCTCTTTATCAGAAAAACCTACATGTCAATTTTGCTCTCCGATTTTTTTTTTAGCCTCATGCAATCTAAGCTCACATTTCTTCTAGTAAAAATTTCAAAATGCAGCTCTTTAACGTCCACTTAATGTCTTCATTACGGTACTTCGTTGAGACCCAGCGAGAGAAGACACATTTGGCAGCCGTAGCGTAGGGGTTGACATGTTCCAGTTCTTTTCCAAGCTCACGACCCACAGTCGTATACTTGGCGATCTTATCTATTAATTACAAACTAAATACGGTTAAAACTCAGTCCTTCAACAAACTAGCCGTCATATTCAACTCAGTAAGGGCACGAGTTTGGAAGCTCTCGCTGCTGGCAGGCACCCTACGTATGCAGGTAAACATCGGCTTTCATCTGCCACAGTGGCATCCAAATTGCCTCACGACGACTCTAGCCTAATTTCATCTCCCACTCCGGCCCTCAGATTGCTATACAATGCCTCTTGCTTAACGTTCAAGGTCAATCAACCCTTTACGCAATGTTAGACGAGTTTATTTTCAGTCCATGCAAAGAAACGAGCGATATAAGAAAACGAAGTCGTCACCGCCGTCGTGCGGCCTGTTCTTCATACCGGGAAGTCTTCCTCCTAAACTGAGCCTCTTTATAGCAACGCTAAACATTCCAGTCGGTACAATTTCTCCGTTGTCACATGCTGTCATGAGTGGTGAACTGCTATTATGACCAGATGCACTTCTGTCGTTTGCAGCAGCCTTACACCGCAAATAAAGGGCTCATTATTTAACACAGGCTCGCTCGTTGCATCAAGAAATGACGCAACAACCGTAGCCGTAAACACAGCAAGAAAGTTCGAGAGAACACGTGCGAGAAACAAGACAAGCTTTCGAGCGGCCAATGGGTCTACTAGATGTTGACATAACGTGATAGATTAGCAGCCAGCCACGATAACACTGCCAGACACTGAACTCAATATCAGCGTGATAACTTAGCAAAAAACTGAACAGAGAACGCTCGTTTGGCAACACTCACGGAGCGTCATGAACTGGACAGAACTAGACGCGTCCAAAGTAATCTCGCTTCGTTTCACGATAAGGGAAGACCGCGCATTCGAGTGAGAGTAATTCCGGACATGCGTTGCGTGGCATGTTCCCAGTTGGCCGATACCCAGCATGCTAAATCTTTACCAAAGAAATGATCGTAATTCCAATTTACATGATAAAAACAATTATGCAATCTCTGAACCAATAATGGTGCTATATTGAAATCATAAATCCCAATAGTATTTGATGAAAAGTCAAAGAGCAATCGACTGAGATTAGATAAGAAATGAGCTCAAGCCTCCTTAACCACAACATTGGTGATCTCAAGAGAAAGAGAGACAAATCATTAAGTATGAAAATAAAAGAACAAGAATCTATGTACAAGGCATGTTCCTACATCCTGCGCAGAGAAATAAGATGGAAATTTTTATGAAGCAAGATAGGAATAAAAGAAAAAAGTAATAGATTCTGATATATAACGGAACTCAACCGAAAAAATAGTGCATAACAAAACAAGTAACCTTTTCATAGTTTAGCATCACCAACTTGTGACTTCACATCTTATTCGACCGCTGGTGTTCATAGATACAATAGCTGTATCTCCTTTAATAAAGCGAACAATTCAGGCGCGCTCTTAATTAGCTATTTTCAAAAAGCCAAAATCTCAAGCAAGATACAACTAGTTACTGGCTTCATTGAGAAGAAAATTTTGTTGAGAATTTCAAGGGCTAATGATTTAGGTAGTTCCAATTTAATTCGCTTGCATGGGCACAATTTATTGAATTATTTGAAATGAAATCTTTCTAATTAAAATCTGAGTCGCGCTGACCATACAAAGTATTTTACATCCTAAGAGGCAGAGACAGTCGTGGCAGCACAACGCACGCTTTTCTCACCCAGCCGCTGTTCCAACTCCGGCCCAGACCTCAGCTCACAGCCCCACCCCTCATTTCCTACCTCTTGATTTCCAGTCCTGCATTGTTCGCGACTGCATGTGCGTGCCAGCGGTCGACAATTACGAGCAATTTTGCAACGATCGAACCTTTGTGTTCAGTGTTTACAAAACTGCCAATTGACCTGCTTCACTACCCTCCACTTCTTCGATTTCTACGGTGGCCTGCTTAACTACCCTCCACTTCTAACGATTGCAACGGTGGCCTGCTTAACTACCCTCCACTTCTAACGATTGCTACGGTTGCCTACTTAAGTACGCTCCACTTTTCCTACCAATTGCTACGATGGCCGCTTAACTACCCTCCACTTCTACAGACTGCTACGGTGGCCTGCTTAACTACCCTCCACTTCTCCTACCGATTGCTACGGTGGCCTGCTTAACTACGATCCACTTCTCCCACCGATTGCTACGGTGGCCCACTTAACTACCCTCCACTTCTCCTACCGATTGCTACGGTGGCCGGCTTAACTACCCTCCACTTCTCCTACCGATTGCTAGAGTAGCCGGCTTAACTTCCTTCCTCTTCACCTACTCTGCACACCTCATCTCGTCCTCTCGCTTGGGGAAGTCTGCCACGAAGTGTGATGGCAGGACTTAGTTTGAGTTAGCACCACTGATTTTCATGTTTTTCAAGCAGCCGTTGTTAGTTCAGTTACCTACATATGGATAGGAAAGAAAGCGAATACTTAATTCATAACCATTTATCTACATTTCTTGTGGGTCAGTTTATCGGTCCTAACTTCAGTACTTGTTGTCTGTTTACCAGTCATATTACTTCAATACTTGTTGGTATGTTTATCGGACCTATTATCCAGTATTTGTTGGTCTATTTATTGGGCTTATTATCCAGTATTTGTTGGTCTATTTATTGGGCCTATATGCCAGTACTTGTGGTTCTGTTCATTGGTCATATTACTCCATTATTTGTTGGTCTGTTAATCGATCATACTACTCCATTTCTTGTGAGGTGTTTATCAGGGTTGAAAAAAAAACAAATTTGAAACATACAACCCACCTGTTCTTTCCAGGGGGGAGGGGGGGTTTACGCTCATTTATTGGACTACGGAATCCTAAATTATATTCCTAAGTAATTTTTGTTAATGAATACATTAATGATTCGTGTGTGCAGCGTGAACACAGCTTGAGTTAACCAACCCACTCAAAAGCAGTAGCCGCCAACCTATCAGAAGGATGATTTGGTGACATAAATTTCTGATTTTTAGGCTCTCTCAGGCTGTCAGTGCCGTCAAATGTAACATGATTCCGCAAGCGCGGCATCTGCATTAGCTTGCTAGGCCTACTGATTTCCAGCTGCTGTCTACAAGGTTTGCATAGGAGGGTCTGCACCGGCTTTTACTCGTTAGGCCTACTTGCGTCCTGTCTGCAAGAGATGGTGATGCTAGCAATTAAAGGCAGTCAATTGTATTTTGCAGTTCATAAGGGTTGGAAGCGTGGGTGAGTGCAAGTGTTTTCTGATCAGTTTCTTCTCAAAGCCTTCATAATTTCTATTTTCATACTTTCATAATGAATGCATTACTCTATATTTATAATTGAATAACTCCTTTCCACTGTATTTCATGTATTTAGATTATTAGGTTCAATGACTGAAGACCTACAGCAAAATTACCCCTTAATTGATGTGTTCAGTTGCCTTTTAATCTTATACTGTTCGTTATTAATTAATGGATCAGTAATGCTTTTAGATTGTGGCACAAAAAAAGAAGCGCACTGGAATAATGTAACTGAAACAGAAGGAGACTCAACCAAAGTTAGTAGTGACTTTTTTGGTCACAAAATGGACAAGATAGAGAGGGTGCAAAATCATTTGAAAAAATGCTAGGAGAAAAAAGTAAGCACAAACAGCAAAGCAGGAAGAAGCACAGCAGAGCTAGCATTGAGCACAGTTGGACCTGCTGACTCAAAATGTGTCTCTGCAATGACCGATGCTAATGACATCCGTTAGCTGTCAATTTCCTTTTCTTCTTCATTAGCACAAGCATAGTGAAGTGAACTGAACCACCACTACCAGTTGAACAGAGTAGGACTTTTGAGTTCATTTGTGCTTCTCAAAAAGACAAAGAAAAAATTGTTCAACTGGGAAAATTTTTCTCTAGTTCCAAAATTCATTTCAATGTAACGGAATTTCACAAGTCCCACAAGTTCTGTTCTGTGATGCGACCTGGATACATACCGCCAGTCGGTACTGTCAGTGACAATGTTCGGCATCAGTTTGGGGCAGGGAGAGCTCAAATACTCCTTAGAATTTTCAAAGATTTGAGGCCAAATACTGCTCCCTAAGGTGATCCAATGAAGACCTATCACAGCCGGGAGTGACTTTCACGAGATGGTTCGAGTTGTGTTGTGCGACCCATAGGAAGCAATTCAGGTTCAAATTAGATTCAACATATTACATTTGAAAATAGAGCGAAATAACAGGAGACAATCGTAAAACCAGCATGGTGCCTTCTTTACACGTTTATGCATTCATATTATGACTTCAAATTTTGAAAAAAGTACTCAACAGGATGTTTTTTTACTGATGTGTTTTTTAGCAGGTTTATTAATGCCAACCCTGGTATTCATTAAAGGGAAAAAATCTATATTGGGCATTTATGAATCTAGAGAAGGCGTATGACAGAGTGGATTGTGAGGCTCTATGGCAAGTGGTAAGCTTGTATGGAGTGGGCGGGATACTGTCGAATGCAATCAAGAGTTTCTACATTGATAGCAGAGCATGTGTGAGAGTAGGGAATGAGGTGAGTAAATGGTTCCATGTTGTGACAGGTGTGAGACAGAGATGTGTGATGTCGCCGTGGTTGTTTAATTTGTTTATGGATGGTGTGGTGAAAGAAGTGAATGCCAGAGTGTTGGGAAAGGGTGCGCAGTTGGTGGGACGAAATGGTATGTATTGGGAAGTGTGCCAGCTGCCAGCTGTTGTTTGCAGATGACACAGCGCTTGTGGCCGATTCAGAGGAAAAACTAAGGAGACTGGTTGCAGAGTTTGGTAGTGTGCAAAAGGCGGAAATTGAGGGTAAATGTGAACAAAAGTAAGGTGATGAGATGTTCCAAGAGGTGGAGTGTTTGGAACTTTGGATGTGAGGTTGAATGGTGAAGTTTTAGAGGAGGTAGAGCATTTTAGGTACCTCGGGTCGGATGTGACAGTTAAGGATAGTATGGAAGTAGAAGTGAGGCATCGAGTGAGTAAAGTCTGTAAGACATTGGGTGCAATGAGGAAAGTTTTTGAATGCAGGAGTTTGAGTATGAATGCTAGGAGGGGACTGTATGAAAGCTAGATTGTGCCAGTTTTGTTGTGTGGAGCAGAGTCCTGGGGGTTGAAAGCAGCTGAGAGGAGGAAGTTGGATGTGTTTGAAATGAAGTGTTTGAGGAGCATGTATGGAGTAACAAGAAGAGATAGGATCAGGAATGTGTTGGTTAGGGGGCAGACGAGTGTTATCAAAAAGTTGAGCAGGCGAGTGGATGAAAGAGTGCTTGGATGGTTTGGGCATGTTGAAAGAATGAATGCTGAGCGGCTGGTGAAAAAGATATATATGTCGGAAGTGAGTGGTCTTCGAGCGCGCGGTAGCCCACTGATGAGTTGGATGGATGGGGTGAAACGTGCTTTGTATGAGAGGAGTCTGACTGTGGACGTGGCGAGAGGGATGGCTGCAGACAGAAGTGAGAGGGGGCAGTGCATAAGGAGGTAATTTTATTTTTGACGCAGTACTGGAAGTTGCCTGCGTGTGATGGGGTTGATCTGTCCTGTGCGGGGAGAGGGGCTGCACTCAATGAAGCGGTCGGGGTAAACCAGCAATAGCTGTCGGGCCTGACTGTGGAAAGTGGTTGTGCTGGGCTGCTGCTGATCCTGGCAGTTCAGGTGCAGCCAGTGCTGCCTCTCCTGCCTCCTAGTGACTAAGTGTGGTGATTGTGGCCTGCTGTCGGCTACCCTCCCATAGGGAGGATAAGCCCGGTATATGTATGTATGGTATTCATCAGCCACATTACTCCATTACTAGAGGGGTGATTATTGGCCACATCACTCCATTACTTGTAGGGTGCTTATTGGCTACATTACTCCATTACTCGTGGGGTGCTTATTGACATTACTCCATTACTTGTCGGGTGCTTATTGGCCACATTACTCCATTACTTGTGGGGTGCTTATTGGTCATATAACTCCATTACTTGTGGGGTGCTTATTGGCCACATTAATCCATTACTTGTGGGGTGCTTATTGGCCACATTACTCCATTACTTGTGGGGTGCTTATCAGCCACATTACTCCATTACAGGTGGGATGCTTATCAGCCACATTACTCCATTACAGGTGGGATGCTTATCAGCCACATTACTCCATTACATGTGGGGTGCTATCAGCCACATTACTCCATTACATATGGGGTGCGCATCAGCCACATTACTCCATTACATGTGGGGTGCTTATCAGCCACATTACTCCATTACATGTGGGGTGCTCATCAGCCACATTACTCCATTACATGTGGGGTGCTCATCAGCCACATTACTCCATTACATGTGGGGTGCTTATCAGCCACATTACTCTATTACTTGTGGGGTGCTTATCAGCCACATTACTCTATTACTTGTGGGGTGCTTATCAGCCACATTACTCTATTACTTGTGGGGTGCTTATCAGCCACATTAATCCATTACATGTGGGGTGCTTATCAGCCACATTACTCCATTACTTGTGAAATTGTAGGCGTGGCCTCAAAGATGTTCCTTGTTTAACTCTAAAATCCAGCATGCACCAGTCTGAATTTGTTCTGTTTTCTCCTATTTTTTTTGAATGATTGTAAATTTTCAGTATAGAGATAATAAGAGTTTAAATGTGTGCTTCAAGTGTTCATTGGTTTTGTGTTCTTGATTTTGCTGTGTTTTTTTTTTTGCCTGAATAGTTTCTTAATGCACTGTCTTTCTTTCATTTTCAGTCACTCAGATTTACAGTAAAACTTGTGCAATATTATTTCTTGGCAGTGCTATTCTTTCACCTTAATAAGGATACCGCCCAATGCCCCTGCCAGGCCCCTGTCAGTCCGGTGAGCATTTTTCATGTTATTGTTGGAAAAGAACCCTAAGATGGTGGACTATTCGGTCCTAAAATTTTATGGTGCTATTTTATGGCGATAAAATTTTATTGCGCTATAAATCCCCCCCCCCCAGAGGGTGGGTAATGGGACAAAAATCTTGAATTTTCGACCCCATATAAACAGAAAATATAAAGGGAAATGGATAGTTTCCCAATACACTTTTGTTGGAAATGTTTCATAGATTATAAAACTGTGTCTGGTTTTGTTCTAGCAGCAAAACTCAATGAGTTGATACGTTTTGAAATATCCATGAAAATGAACTCAAAAACCAGTATGTCAATTTTTTTCAAAAACTAAGGCCTGAATCAAAAAAATGAATGGAGGAAATTGTGTTTTTTTTTAAAAGTTACATATTGTAGTCAAATTTCATAAGAATCAGACTGAAAATGAAGAATTTCATAATTTTTATGTAAATAAAATTTATTTTTTTGGAAATCACAATTCACAGTGTGAATATGAAGTTATGCATGGAAAGTATCGAAATAAAAATTAAAACTGCATTCAGTTACATAAATTATCCATTATATTACACTTCAACAAAAATTTTGTTATAGGTTATACCCAAAACATATACCTTTCAACATTCAAACTGCATCAACTCATTGAGTTTTGATGCTAGAACAAAACCAAAGACAGTTTTGAAATCCTTGAAACATTTCTAACAAATTTATAACTAGACACTCCCAAATTTTAGAAAACAAAAAAAAAGTTATACGGCTCCAAACCCAAAAATAATTGTTTGTGACATTATAAAGTATATATCGCTTATCACAGAAATTGTTTTTCGAAATGTTAAAATTTTAAATTATAACTTTGTTGGAAATGCTTCAAAGATTCTAAAACTGTCTTTGGTTTTGTTCTAGCATCAAAATTCAACGAGTTGATACGTCTTGAAATATACATAAAAATGTATCAAAAAATACATATACTGGCCAATTTTCAAGCGAATCGGACGAAAAAAGGTCAAAATCCCGGACCGTATCCTTGAACCAAGTGTTGATCTGGCGAGTGTCGCTTCATTGTACAGTTTGCTTTGCTTGTATATGTTTTTTGTTGCTCTAGGTTAAGATTTATTTCATGTAGAGCATGATTTTTTCTTGTGTAATATTAGTTCTTTCATCTCTTTTTTGTTGAAGGACTAAGTTTTCAATTTTGCTAGTTTTCAAGACCATTTTTTATAATAATATTTTTCCCGAGTTACTCTTTTGAATTTGTTGGTGAATGATATGATTTGAGTTTGATTACATTCATATTTATATTCTATTGTTTTCAGTTACTTTGTTTCATTTTTAGTCAGTACATTTACTCTATTTAGCATGAATTCATTCTTAGCATTATTTTTGTTTTGCTTCTTACTTTATCTTGAAGTTAAATTTTTGAGGATTCCAATGGTGTATTTTCTTTTTTACTGCATTTTTATTTTTGTGTTATCTTTGTTTTTAGAGCTTTTCATTATACTGGCTTCCGATTTATCTTCACTGTTTCTGAGCCCTGTCACTTGTCATTGCATGTCCAATCACCAGTTCCACAATAAACCATCATTTGTCAAAACCATTTTCATCACTCCCTCACTATGTGGTTCACAAACAGCTACGTGTAATGATGGGTTAATGCTAGTACCCCCGTCCGCTTACATTATTGGGGGCTGGAGGTACTGCAAGTTTCTGCCAATATTCCACATAGTCACTCCATATATCAGCAATGGAAGTTTTATTTTGGGCAATGAAGCAGTTTCTACTGAAACTTTTGGCTAAACTTGAACTCATTAGCTGCATTTCCAAGATTTCTGATTTATGCCAATTGCTGGCCTTTACTGGATATATAGGTCTCATGCCAGATAATTTTTGGATGAAACGTATTCTAGGATGTGCTGCTGGCATCTGCGTGGTTCCTAATTTTTTTGATTTTTTAGATGTAGTTTGGAGTTGCAAGAAACCATGCTCCTTGCTCCTTTATTTCCTTACTTGGAGTTAAGAAAAGGAAAATTGATGATCAAAGATCTGTAGTTTCCAATTCAAGTGCTGGTAATGCAAGCTTTCACGCTCTACATCATAAAAGTCATTGTACCCATGAGTATACTTCAGATGCATGTTATTCTGCTGGACTTGAGAAAAAATTAATTCAAAATGAGATATCTTACTATACACAAACATCTTCACAACATACCAGTAAACAAAAAGGTCCCAGTTCTAACATGCCTACGTTTAACAATGCAAACACTTGCACAAGTTCTGTTGAACCCAGCCCAAAAAACCCAACTTCAATTATCATGACTCCTCCACCAATATCAGGCGTCTGTTGGGTTTCATGCGTGTTTTTGTACACAAGTTTGTCCCATTATCTCTTCTTGGGTCTAGTTGTAATCGAAGGAATTTCTACGCATCAGTAAAGAATCTCCTTGCCTGTGGCTTCAAAGATGACTTCTACCTTGGTACTCTTATGCCAAAAATGAAAGTCACTGATTTCAAATGGGCAAGGTCTCTAGGAAGCATGCAAGATCAACAATATGTCATTGCTAAGCTCCCAGTCTGGATCATGCAGAGAATGGTGCCGAGTACGATCCGTACCTTTTTCTACGCCACCGAGATTGATGCTTTGAGAACCTCATTCTTTACTACCCTAAAAACGTCTGGCATCACATGATGGATGTGACCCTGGATCAGCTACAGAAGCATGGCTCCTTGCAACTCCAAACTACATCTAAAAAATCAGAAAAATTAGGAACCACACAGATGCCAGCAGCACATCCCAGAATACGTTTCATCCAAAAATTATCTGGCATGAGACCTATATATCCAGTAAAGGCCAGCAATTGGCATAAATCAGAAATCTTGGAAATGCAGCTAATGAGTTCAAGTTTAGCCAAAAGTTTCAGTAGAAACTGCTTCATTGCCCAAAATAAAACTTCCATTGCTGATATATGGAGTGACTATGTGGAATATTGGCAGAAACTTGCAGTACCTCCAGCCCCCAATAATGTAAGCGGACGGGGGTACTAGCATTTACCCATCGTTACACATAGCTGTTTGTGAACCACATAGTGAGGGAGTAATGAAACTGGTTTTGACAAATGATGGTTTATTGTGGAACTGGTGATTGGACATGCAATGACAAGTGACAGGGCTCAGAAACAGAGAAGATAAATTAGAAATGCAGGAAAAATAAAATAAACCATCCCAGTCCTTTTGGAATCCTCAAAAATTTAACTTCAAGATAAAGTAAGAAGCAAAACAAAAATAATGCTAAGAATGAATTCATGCTAAATAGAGTAAATGTACTGACTAAAAATGAAACAAAGTAACTGAAAACAATAGAATATAAATATGAATATGAATGTAATCAAACTCAAATCATATCATTCACCAACAAAATCAAAAATGTAACTCAGGAAAAATATTATTACAAAAAATGGTCTTGAAAACTAGCAAAACTGAAAACTTAGTCTTTCAACAAAAAAAAAAAAAATGAAAGAACCAATATGCCAGAAGAAAACATCATGCTCAACATAAAGTAAATCTTAACCTAGAGCAACGAAAAATATATACAAGCAAAGCAAACTGTACAATGAAGTGACACTCACCAGATCAACACTTGTTCCTTTCAATAAAACACTTTCACGCACTTTTTTGTAACATTCTATAATGCCTTTGATTTTCTAATCAAGTTGTAAGCAAAAGTACTTGAGTGCCCCAAGGACACATCTCACTAACCTGAGTAAGACGCCAGTGTGCTACTAGCCAGCACAAGGGACAAAATACAGGCCAAGTATTACGGTCTGTGCACGCAGGTCTGCGTTGCTGCTACGTGGCTTTCCATTTACCCTCAGTTCCATCACCATCACAGCCAGTCAGACATGCCCACCATTGCCAGTTACACCAGAATCTCAGGTCCATACTTCATATGCTAGTTACAACTTTAAACACAACTAGCAGGGCCTGCAGTACCCTTCGGGCACACCACCACCACCAGCAACACATGTGACACACCAGCAGCAACACACACAACACAGCACCTGGTCACACATGCGCATGTGACAGTCGGTACAGATGGCGACTGCCAGCCCGTTGTCAATGACGAGAGCATCATGCGGGCGAAGGTGGCTCCTCAGGAATGGGAAGTCCTGCAAGAGAGGTGGGCATGTCAGACTGGCATGGAGTGGAGACTTCTGGCATGGAGACTTCTTCTCAATTGCAACAAGTGCAAGGTTACCTCTTGTCACATTCTTAGGCTATTTTTTTAATTACATTCTTTGTTTTCTTTACTGCTGTTTAGGTAATGGAAGCAGCACTAAAATAAACATTATGTACTAAAGTTATCATTATTATTATTATTATTATTATTATTATTATTACTATTATTAATATCATTATAATTAGTTATAATTATTATTATATAAGAAAGAAGAAAGTTTTAGCCTCCCTTAACCACAACAAAGATGTTCCAAGAGAAGGAGTAACCATTTAGTATCGAGTTGAGGGAATGCTGAATCTATGCACAAGGTGCACAGAAACAGGAAGCTAAGAAAAAAGTTCATGAAACAAGAAAAAGTTGAAGAAGAAAGTAGTAGGTGCTGAAAAACAGGACAGCAGTGAACCGAAAAAAGCTGGTTCATAACAAAACAAAAACCTATATTATTTCGATAAAAAAGAAGCCTACCTAACCTTTAACTCGGGCCCTCACTATGGACCGACCGGGGCCCCGGCCCCGGCCAACCCCGGCCATTTTAGCTGACCCCGGCCCAGGCAAGCCCCGAAAAATTTTTCCACCCCGGCCCCGGTAGAATAGTGCCCTAAACCAGGGTTTTGGCTGGGGTTTTTAGTATTGTACTACACATCATATTAATCCAAGTCAAGTTCAAATTAATTCAAGGCAAGTTCAAATTAATCCAAGTCAAGTTCAAATTAATCCAAGTCAAGTTCAAATTAATCTAAGTCAAGTTCAAATAAATCCAAGTCAAATTCAAATTAACACGTTAACTGCTGTAAAAGGACGTCAAAACCTAGCTGCTGGAAATGAGGTTAGCTCGTAGGGGAATTGACGCTCCCCCAGCTCCAAGTCAGTTCTGTGCAGCTTTCAATGCGTCACACTTGAGTTTTCCTTGGTGACTGCTGGATCGAGCAGCTTGTAGTAAATTATTTATTGAGTGCCCTCCATCACTTGTGCTCCGTGTTTTGCAGGTTGAGCAGGCCATGTATTAAGCTCAGTGTATTGTAAAAGGTTAAAGCGCATCGGCGTTTTCATTTCATGGTGAGTGGATTGTGGAAAGGTGAAATTTTAAATGATATATGAAACTTAAGTGGTATATTGTAATAAAAATGGTTTTTAAACATGCCTGTTGTATACATTCTGTTATGAGTTGTTCTAGCCAACTGTGGTCGATCTTTGAAGTATAAATTATGGTATTGAGTGATAAGGTTATTATATCAAGGTTAATTGTTTTCAGAGAGCTCCGAGAGCTTGTACCCGTACCCCGGATGTGTGGACTTTGGTTTGTTATTTACTATCCCTTGTTTTAATCTATTTTTATTTTTAAACCTCCTGTTGTGATTTTGAAATAAATTTTAATAAATAATTAACCTAGCAAAATCATTGGAGGCATGGGATGGCTATAAGGGGAGTTGGGAGGCCATCATTATTATCCTTGTACTAAGTACCCTAGCAAACTTTCCATCATAAAAAATATACTAGTAGGTGACGTACCATTACACTGCGATGGGTTAAACTGAAGTTCAATATTCAATTCAAATTTAAATTCAATTGAAGTAATCTACTATGAAAATAGCACAAAATAAACTGGATCGGGCTTTTATTTAGCTTTCATCAAGTATTTATAATCAATGAGTTAGTGACTGCAGGGGGGTCAGCATCACTTTGAAAAAAACCTAAGGGACCACCGGTGGGTCCTTTCGCAGGGAACGTATTAATCCAAGTCAAATTCAAATTGACCTAACCCTAAGTTGAGTTAAAAATTAACATAATCACACGTTAATTTGAGCGGTTTTGTGTTAAATATCTATCTATTGGATGTGGTGAGCGAGACATTCGTTTTTTATTTAAGCAAGGAATAAATAAAATTTCCGCCAGTGTTGCAATATATATAAACAAGCTGTCGTAAAATGTGCTAAACCTGCCAAGTATCCAGGATCAGGAGGTAGAGTGTGATTCAAATCTTTGACCGGCATAAAAGAAGCGAGTCCATTATAAAAACTTAGCATTATATACCACTCATTTATGTTGCTTTAATATTCTACATGGATGGCAGTGTTCAAACCTTAAAATATTTATGCTCAAAAGATAATTTTATGATAAACATACACGTAGTAGTTTCGAGGATTTATTTACACTCATAAATATTTAAATACGTGAAATTTCACTCGATCAAACATATATATATATATATGGAATCATATATATGCAAATACAAAAGATGACCACCGGACGATACATAGATTTAATTTTTAAAAGTAACATACAAATGAGATTCATAGAGTACTAATGTACGATTCCGTTTGATTACAGTTTATATGTCATAATGAGTACTACGCAAGTAATGTGAAGAAATGTAGGATCCTCTGACAATACACGATAATAATACAAGTTACAATGTTTCTGACTCAATGCGTATTTTATATGTATGTGTATACAACTCAATATATGTTTGTGTATACATTCAATATATCTTGATATGGGTGACAATATTCATTAAATGACTATCATAAAAGTTATTTGAGTCTTGAAATTATAATATATATTGAATTGTTTACACATACATATAAAATATGCACTGAGTAAGAATCATTGTTACTTGTATCATTATTGTATATTGTAAGAGGATTCTATGTACATTTAGTCACATAGACTAACACGGATTATGGAATAGTATATTAGTACTCAGTGAATCCCATTTGTATATTTCTTTTAAAGATTAATTCTGCATATCATCCGGTAGTAATCTTTTGTATTTGTATGTATATTATTTCATGTATATATTATAAAGTGGAATTTCAGGATCGATGCAAGATATATGAGTAAATAAATCCTCGAAACTACTATGCGTATGTGTAACATAAAATTACCTTTTGAACATAAATATTTGAATGTTTAAATACTGTCATCAATGTAGAATTTTAAAGCAACATCAATGAGTAGTATAATGCCAAGTTTTTATAATTGACTTGCATCTTTTACGCCGGTCAAAGATCTGAATCACACTCTCCCTCCTGATGATAGATACCTAGCACATTTTACGAGAGCTTGTCTTTCCATAGATTGCAACACTGGCGGAAATTTTATGTATTCCTTGCTTAAAGGAAAAACGATTGTCTCACTCATCACATCCAATAGATACATATTTTCCTCCAATAGATACATGTTCACAAAAACCGCTCAAATTAACTTGTTAGTATGTCAATTTTTCACTCAACTTAGGGTTGGATTAATTTGAACTTGAATTTGATTAATTTGTACTTGACTTGAATTAATTTGTACTTGACTTGAATTAATTTGAACTTGACTTGAATTAATTTGAACTTGACTTGAATTAATTTGAACTTGACTTGAATTAATTTGAACTTGACTTGAATTAATTTGAACTTGACTTGAATTAATTTGAACTTGACTTGAATTAATTTGAACTTGACTTGAATTAATTTGAACTTGACTTGAATTAATTTGAACTTGACTTGAATTAATTTGAACTTGACTTGAATTAATTTGAACTTGACTTGAATTAATTTGAACTTGACTTGAATTAATTTGAACTTGACTTGAATTAATTTGAACTTGACTTGAATTAATTTGAACTTGACTTGAATTAATTTGAACTTGACTTGAATTAAATTGAACTTCACTTGAATTAAATTGAACTTCACTTGAATTAAATTGAACTTGACTTGGATTAAATTGAACTTGACTTGGATTAAATTTAACTTGACTTGGATTAAATTTAACTTGACTTGGATTTATTTGGAGGGAAAAAGGTGGTGTGTGCTCGGCAAACTGCACATGAAAAGTTCACAAGTTTTTTGATCAAATTTAAAATGATTTTTGGAGAGATTTGCGACTTCATCGCAATCCTGAAGAACATGCAGTCACTAAGTAGAAAAAGCAGTGTGTATACTACCATCCAGTGTAATTATAATCCAGTGCGCAGTTACTGACATGAAAGAATCTTGACTTGAAAGATCAAAATATCAGTAGCTATTGAAAAGATGCTATTTTCGTTTACTTGCTTTTGTATTTCCTCTGAAATGACACACTGAATTTGGATACTTAGGTTCAGAATTAGTCTTGTTTTAATTACCTTCTCTGATTGAATTATTCAAAAACGCTTTAAAAGTTCAAAAAGTTTATTTTTCCCCAGGGTGGTAGGGATTGAGCACGTCACAAATCCAGTAAATTAACAATTTCTCTCCATGTATTTGGTAAGTATTACCAGGCATCCAGTTTTTGGATTCAGTTAAGGTTTCTTTTAAAGTCAGCAGTTTGCCAGTAGACGAAGACAGCGTGCTACTATCGGCTGTTTTGCCACTGCTGCAACCTAAACTGGCTTTGCTTTCAATACTTAGACATTTAGTTTTCTTCTGGTTCATTTTGTTTTTATTTTTCAATTCTCTTTCTTTGTTTGGTTTTTCTTTAGCTTCCAGGAATTGATCATTTTGTGTTGATTTTAGATGGCCCCATGAAGATTTAGTTGAGAAAGTTTTCTGAGATGCAACAGCCGTTTCTTGTCGTATATTTGCTTCATAAATGGTGCACACTGCAATTCCTACACTCTTCACTGACATATAAAAGTAATCCCATACTGCTGATGCACTGCTTTTAGTCATTATGCCTGGTGTCCCACAAAAATGTCCCAGACTTTTTAATTGATTATATTTCCATGTTAAATTAACATTTTTTAGTTGTCTTTTTTCACAATGTAGTAAATTTTGTTTTCTTTTAGAATAATTAATGTTTTTGAAAATCGTTTAATAACCATTTTACATTGATGGATTTACTGAAAGGGGTAGAAAAATTAATTGTTCAAAGGAAAAGCGTTTGAAATAATGTTGATATTCTTCCTTATTTTGTACTTTCCAAAGCAAAGAACAAACAAAAATTTAAAAATGCAACAAAACATTACCTTAAATATTGTTTAAATAACTAAAGTAATTGAGTATTCTTCGACATACCCTCCATTTCTCTCAAGGCAAGTATTACTTCTAGCCACCACTGAACGAAGAGTTTTGCGGATTATTTCACTATTTTCCTTTAGTTCTTTAAACACTTCTTCAATTCGTTGAGAAGAACTGTAAATGAAGGAGGTGATGTTTTGAAAACACATTCCTTTACAGTAGGTATTGAGAAATGAAGAAGAATACCACCAGTTATTTTTAAAACTTTTCCTTTGAACAATTGGTTCTTCTGCCTCTTTCAGCAAATCGATCCCTGGAAAATGCTTATTAAACAATTTTTAAAAATTTAAATTATTCGAAAAGGAAAAAAAATTTACCACATTGTGAAAAAAAACAGATTAGATTAGTCGTTAGTTTTAGCCTCCCTACCCAGCAACAATTGCGATCCAAAGAGAGGAAGGAGGAAGGCACCATTTAGTATGGAGTTAAGGAAACGCGGAATCTACGCAGAAAGGCATAGAAACAGTTAGTTGTGAAAGAAGATTATGAAACAAGACCAAAGTTGAAGAAGACAGTAGTAGGTGCTGAAAAACAGGACAGCAGTGAACCGAAAAAAGGTGGTCCTTAACATAACAAAAACATTTTATTTCAACAAAAAGAAGGCCTACCTAACTCTCAGCTCAGGCCCTCACATTGTCCCCCTGGGAGCGCTAGTTCCCATAGATACAATAATTGTATCCCCCTGAGGGGGTGAAAAAAGACAATTAAAATACATTAATCTAAAGCGGAGATAGAATCAATTAAAAAGTCGTGGACATTTTTGTGGAATACCCGGTATATTTAATTACTATAAATATTTCTGTATTAATTAATTCAACAAGCAGTGCAACTGCAATTCTACAAAACTTTAGTGACTTGACATAATTACGCACCCAACCACAACATGCATTGAGCCACTAACTGGCGTTTTGCATTACGTCGTCGTGACACGTCCTGACACGGGCTGAACCCCGTCCCCGGCCACGATAAATTTGATGACCCCGGCCCTGGCCACGACAAATTTGTTGACCCCAGCCCCGGCCATGACAAACTTGTTGACCCCAGCCCCAGCCCGGTCAAATTTTCAACCCCAGTCGGTCTATAGCCCTCACATAGTCCCCCTGGGAGCGCTAATTCCCATAGATACAACAGTTGGGGTATGTACAACTTTAAGGGGTATGTACTAAAGTATACCTCATACCATTCCAGGTAATATTACTTGATACCTCACCTCAGGAATTGGTAGGTAGATCATCAATCCTGTATAAATTATCATTCTGAAATACATCAAAAAGATAGGAGCATAGTTTTTAGTTATGAAGCTGATCAATATGATATTGAAAAATATTTTCATTCACAGATACTGACAACTAAAGTGGATACAACAAAATGCTCATTTTCACAAGTATAAAACTAAATGCTACTAAGATGTTGTAGTGGCAAGACCACTACTAATTAATGTAAAGTTAATCTAAGTTATGTTTTGTTTCTGAGAAAAATGTTCAATAGATAGGCATGATCAGAAGTGTAATAATGTTAATGATTGTTTTAACTTTTACAGAAAGAAATTAAATTCATAGTAAGTCACTGAATAATGTGAATAAAGGAATGCCAAATTCTTCTAAAAATAATAAGAATTCAATATAGACAGACTCTAAACGGAGAGACCCGTAGCACGGCTGCATCTTTCGAGTTCAAGCTCCAAAGGGCAAGAATGAATTCATGTAATTGCGACGATACGTTATAATGGAGATAACATGTGATAATAAGTAATGTGTTTATATCTATTAGAGTTGGCGTTCAAAATGAATACTTTTGTAATTGTATGTAGTCATGCGTTGAAAAGTATAATAAATAGTAGACTGCTATGAATATAGAAAGAGGCTGTGAAATACGTAGATATTGACATATGGTTGATAAAATGTGCTTTGTACTTTCTTGTGAATTAAATGAAACTCTGCAATGTAATATGGTCGGTTAGCGGTGTGAATTATAGAAATAGCTCATGGAAGATAAAATCGATAGATAAGTATTAAGAATTGTTTGTGGCATAGCACGATTGACCAGGTTTATATGTAAATCATTATCATTAAGAACAAAAAGACGTCCATGTGTGGTGTAATTGTGATTATCTGAATAGGTTTAAGATGTAAAAACGAGGTGCAGCAGACGTAATTATTAGACAGCGCAATTTATGACACCCTGATATCCAGGGAAGGCCTCCCACTGCAGTGCGCCAATTGGTCCAGCTCTGTCGGCTGATCCGAGGGCCGCTACCTGCGTGGCGTGCCGTCAGCCGGGTAGGCGCCATCGTCACAGCTGATTGGCGGCTACTGAAGTCATCTCGTGCGTCACCTGGACGCAGGGGCTTGGCCGGTTGAAAGCCTTGTGGGCGGTTGCCTATTGCCCTGATCAAGTCAAGAGGACTCAGATCAAAGAGCACCGCCGATCTACATATGGCGTACAGAGCCTGTGGGCAGTTCATAGACCTCAGAGGATCTCAGGAATAGAACTCTTGCCTGGAGTCCATCGCGGGGTCCTGGAATGGGTGTATTGTCATACCTGTGTCCTAATGTTCAAAGAGTATTTATAGTTAAAAGTGGCCTAGCCACTGCTGTGATGTTTATTCCTTCCGAGACAACTACCTTGTTCACAGCTAAGATGTGTGCCTGTGGTGTTTGTAATCCAGTAACCATCAATTTCTCAATTGTTGCCTGGTCACGTGCTTTGCACATAGGTTCGATATTGTGTTAGGCTTGCGAGTAGAGTCAGGTAAATAATAAATAGGAAATGTAACAGCTATGTCTAATAGGGTTGTATCTTTTTTTTGACGGTGTGTCTACAAAATAAAGAAAAAAACCGAGTCAGTCATCGAATCTTTGATTTGTATTATTACCATGGTGTTTATAGTATATAAAGAAATAGGCGTTAGAGAAACCGGTCCACACAATGATATTGACCTGCGGCACGCGATGTAAATCCCCTGTACGATCCGGCTATAATATATGTGGGGCGGTGTAGGACTGTATGATACGGTAAGTGTCGTGAGCTTATAGTGCCTCCCACTTCGATGTTTTTTAAATTTTTTTTCAAATCTACATTTTCATTTTGATGTGCCGTATTACATTGAATAATTAAAGGAAAACAGGCAAAAGCCCTGCACTCCTGGTTTAAGCACAGCAGAGTGATGGGAACATTGGACGAGGAATTGATTTTCCTAGCAGAGTTGTACAATATCATTGAGGCAGTGTACTCTGAAGAGAACAGTAGGTGTGGTAATACAGTGGTTAGTTTGAGGCTCCATTTTCATTGCAAATCTTTTAACATTAAGGAATGAGAATGCAACATTGAGTATAAACTAAAAAAAAGTGGAATCTAAATATATGAGGTGTTCCAAAGCAGGACCCTTGCAACTAGAACCAGCTAGTTAGGAAGCAAGAGGAAGAAAGACACAGAAGAGATAGCAAAGAAGGCATGAAAATTGAAAGAAGCAAAGCGGACATGAAAGATTGAAGTCCTGAAGGCCTTTCTATAGCTGGGGTAACCAAACGGTGTCTTTAATGAAAAGGCCAGACCCCACAGCATAGGAGAGATAAACCTAACTAACCCACAGCTCACCTCCAACCTCCTGAAGAGAAGCAACACTTTCACAACCATCATTGATTCAAAGAGCATTTACAGATGCCAAGCAAGTGTATAATAGCAAATAATCTATAACATCTGAGTGGCACATCTGTGCTGAGCAGAATGACCTCACAGATTGGTCTATCTGAAACCAAGAGGTACCAACTCCAGCCACACAATATAACAATTGGCCAGTAGACATAACTTTTGTCAGAGGAAACATCTCAAGCTGAATGTTTGTTTGTTTAAACAAGTGGCAAACATTGTCAGGCTTCACGTTCATCACCAAGGTGCAGTCATTCCTGGCAATGGTTTTGATGTTGACCCCGGATTGTGTGAGGATGTATGAGTGAAAATTTATAGGAAGGCATTGAGAAAACAGCAAATGCAATTCTGATAGTATTCAATACAATGAGAAACACTTTCCGGTGCACACATTACCCTTTGTGACACCCTATATACCTTATCAGGTATGACAGCAAGCCAAGTCAGAGGAGCGCCAGTACTGAAGAAGCCGTTCCAAGTCCCCACAGATGCCATACCCCTACATGACCACAACAGCCTCCAAGTCCCCACAGATGCCAGTCCCCCACATGATCACAACAGTCCCAAGTCCCTACAGATGCCACACCCCCACATGACCAGAACAGTCCCCAAGTTCCCACAGATGCCATACCTGCACATGATCACAACAGTCCCAAGTCCCCACAGATGCCATACCCCCACATGATCAGAACAGTACCCAAGTCCCCACAGATGCCATACCCCCACATGATCAGAACAGTACCCAAGTCCCCACAGATGCCATACCCCTACATGACCACAACAGCCTCCAAGTCCCCACAGATACCAGTCCCCCACATGATCACAACAGTCCCAAGTCCCTACAGATGCCATACCCCCCCACATGACCAGAACAGTCCCCAAGTCCCCACAGATGCCATACCCCCACATGATCAGAACAGTACCTAAGTCCCCACAGATGCCATATCCCCCACATGACCAGAACAGTCCCAAGTCCCTACAGATGCCATACCCCCACATGATCAGAACAGTACCTAAGTCCCCACAGATGCCATATCCCCCACATGACCAGAACAGTCCCAAGTCCCTACAGATGCCATACCCCCACATGATCAGAACAGTACCTAAGTCCCCACAGATGCCATATCCCCCACATGACCAGAACAGTCCCAAGTCCCCAGAGATGCCATACCCCCACATGACCACAACAGTCCCCAAGTCCCCGCAGATGCCATACCCCCACATGATCAGAACAGTACCCAAGTCCCCACAGATGCCATACCCTTACATGACCACAACAGCCTCCAAGTCCCCACAGATACCAGTTCCCCACATGACCACAACAGTCCCCAAGTCCCCACAGATGCCATACCCCACATGACCACAACAGTCCCCAAGTCCCCTGAGATGCCAGTCCCCCACATGACCACCACTTCAATAGCAATATTTTCACACTTTACAAATATGTTGAATGTTACTGAAGCCAATTTTCCTCTTCAATTTTCACACTTTACAAATATGTTTAATGTTACTGAAGCCAGTTTTCCTCTTCAATTTGCACACTTTACAAATATGTTTAATGTTACTGAAGCCAATTTTCCTCTTCAATTTGCAAAAATTTAAACAGTAGAATAGATCCAAATAAAAAAAAGGAAACTTAATTATTACCAGATAAAACTTTATAACTTAATTTTCCATAAGTTGATTAATTTATAAGTAAACTTCACTTTTATCTTAACTTAGACAGTCAACCACACATAAAAACTTAGGAAATAGAATAACTATGTGCTAACAAGCAGTACAGAATGAAATTGATCATCCATTTCAAAGTCAAAATATACCATTTACCTAGCCTAACAAAAAATGGAAAATTAACTATAAATAGAAACTTTCAAAATCAAACTACATATTAGGTGTTGACAAAACCAACAAGTTTTGAAGCCACAGTTATTTTAAAAGAATTGGAGTCCTTGAATGATTTTTTCTACATCTAATCTTCCTTTCCTTAGTTCCAAAAAACATACCATTTGAATTCAAGTGTTGAGGTACAAATAGAAGCTAGCATCCAACACAACCAATTCCATGACTTGAGGAAAATGACTAGTAAAGACTAGTGATGTACCGATACCATTCTTCTGGCCGATACAGGTACCAATTTTTGGCCGATACCGATACTCCGATACTTGGAAATACCGATACTTTTACAATTATATTAACCCTACATGACCGAATCAGACGAATTTGTCGGAAATTTTAAAATAGGATGTATAGGCTATAAATAAAGTTGTCTAGACGTACACAGCTATGGACAAACTCGTCCGGTATAAAGTTCAACGGAGAAGCAAGTGGTGCTACCTATCCGTGACAGAAAAAATCAGTGTGGGGCTAATTGTCATCAGAAAAGGTGGTGTCACGGAAAGGCTGTCATCTCCTGCAATCACTAAGCCATGGAGGAACATACAGGTAAAGTGGAACTATATTAAAATTACCGTGGCAACCTAGATACTGGAACTTCGTGCTAAAAGAAAAAAATATAGTTTTGAGCTAAAAATTTGTAGGCAACGGCCATTGTAAATACGGAGACGAATTCGTCCTTGACAGAATTTAATCTCTGTAACCAACACTGGACGAAATAGTCCTTTCTCTCATACAGTAGGCAAATACAATAAATCTAAAATTTGAATTGTACAAAAAATGAGTTTTATTGCAGTTCTTGTACCGATTGATCTCAATTTTAATAAATGGCATACACCCGCATGTTTTCGCTCAAATTTGCCTTTCTACAGCTGCTTGCAGTGTCTATGTACTGAATGTTTTCATTCTTCTCGCTGTTGCCAAATTCTATTTTTATCTAGAAAATGCTGCCAAAGAATTTGTAAAAACTTTCAGAATACAATGACTATAGGATGTAACTAATGCATTTTCTAAAAAAAAATTGTATTGGTGTGTGGTATATCTACTATCATGTATTTTATATTATGTGCTAAGTAATTTACATACGAAGGTGTTGCAAAAACACTCTGCTGAATTTACTTCATGCATGCCTGAAACTCATTGTTTATGATGAAATACATCTTCAGCCTATAACAGTTAATGAAATATATGTCTATGTATTATATAAGGTGTATTTTTTTGTTGTCTCGGACTATTTTCACTTTTTTGAGGGTCCGAACTTCAGTATATTTCATGATGCCTCCCTCGGTTTCCAAATACTTCCTATGTCATCTAAATAAGCTAATTGCAAAATGTTGATTTTTAAAATTATGAGGAAACATTCAAATTATTTACATGGTGACGGCATAATTTTTATTTTCATTTCCAAAACGGCATAACCTTCACTACATGATCAACATGGAATTGGTATGAAATATATTTGTCCTTTTTTTTCAGAGATGTTAACTGCGTTGTTTTATGGTGGGAGAAATTCAAGGTTGAAGGCTAGAGGACAAGCAGCAGCCTTGCCTGTGGAAACGTTGGATAGTAATGACGAAACGGATATATCTGACCTTTCTGATGATGACTCGGTACAAGAACCTGACTTTCGCTCAACAAGTCCAGATGGTAAGAATGCACATTTCAGGGTCTGCTCTAGTATGAAGTGAAACATAATTTGAGGTTCATGTTTTTCATGGAAATAACCATGTTTCAGTTCCAGTTTAGCTTCCTGACAGACTTTTCATAAAATATTTTTATTGGATGTTTGCTCCCCAGGATTTTGTCACTGAAAATCAGGTTATTATTTTGACTGATAGTATTCTGTTTTGCAGACATGCCCATTGACAGAGTTGATACGGAAAATCTGGAAGATGCATCCATGGATGAAACTGAATGTGTTCTAGGAATTGATGCACCAGTTGAAGAAATTGAGTCTACTTCTACGAGCAGAATAGGGAGAGCTACCACAAGAAACTTCTTTCAACAGCAATGGGTGAAAAGTATCAGGTTAGATGGGACAAAGTTTCCTATTTTTGAACAGAGTTATGAATTTGATAGGACTTTGAAAGAACCAATTGAATATTTCAAATTTTTTTAATGAAGAAATATTTCAATTATTGGTTGACCAGAACAACTTGTATTCAACGCAAAAGAACGTCAATAGGCCACTAATTGTAACTGTTCACGAATTTGAACAAAGGCTTACCCTAACCATTCACTTTAATGTATCTCTGCTTAAATATGAAAGTAAACTGCTTTACAAAGTTTCATGGAGAATAGGTTGTGTTATGAGTAGTAAAATGAAGAAAGGAATTTAGTTTATTTGATTGCTGAAGGGTCTTTACTTTTTTATTGTACTCAGAGTCCTACCACAAAGTGACATATTACCAACAGGGTATTTTGATAGTTAGGTATTCACTAGCACGAATGTTGTGCTACTATACTCATGACTAAAAATAGTAAAAAATGTATGAAAACTTCAATATTTTTTTCTTTTGATGACGTTTTTCTTTATGCCGCACATATTGATGTATTTCACAAATACATATTTTAAATGGAAAGCGCCTATTTTACTACTGTAAAACATTCTACATTCATCTTTCTCCTTATAAGGCTAATAAATGGGAAAAAGAGTTTTTTTATAAATATAAATTCATGTCAGGATGCGGACGAATTTGTCCTATGTTAATTTCATATGCTGCAAGCCTGTAAGGACGAATTAGTCCACCATTTATAAAATATACAATAAACATTTTTTTCAGAAATCTTTTGTAGTTACTATCCCTCTGATGCAACTATAACTAAAAAATGAACTTCAAAATTTTAAAAACCATCTGCATCTAAATTCCGGTCATGTAGGGTTAAAATAAAATCATTATAAGCCCTACAAGAATGTTTTAATAAAATTATTAACAAATACATATAATATAACAATATTGACAAAAAATTTTCGATTGGGAATGATTAAACTGCTCATGCTATGTTAACTATATCGTTTGATTCGTTTCCCGCACAAAGTTTTTGATTGCGTCATCTTTCCGCTTTATTTTGTATGTTATCAGCATGCATGAACTAACAAGTATTCACTGTTGAACAATTTTTATTTGCTAACTGAGGTTATTATCAGACTAAATTAATTAAAAATGACATTTTTCTCCATTTACAGGCGTAAACTAGTAATATAATGTAGCATTTAGTTTCAGAAATAGCAGCGTGAACGCAAGTCGCATGTAGCACACATATGTACTAACACACACAGTGTGCAGAAGAAAACACGTCTCTTTTCGGTTTGGGAGGCCTATCAAATTTTAATATGTTCTTTTCGCCAAAGTATGTTTTTAGGTGTGAAAAACACAAAAATGATACCTATTTGTGGAGAAATTATTTATTAAGCCTGCAATTTGCTGATATCCATTAATATTCTATGAAAATACTGCAGTTTCTCGGTACATTTTCGCCACGCAAATTCACACAGATATGAATGAGTCCATCATTTGTCAGAGAGTGCCTCCCTGACATTTTTTTTCCATTTTTAGACTAAGCTATGCACTCTCAATCATTTGAGTGTGTGCACCTGTTGCAGGGTCCATGATGTTTTCTCTATGATCAACAGTAAGGTGTTTGAAATTATACCCTTGGTTAGGTTATGTTAGTAACACTTAATGAATAATTTCTTCACAAAATGGTTATCATTTTCGTGTTTTTCACACCAAAATATATGGTTTGGCGAAAAGAAAACATTAAAATTCAATAGGCCCCAAAACCGAAAAGATCCGCAAAAAGGCAACCAACTATAAAATTGTTTGTGAATTTTTCAAACATCTTGAAATAGAAAAAAATGCAAGATTTGTAATGTACGGTGATTTACATGCAAAATTAAGATAGAATAATCAGCTACTTCTATATTAAACTTACAAAAACTTTGAAATGCACCTTCAACTTTATTTTGTTTGATTTTTGTTAGCCTGTCACGTTAAGAAATGAAAATTGGGTCAAACTATATTGGTTTTAGGTGTAAAAGTATAATAATTTTATGTTGCTACTGTGTTTAACTATTCATGCTACATAGCTTTCACTTACTGACAGTACGTGACTCATCATTAAGTAAAGGTAGTAAATTCAGTTAGCGGGCCTGATTAAACGCTGTAATTCAAGTTAGCTAACTAATTTACTAGGTATGAATAGGTTCTTTATTTGATTACTAGTGTGCACTGCCCGCCAAAAATGAAGGGATTTAATACGTTTCTTGAACAAGTTTTCCAGACATGGATGACTAACAAATATATTTATCATAACAGTACACGGGATAAAAAATATTATTGTACTTGCGCACTGGTGAAACTCGTATCACAGATACGGTCATTATGGCTACATTTATGAGCGTGACGAAGAAATGGAAGAAGCGGACTCCAAACAAATAAACCAAGGGTATTTTTAGGTAGTAGCAGGACTCGTGGAAATTCTATGGACAATGTCATCGTTAGGCTAGGTGGCCCCCTGAAAAAATTCCGTCAACATTACTCAACTGTCCTAACCTATCCTAACCAAAGCTATCCTGATATATCAAAACAAATCAATGCATGTAAAGGCCATCTTTTAGTGTTGCACTGAGATGTTGGGTCCCCATGATACAGCACACTCAGACATCCTATATTTCTTAACACGTTAAGTGCGGCGCGCGATATGGAGTGCATAGCAGCATTGCGGTAGATGCCAAGTCTTGCCAGAACAGTTTGCCTGGAGCGTTCACGGAGGGAGGTTGTGTGCTACTTATTGAAGGTGAGTACTACGCAATAGTGTGATAAAATTGTGTGCCCACCGGTGGCCATCCCGCACTGCGAACTTCACTCATTCTCTGCAGTGCGGTGTGCCCACCTGTGGACACGTCTTTTTCTCCTAATTGAGTACGACTGCGCTGCACTTGCTGCATGAAGTTTATACGTTTGACGTTTGTACTCTTTGCATTTATAACTTATGCTCTTTTTTGTTTTATATGTTGAAATATATGCAACAATTTCGACAAAAACACGGTAGAAATATGATGTGAACATTGTGATTTTATAGCTTTTATTGCATGGGTTAGTATATATATATATGTATTTGTTCACATCATAAGTTTTACTTCAATTTACTAGAGTGTCAGAACCTGAATGCTTCTCTCATTCACCCTCAGATATGGACTCTAGAAAATTCTACGGCAGATATAATGCAGTTGATGATGAAAATCAGCCGAGTGACTCATCTTCATCATGTGCTGGAAATGATGAAGAATCAAACTTCAGCCCAGACGAATTCGAAAGCTAATCTAGCTATCATGATGTTAGCAAAGCAGAAAATGACAACGCAGAAGATGCTAGGAAATGTGAACCAAGTTCCCTAGAGCATCTGCTAGAAAAGTGAACACGTTTTGCGCACAATGCGAAGATCAACCTTACCTGTGTCTACAACGTTTCAATGTAAAACATTCATAAATAAAAGTAACCATTGTCGTAGATAGGTATTGTGACCAGTAGATTAGTTACTGTTTGGGTATATTTTCTGTATTGTCTAGGATACATGCATAAAAATAGACTTTTATAGCTCTTAGCGCCCAATGAATTAAAAAATGACCTTTATAATGGTATCAGGAAAAATTTATATGTTCTCAAATTTTGGCAAAAGTAAAATGTTTCAGCATACATTTGTGTATTATTTACGTCCTAAACATTAATACTGAACATTGAAATGAGGGAAACTATCATTCAAATTTACGTTGATTCAATAATATTCGTTGGTATATAAAATACCCACTTGTGACCACCGGTGGGTCACCCGCACTACAAGAATCCATCCTGGGCCCACCGGTGGTCACACCGCACTTAACGTGTTTATACCCCACTGAATTTATACCCCACTGAATGAGTTAGTCTGTAATTCCCCCCTCTTGAGTTTCTCCTATTCAGTCTAAGCTCTCCCCTTGCCTGTGGCTCCCATCATTTTAGTATTTTCTTTTGCCACTTCCACTTGAGAAGTGGAATAGCGAGTCCTGCCAGTCTCATACTATAGGGGCCTTACCGGGTCAACAGTTATCCCCCAACAACGTGTTAAAAGCAGACACCAAATAAATTTATAAATAAGCACACAGTGGGTATTATTAGGTTAGATACTTTTACTTTCACAATTTATGACCTTCATTTTAATGATAAAATACGTATTAATGGAAAGTATTGGCCAAATTTTGCCAATACCAATACCAGTAAAAATGACCAATACTGTCGATACAGATACATCGGTACATCACTAATAAAGACTATTCAACTTCTTGCTTGATAGAAACTAGTCCAACAACACCCCCAGTTAAGCAGCAGCCTGCTCACCTGTACGCTGATTTTCCGCAGACGTTTCCTGTAGGTTTTGAGTGAGCACACGTAGCACTTGAAGCTGTAAGTATTATAAAACCGGCCCAGAGGTTCTACCCTCTTCTTCTCAAAGCGTTGCCATTGTTGCACAAGCGTATGGAAGCAGAACGTACAGATGAGGAAGCTGCCATTGCAGCAATATACGTTCTCATGGACAGAGCTGTGGCTGTCCAGGAATGGGAAGTACATGTCTAAAGCACCAGATTTTTGGCTTGAGATGGCGTACGTCTCACCACGCTCCGAGGGAAAACCACACAAATAACACTTCACTGAAATATTAAGGGGATTCTGAATGCTGATTGGAGGCAGTGCATAAGCACTTTTAGGATTCTTAGAAATATCAATTTCAAGTTCCTTGAGGTTGAAGTACGTCTCGGTGGGAGACATTTTCACAAGAGGTGTGCTTTTTAGGAAATGCTGTGAGTGCTCATCAGGACCAGGTGGGTCGGGGGAAGATCGAGGGGGAGAAATGTTAGGGGTGAGGCGAGGGGATGCTGAGCCAACACTAGGGGGACGACAGGAGAAAATTCTTCTCTCCATCGCCACATTTCTACATTCAAAATCATCCCACTGCCGTTTCAGGTGCAGATGGCAATATGAACACACTAACACTTTCCCATCATCTGAAATTACGCTCGATTTGATGCGATGGATGTTCTTAATAAAGGGAAAATAAACACCATCTCCAGTGCCTGAATCACTGTGCATGCTGACCCAGTGCATGCTCTGCTTGCTGTGATTTTGATGGCACAAATAACAAGACACAGAGACAGGGTCGGGCAACTCAGCCAGGGAGCCCAGAGCTGGGGAGCTGCGCGGGTAGCTGCCGTTGCTCTGAGGCCGTGCAGACTCCCGCGTCTTGGGCTGCTTTGGCTCTGGGGAGCTGGGATCGCACACCTCGATAGTCTCGTTGCTTCCATCACTTAGGGATCCATCTGTTGCCTGAAATGGCGGGCAGTTGGAGCACACAGCCTTTGCAGCCTTGTGCAGCAACTGAGGGCACTCTGTAGCAGACAATCTTTGCCCAACATCCGGGGAGAGAGATTTATTCTCACTGTTTGTAATAAAAATAACCCTGGCATCAGCAAACAGTACAGGTTTATGACAGTCATAACATAAGATAGAGTTCTCCAGAGGAGCTGGAAACTTGCCCAAAAAGTAGAGGCGATTTTTGTGATCAATTCCCTTAGAGTTGAAAAATGCATACTGAGTTAAGAGGGAAGTGTAGCAAGACGGGCAACTTTGAACGCACCCAGATGACTCCATGGGATGTGACTTGCTGGGTCGGGCATGATTCATCAGACTTGGGAAATATGGACGGTGAGCAGCAAGCTCCTTGGCGCACATGCTGAAGAGAGTGCCTCGGGTATAGTGGTCACCACACACATAACATACTTCAGTGCTGGCATTTTTGTCAGGCATGCTCAGGTCTAAAGCCTCAGAGCTAGCTGAAGATACTGTTCTTGGGGTGCGGTCAACAGAAAGGTCCAGAGCTTCCTCTTGAGGCTCTGGAGATGGTGGTCTTTGGTTATAAAAGTGCTTCACTTTGCTAGGCATGGCAACAGAAGGATGAGGAGATGTTGTTAGAGCAAGACAAGAAGAAGTTTGAAGCAGTGGAAGTCGAGGTACTACTTCAGAATGGGGGTGTGCTACAGGTGTATGTCTTGAATTGCACTTTTTACCCAAAGAAGGGGCTATTTGCTTTGAACTTTGTAAACCAGACAATTGAGATCTGGAAGGGCCACTCAGAGGAGCACGATCATCAGTAATTGATGGGTCAGGCGTTAGACCCAAGAACTGGGATGCATACTCACTCTGCATGCCCATCTCTACCCCTGAATAGGGTAACCCATCATCCCTTTTAAGCCAATAAAGTCTCTTGACAAGAGGTACTCTGTTGTCTTCATAATTTTTCCACTGCAAATGTAGCATTTGAAAACACAGGTTGCAGGCAAGCACCTGGTCATTGATGATAGGTTGGGAATTCTCAGGAGGCTCGTGTGTTTCAAGGAAAGGAAAGAAGGCCTTTCCTGGGGCAGTCTGCCTCACGCACAGGGGACAGTGAGCACAGTTGGGCGTGCCACACACGTAGCAAGATGGCAGGCTCCCATTCTTGCTCTCCTGCTCCTCATTGTATGCTTTCATCATAATACAGGCAGTCTGCAAATGAAAAACATTCTTTTTAGAAAGAATCACTTCACACACAATTTTCAGAAATGGGAGCTAAACAAAGCTTTCAATTTCTACCAAGCAATTGAAGCAGAGAGAATCAGTCATTAAAGGACACTAAAATAAACACAGAATAAAGTGCTGTTTTGCCATCAAAAAAACATGAGTACATATCATGAAAATATTTCATGTATAAAACTTTACTTTCAAGCAATCTTATATTAAATTTCTTAGTTTCAAATTTTTAGAAAACCTTTCTAAGCATACAATAATTGATGATTCCTCACTGTTACAATACCACTAGTCATTCCAGAGAATGTATCAGTTTCTCATGGACATGCACATGATTTAGAGAGAGAAAATTAAATACAATACCACTAGTCATTCCAGAGAATATATCAGTTTCTCATGGACATGCACATGATTTAGAGAGAGAAAATTAAATACAATACCACTAGTCATTCCAGAGAATGTATCAGTTTCTCATGGACATGCACATGATTTAGAGAGAGAAAATTAAATACAATACCACTAGTCATTCCAGAGAATATATCAGTTTCTCATGGACATGCACATGATTTAGAGAGAGAAAATTAAATACAATACCACTAGTCATTCCAGAGAATATATCAGTTTCTCATGGACATGCATATGATTTAGAGAGAGAAAATCAAAAATGATCCCAGTCATCACATGCTCATCACTTGAGCACAATTATCAAGAAAGATATATTATTTGACTATATTTCCATACAAATTGAACTTTCAGTGCACTTTTACTATTTAAATGTTGAGTGCCGTCATTTTGACCCACCGTGTACGCTAGTCATCAATGAATTGTTTGGTGACAGAACAGTCTTTGAACATGAATTCTTTGAATGAATATCAGCTAAAAAATTATTTTTCTTCCAATGTAACTTTTGAGTGATCAGATTTCTAAATGAAATTGAAAAAAGTTGCTTGAAACAATTTTAGTTTCCTGATATTAGTCTACAAAAAACAGTGATAAAGGAAAATATTCTTTACAGGCTTTTAATTTGCACATCAAAATATTCTATATATGGAACATTTCAATATATTGAAGGGAAATGCATCAACTGTATTAGGTAAAAAAAAGTTAGTCATATACTGTACAATATGATGGTGATGTATGATATTTTTGAAAAGAAATTGTGGATATTTTCTCAAACTTCACCAAGAAACATCCAGCAAAAACTCTCCGAGTGAGTGTGTCATATCTTTCGCCAAATAACCACTATATTTTCATCAATTACCATTTCATAACGTGCAACTGTTAGAGGGATACATAATTAAGTTTCCTTAATTGTTCTCTTAATGCACTTGGTAATCAAAAATTGATCAGAGTACAAAGCCTCAACTATTCGCGGTTCACTGTTTGCGGCCATACCTACTCGTGAATTTTGCTTTTCTGGTCATTTTTTCTAATTTGGGCAATTTCATAAACTTTCATTCATTAGGCAAATTTGGCCACCATAATCAACCTCATTGTATGGTATAGCAAATATCATTAATTATTGGTAACTATAATAAAACTTGGATGTTTTAGAATTTATTATAACTATTCTACCACATTGTTACTGTTTTTCATTCATCATTACTACAGTTTTTATATTAATGAGTAAGACTGTCTCTAGAATGTGTTTGCAAAGTTTATTCCAACATCTATATCATACATAAATGTTCTAAAACCGCACCAATAATTTATGTATTTTCAGAATTCATGGGAGAAAAACGTAACCCTCGTAAATAGTGAGGGGATACTGTACGTGATGGAAAAAAGGGCCATACAAAGAAAATCATCCTCAATTAGCTCTACAAAACTTCTGCTACCATTTCAGATAAATAAATCATAAGCCAAAGATACTGAATTTTGATTCCCAATGCTGAATTTTACGTTACTAAAATATATAAATAAATGTTGGTTTACATCAACTTGACATTACATGCCAATTCTTATTGAAAGAACAATGGTCTCATACTGCACATTCCAGCACATCCTAAGATATCCTCTGAATATTTTTGCAACCCATCAGAAAAATGAGATTAACCTCATAAAAATTTTACAGCATGTAGCATGCAAACTGCCAGGTTGCAGGGGCACAGCAGAAGAAACAGTATAGCATCAAAGAAATTTCTCTAGAGTTAATTTTTGTCTGACTAGTTGTTTTCCTGTTCTGAATTTGTCTTAACACATTCACTGCGTTTCCAAGGTTGTTAACGGTTGGTTTGGTTAGGTTGTAAGTAGCAGAATAGGGAAATCAATTTTAAAGCTTGAATAAATTTTAATTCTTCCTAATGAATATGAAGAATACAATTGCACGATAACATTTTACCTCGCATCATAACAATTATTTTGCAAAAACATCGCGAAACAGATAAAATGTCGTGCATTGATACTGGCACGTAAGTGGGCAATCTACCTCTTGTACACATGTGGCCCATTACGCAGTGAACATGTTAAATGCTTTATTTTGCATTGAATAGACTAGAATGTATTTTGACTTTGGCACTGTGTAGGGAATAATAACAATTTACTGTTACCATGATCATTTTATAAAAGAATCTCTTGATAAAGCTGAAAGTTTAACATTTCTCATTTCATAAAACCAGAAACAAGACCAATTAAAGATAAATTATGACACTAAATTATCTTTTAACATAAAAAATGTGACATCATTAGAAAGGAACATGCATCTACAGTCATGACAGTTGCAGGCTCAGTGCGTTTGTGAATCTCATTGGTGGAGAGATGCAACATTGGTGGAGGGGTGCAACATTGGTGGAGGGGTGCAACATTGGTGGAGGGGTGCAACATTGGTGGAGGGGTGCAACATTGGTGGAGGGGTGCAACATTGGTGGAGGGGTGCAACATTGGTGGAGGGGTGCAACATTGGTGGAGGGGTGCAACATTGGTGGAGGGGTGCAACATTGGTGGAGGGGTGCAACATTGGTGGAGGGGTGCAACATTGGTGGAGGGGTGCAACATTGGTGGAGGGGTGCAACATTGGTGGAGGGGTGCAACATTGGTGGAGGGGTGCAACATTGGTGGAGGGGTGCAACATTGGTGGAGGGGTGCAACATTGGTGGAGGGGTGCAACATTGGTGGAGGGGTGCAACATTGGTGGAGGGGTGCAACATTGGTGGAGGGGTGCAACATTGGTGGAGGGGTGCAACATTGGTGGAGGGGTGCAACATTGGTGGAGGGGTGCAACATTGGTGGAGGGGTGCAACATTGGTGGAGGGGTGCAACATTGGTGGAGGGGTGCATGGATGGATATTGGAAATCATGGATATTAACATATTTTATGTTACCAAAAAAATCATTGTTTTATTTTAAACATGTTTTTTATTAAAAAGTTATTATGATTCATTTTTTGGTCACAACTTTTTTGTAAAAAACAAACACCCCCTCAGGGGGATACAACTTTTGTATCAATGGGAACTAGCGCTCCCAGGAGGACAATGTGAGGGCCCAAGCTGAGAGTTAGGTAGGCCTCCTTTTTGTTGAAATAAAATGCTTTTGTTATGTTGAGGACCACCTTTTTTTGGTTCACTGCTGTTCTGTTTTTCAGCACCTACTACTGTCTTCTTCAACTTTGATCTTGTTTCATAATCTTCCGTCCTCTCTTTAGATCACATTTGTTGCTGGGTAGGGAGGCTAAAACTAATGACTAATCTAATCTGTAAAAAAACATGGATATTAATTTATTTTAGGTGACCAAAAAACCATGCTTTTTGAAAAAAAAAATTTTTACAAAAAACAGGAGTGTTATTAAATTTTATCTGACCAAAAAAACATGACATTTTAAAAACCATGTTTTTTTCACAAAAAGTCATTAACATCCATGTTTTTATGTCATGATTTTTTTGGTAAAGAAAACATGATTTAAAAAAAAACCAGCATGGTTTTTTTTTGGCACACAAAAATATTAATATCGACATTTTTTAATCATGATTTTTCTGTAAAAAGATGTTTTAAAAAAAAACAGCATGGTTGTTTGTTAATGGTAAAATAAAGTATATTAATACCCGTATTTTTTAGTCATGACTTTTTTGTAACAAAAACATTCAAAAAATAGCATGGATTTTTTGGTCACATAAGATATATTAATATCCATTAGAATCATACCAGGTCTTAGAATGAAATATCCACAAAGAATCTATTCACTCTATAAAACCTTTCGGAGACTAGCTCCATCCTCAGTAAGTCATTCAGTCAAATGTTTTTCAAAGGAACAGTGAAAATTCATTGTCCATTTCACCAAATTTTACTGAATGACTGAGGATGGAGCTGGTCTCCAAAAGGTTTTATGGAGTAAATAGATTCTTTGTAGATATTTTATTCTAAGACCTAGTAAAGTTCTAATAAACATGATTTCAATATTAACAGCATTCTTTGTTTATAAGTTTCTAAAGACAATTCGATTAAAGAAAACTAACTTTCCTGATATTTACATCCGTGTATTTTTTAGTCATGATTTTTTTAAATGTTTAAAAAAAAAAAATTTTGGTCCCATAAAATATAATAGCCATGTTTTTTAGTTAAGATTTTTCGGTTAAAAAATAATGTTTTAAAAAAAACAGCATTGGATTTTTAAGGTCACATAAATATATTATTATCCATGTTTTTTATTCATAATTTTTGTATAAATAACATGTTTTTTTTTAAACAGCATGGTTTTTTAGTCATATCCCTATCAATGACCATAAGTAAAGATATGTTATTATAACACACCATTTTGGGACTTGAAGGTCATTCACATGTATTGTAAAATAAATGAAATATCAAAGCATGAAACCGCAGAAAATGAAAAATTTCATAAAACCATGGAAAACCACCAATTAAGAAGTATGCTGTTTTATTTTGTAATCTGACATGAAAACACATAATGTAATGTGGTTCTTTTTCTTGCCGAGTTATTTTCAGACAAAATATTAAAAAAAAAACCAAAATATCCACGTTTTTTTTGGCCACGGTTTTTTTTGTAAAAAAACGGCATGGTTTTTTTTGAGTCACATCTCTATTCTAGGGTGTACAAAAATGTTTAACCTAATTCACTTAACCTAGTTTTGCATTAGACTGATCATTGAGATAATTAACTTGATATTTTATGCTGTATTTTACAATATAGGTCAAATCGGCTATATTTAACAGCATCTTCGATAAAAAAAATTCAAGAGCAGACTGAAGATCGGTTAAGGACACCGTCTAGGTAGAAATCAGGTTATGTGTTGATTTTCTGTTTTATATGCATCTTATAGAGGATTTTCTTGCGCTTCCATTGGTAATTTCCGTTTACGTCTACTCCGAATAGTGCACCCACCAGAGGGGGAGAAAGCGATGGGGGTGGAGTGACCTTGAACCCTCCCCCCCTCATTATTGGGAGTCAATTGAGCGTTTCTCTGCGGGAATGGCATTATAGTTCGTTCATGGGCTACTCAAAGTGGTTCCATTATTCAAACGAAACATTCTAAGGCTGAATAAATATTTTTTATGAAATTTTGACAATTTCAGAATTTAGCGGTTCTGCCGTATCTATGATACCGCAGCTTTCACTCATAGCGCGATAACAGCTGCAGTATCATAGCTACAGCTATGGCGAGCACACCAATCCAAAGGGCTTGAAAAGAGCTATAAAACAAAGGAGTTGACTTGACAAAAAAAACGTATTTTGGTCGAAAAAAAAATGAAAAATTAGAAAAATTAATTGTTTTCATGAATTACACCTATTCTCTTTTGTTGTATATTTTTTCTCAGAGTTACAGAGCTACAGCAATGTAAATTATATCAATCGAAAGGGCTCAAAAAGAGCTACAAACGCTAAGAGTTCATTGTAGAAAACCCTGTAGTTCAAAAGATAGAAAGAAAAACAATTTTTTTTTGTGAAAAAACTTGTTTTTATGGAAACTTGATAATTGGTTTCTCAAATGCTGCTTCTTCCACAATTTTAGAGCTACAAGAATGGTTTATATACCATTCGATAGGGCTCAGCAAGGTGTATCCTCGCGCAATAGCATTTTTTGATAAATTTATTATTTTGAAAATTACACGACATGAAAAAAAAAATGAAAAAAAGTTCATTTTTTTTTCTTTTATTCCCAAAATATACAAAAAAAAAAGTTATCAAAATTCCCTATTCCGAGTGGTTATATAGACATCTAAGCAATCTAAAAACGAAGTACTGGTTCTGTAACTTCAAAATTTTAGAAGAAGTAGGATTTTTAAAAAAATCCTATTTTATCATATTTTTCAAAAATAAAAAAAAATCCAGTGCATATACAAAAATTTTGTTGAAATAACAAATGATATTTGCATCATTTCACACCTACTGTGAAAATTTCAGAGAAATCCATCTATAAATAACGGCCTTTTTTTTTACCTAGACGGTATCCTTAAGTTACCCAAGGCAAGTTGCATTATTACACAAAGTCTGACACTTGATTTCGCTTCAGAATCACATGTAAAGACAACAATTCATATCTTAAGATCTTTAGGAATTAGAAGGAGAGTACACATTTTTTCAATATGTGGAATTTTAAAAATTAATTAACCCTTCACGCCCGAGTGTGACGAATTTGTCACACAACAAGTACGAGCTTCTCACGTAGTAAATTACAAACAGAGCTTCTTGCAAACGAATGTAAAGATACAGGTACATGTTCTCTCCAGGCTGAGTAGTGTGTTGTGTTAGTTTTGCGCGCACTACCTCAGTTGATGGACAAACTTCGCGCGTGGGTGACGTGTGGTTCGCATCGCTCCTACTGGCTATATAAGAAACGTTATGGATGAAATCTAAGGTAAGTTACATGCGTGTAAAAATTCCTGAATCTTAAGTAACATCTGTACAATACGTTTATCAAAGGAAAATGGGTTTTGAAGAGTTAGAAAGAAAAAAATATTGAGTTACACCAGTGTGACATTTTCGTCACATCAGGGACACAAAGCACGTTTTGCTGATACCATGTTTGCATGGCAGCCGAAGAATGCAGGCAAACCTACCTCTTCTATAATGCCATTACCGTCTTAGATGCTAGCAAAATTTAATATATGTGTTATGTACTCCTTGTTAAAGATGAAAATATAATTATAAATTACAACAAAATGAAATAATGCTATTTATGAAAAAAGTGACAGAGTACATCTGTTCATTTATGTAAATTGACGTAATGTACTATTATACGAGAGTTTGTTTCTTACAGGATCATTTTTCCCACCAAGATTATTCTATGGCAACAGGAACAACCGCAATAGGAAAGTTATTTTTTTGATTGGAGATGCAAGTGATAAATTGAAGAATTAGATGAAGATGATGTGGTAGATCCCGAGTAATTGCCGAATCCGATAAGGACGAGGAAAAAGTTACGTTGCTAATCAGTGTTTAAAAAAATATTTGTAATTATTGCAGTCATAAAAATGTATTTCCTTGACGAATTGCCAATTTTCTATTCTAACTACATGTTCGATCAATGCGTTGTATTTTATTTCAGATTTGAACACGGCAATTGACATCGACGATCAGTCAGGAATTATGGAAAATTCAGTAGTTGGGATTGAGATCACAGCATCTGCTTCTAGAGGAAGCAGACCACAACCGCGCACTTGTCGCTGCCAGTGGTCTACTATTCATCAAGATTATAATACATCATAAACGATGGCTTTGTTAGGACCTGAAATAATGGGTTATCAAGATATTTTTTTTTCCTTGCAAAATTCTAAGCAATTATCAGAGGATTTCACTGATCCAGTAATTTGAAAAACCATAAATTGAGAGAAACCTCAACAAACCTCTGAATGTGACCAACAAAGAGCTGACACAGTGGTTTGGGCTTGCATGATACATTGTTTAGAGTCTATGAGCAAGACCACTATTGGAGAGCAATGTCCTGACAATGGGGAGGCCATTGCACCCAGAATTGCTGAAATGATAAACAAATGCAAGAGAGAGGACTGCATTGGAAGAACTGTTTACTATAAGAAATATAATGTATGCCTTTGTCACATTGCTAAATCAAACAGGTTTGAATAAAATGTACCAATATTTTTGGTAAATCTGAAGGAGATGACAGTTGTCGATTTTGTAAATTTCGATGCCTTAGCATAGTTAATTAGATCGAAATAAACAAGTTTTCTTCTATGCACTTTTTGTCTCAAATGAGTATTTTATTAGTTATAGCGGTAAATGACTTACCGCAACTCCATTCTTTGATCGAGTTGTATGGCAACACTGCAATGGTGTCTCGCTTCCAGCGCTCTGTCTTGAAAGACGAAACCAAACCTACCGCTATACCTCGTTAAATACTCATTTGACGAAGAAAGTGTATAGAATAAAAGTTGTTTATTTCGATGTTATTACCATGTTTCAAGCAATAAAAATTCAAAAATTGATGAGTAGCTGTTTTTTCGAGCGCATTAGTCATCAAAGACGAAACTAAAGTTACCGCTATAAATCGTAAAATACTCATTTGAGACGAAAAGTGCATAGAAGAAAACTTGTTTATTTTGATTCAATTCATTAGGTTCAGGCACCAAAAAGTGGAAAATCGACAACTGTCATCTCCTTCAGATTTACCATATTTTTTACTAAGTTCTTACCCAGTAGCACAGCCAGGGAGAGGGGCCACTGGGACCATGAATGTTTCAAGAGAGGAAAGAGGAAGGCACCATTTAGTATGGAGTTGAGGGAACGCGGAATCTATCCACAAGGTGCACAGAAACAGTAAGCTAGGAAAGAAGTTCATGAAACAAGAAATAAGTTGAAGAAGAAAGTAGTAGGTGCTGAAAAACAGGACAGCAGTGAACCAAAAAAGATGGTCCGTAACAAAACAAAAACCTATTTTATTACAACAAAAAGGAAGCCTACCTAACCTTTAGCTCAGGCCCTCACATAGTCCCCCTGGGAGCGCCAATTCCCATAGATACAATAGTTGTATCCCCCTGAGGGGACCTTATGGTATTTTGGAATTACATGGAGAATCTACATGAAGCCTCATTATATTTCATAATTAAATACAATGGATACACGCATCAATTTATAACAATGAATACATGTAGCATCGCCATAATACCACGGAAAAATGTAATAAAAATATCTTAAATTTATTTTCCACATAAATATTGAGCAAAACTTAAACGAACAGGGCAAATCAGCTACTTTGCTTATTAGGTAATTTAAACGTCATTTTCTTCTTTAACCGTCTGTTAACGCAATCAGTGACATTTTGTTAACAAAAACATCTCGGGATCCCCCAATCAGTAGTAAAGAGTAAAGCAAGTGTTGAGCATACTTGCCTCAACACGTAATACGGCCTCACACACTACCCCTTCCACTAGTTTTTCAGCACTGACATCAGACAACGCAACCTTTACTCAGGGTTTCCACGCGAGGCGACTCTAATTACCCTAACTGAAGGGTGCTGATTACCCCAGATTACCCTAAAACAGCTATTCCTTACCTATGATCTATTAATTAACTAAAAGGTAAATGGATTGGTTTCCAGAGCTCTGTCAGTATGAATAAGTCCTGTGTTACGTACTATCACGTACAAGATGTTTGCCAAAAACCTGTCGAATTAATTTTGATGCCCGCTGTTTTCCAAGGCGCCCTTTTTTTCTGCGGCTCCTGATCTGGGAACATTGTTTTCATCTAACTAAAAGAGGCTCACACAATGAGATAGGTGGTGCTTAGCTAAAAATACACAAACTTGCAGTTCCACTTTACGAGCACGATTTTCGAGAGGATCATTGGATACCACGTAGCTGGCAATTGATATTTTTTTTGCCACCATGGATCGTTGTTTGTGTCGCTGAGAGCATGTGACGCCTGATCTTCAATTTCTCACAAGTAGTATAGGTTCGACAAACATTACAATATTCCACATCCTTTTGCTCAGTTGATTTTGAGAACTTGGCTAACCATCCCTTGATCCCAGGTTCAGATGTCAACGAATCTTTAAATTTCTGCTGTTAGTTTCTAGCATTCAAGTGGAGCTTTCCATTTTTCGAGGTGGTGTCGTTGGCTCTTCCTCACTCGGTGCGCGATCATCTGCTATGCTGCAAGAAATGCAATAATATGTGTACCTATACCTAGTACAATTATTTATTTTTTATTTAATTTTCCATTCATTCACGCACTTCAGCCATTCTTTCCACATGCACAATCTAACTTAACACTTCGATCCACTCTCTCTGATGACTTTCTTGCTTCCCTCACACATGACCTTCGTCATATCTTTTCATAACGAAATTTATCCAAACTTGCTACACCACATATGCTTCTCAAAGACTTCGTTGCAATCACATTCACTTATCAACTCATAAAGTTGATCGTAAAGTTATCAAATTTCTTCATTTCCTGAAGGGCAGGTGAGGAAATTCAGAGGTTTTTGGAAAAAACCACCTTGCCGTTATTAATATGCAAAAACTTTCCTCAACACTCAGTTGTAGAACCCCTAATGCTTCAATTTCGGTTGACGGAATTCTAGGCATGATCGCAGTTATATAAAATTCTACGTCCGTGCTATTGCGCCTAAAAAAGACAGTGATAATACAAACATATATTGCAAGTTTTAAGTCGATATCTGTACTCTTTTGTTTATATGAATTTTTGTAACTTATTTTATAGCTTCTTCCTTTCGCTTTTAGCCCCTTTTTGTAACTCGAAGTGTCAGAGAACCCTGTCTAAATTTTTGTTTGCATCGCTACAATAACATGCTTCTTTGGCGTGCAACATGGCTAAGAAATAGGACGCCTTCCATCTAATTAGCTGGCAAAATACCGGCGCTGTGAGGTAACTCTGCTGTTAATTCAATGACTATCACAAGAATGAACCTATTAATTATTTCTACGATGAAATATGTCGGGTTTTTCCGCCAAAAGATAGTGATTTTTGTTACGGCAGGAATAACTCGATCTTTTTCTCGAAGCGTACTGGATAAATTGCGAGAGTGATAATGAAACACGTTGGTGGAACTCAGCTTAGTTTACGAAAAACTATGAACAATTGGGGGAATATAAAATCGAGCGGCCGAGAGCATTTAATATTAATTAGGTAACAGCACTACACTTCTTTCGACAGAAATGAGATTAGGTGCTGCTGTTGGTAAAAATGCTCCAGGCGGCCACGAATCGCGGAGAAGACCAAAGCGGCGCAGTCTTCTCCGCCCAACTGCCGTTTAACGTCACCTGGCGAAGTGAAAAATATGTTAGCTTTAGTATATTGATAGGTACGAAACCTGGTCATAGGGCGAAAGCCCGAACGGTAATAGGGCGAAAGCCCGAAAGCTAATAATAGGGCGAAAGCCCGAAAGGTAATAATAGGGCGAAAGCCCGAAAGGTAATAATAGGGCGAAAGCCCGAAAGGTAATAATAGGGCGAAAGCCCGAAAGGTAATAATAGGGCGAAAGCCCCGAAAGGTAATAATAGGGCGAAAGCCCGAAAGTTAATAATAGGGCGAAAGCCCGAAAGTTAATAATAGGGCGAAAGCCCGAAAGTTAATAATAGGGCGAAAGCCCGAAAGGTAATAATAGGGCGAAAGCCCGAAAGGTAATAATAGGGCGAAAGCCCGAAAGGTAATAATAGGGCGAAAGCCCGAAATGTAATAATAGGGCGAAAGCCCGAAATGTAATAATAGGGCGAAAGCCCGAAATGTGATAATAGGGCGAAAGCCCGAAATGTGATAATAGGGCGAAAGCCCGAACTGTAATAATAGGGCGAAAGCCCGAACTGTAATAATAGGGCGAAAGCCCGAACTGTAATAATAGGGCGAAAGCCCGAACTGTAATAATAGGGCGAAAGCCCGAACTGTAATAATAGGGCGAAAGCCCGAACTGTAATAATAGGGCGAAAGCCCGAACTGTAATAATAGGGCGAAAGCCCGAACTGTAATAATAGGGCGAAAGCCCGAACTGTAATAATAGGGCGAAAGCCCGAACTGTAATAATAGGGCGAAAGCCCGAACTGTAATTATAGGGCGAAAGCCCGAACTGTAATTATAGGGCGAAAGCCCGAACTGTAATTATAGGGCGAAAGCCCGAACTGTAATTATAGGGCGAAAGCCCGAACTGTAATAATAGGGCGAAAGCCCGAACTGTAATAATAGGGCGAAAGCCCGAACTGTAATAATAGGGCGAAAGCCCGAACTGTAATAATAGGGCGAAAGCCCGAACTGTAATAATAGGGCGAAAGCCCGAACTGTAATAATAGGGCGAAAGCCCGAACTGTAATAATAGGGCGAAAGCCCGAACTGTAATAATAGGGCGAAAGCCCGAACTGTAATAATAGGGCGAAAGCCCGAACTGTAATAATAGGGCGAAAGCCCGAACTGTAATAATAGGGCGAAAGCCCGAACTGTAATAATAGGGCGAAAGCCCGAACTGTAATAATAAGTAAGTTAATAGAAATTTAGTCTATTCGCCAGGAAAAAGTAGGGGTCGACTGGTCTAAAGGCTCCATGGATATCAACTCACTAGCAGACATGCGCCCAGCCTAAGAGTGACGAACCTCGAATGTCCATGGAGTTGGGAGCTCCTCCGACGACAGATGGTTAGGGCGAGCTGGCAGGAGTCGTGCTGGTGTACGGCTCACAGCTTCGGCATCGCACCATCCTGACGTCCGTCGATGCATGAGATTCCCAGCTCCAGCCCAAGACAACCAGAAGAGCGAAGGCGGAGCGAAGAAGCAGCGCGGTAGCGGTGAGCTTAGCCACTCATCCTCCCGTCGCCTGTCCGCCTTAAAATGTTGCAGGGAAGACGCATCCAAACCCAAACCTTAGGTTCGGAGCAAATTAGTCCAACGGCGGAACCACGTAAAACCTGCGGCGACAGGGAAGCGCTACACACAGAGTCCGTAGCCGGTAGTTATGATCTGCTGATAATTGGGTCAGATGACCGGAGCAGAGCTTATTCTGCAGCGTCTATGGGAGCTACAGTAAACTGGATACTGTATACTGTATTTGGCCAAACTTAAACTAGGAGCCGTCTACCAGCGAGCCAGGACCACTCTAAAACCAGTCGACCAAATTTAGATCAATATTTTATATACTCCCGGCGCGAGAATTGGTTTTCCTAAACTGAAAACCAAGAGAACTTAAATCTAGATTTGAGAATGATGTCTAAATTTAAGTTAACTACCAATAATTCAACGTCAAACGAACCGCCTAACCCGAGAGAATTGCTTTTCCTAAACTGAAAAGCACGAACTTAAATCTAGATGAGAGATTAAAGTCTAAATTTAAGTTTACTCACAAATAACTCAGTCGACAAACGAAACGCTTAACCTAAGCCTTAACCTAAATTTGGCCGTCTGCAATCAGACTTTGCCAACGTTCCGTGCAGCGAAGGCTAGCAGCTCTTGGGACACGGCCAGTAAACGAAGAGGAGTTCGAATCTACAACTACATCGTCCTCAACCTGACCGGAAACAGGAACTTGGCTCCGCACATCGTCCTCCGGTAATTTTGTACCTCGAGACGAAGAAATCAACGGGATAATAGAGGAGACGTGCCTGTACACCACCTCGCGAGTTCCGCCTTTGAAAACTCTCGCAGCCGTCACCTCACCCATCGAGTTCTGCTGCACCGACCGGACTATTCCTAGAGGATAAGAAGTTTGCTTTAAGTGCGGTTCTTTCAACAGAACTACGTCGCCGACCTGCAAAGGATGATGCAAGACATTTTGGTATCTACCAGGTCGATCAGTTGCCTGCTTTATTAATGTAACAAAAAACTCATCGTGGTACCATTCCGTCAATCTCCCCAGAACTCCCCTCAACTTCGAGTAAACACTCCTCACGAACACCGGAGCGCCAAAGTCCGGATCGTCATCAGCTTCCCCGATCTGAAAGAAAGGGCAAATTGTGAGAGATGCTAATTCTCTTCCTCTGATAAGCATCTCCGGAGTAATTGCAGATGGGGCGTCCGGAGAAGAATCGCGCAAGGTCTCCGAGAAGGCCACGGGACGCCTGTTAATGAGGTGAGTCGTTTTTGCTATAACGAACTGAAATTCAAAAAAGTCCAGTACAGAATGTCTTAAGCTATGGTATATCATTTTCTTAGCTTGTTTTACCAGAGTTTCAACTAACGAGCCAAGAGCACTGTTACCTTTAGGGTAAGTCTGGAAATCCAACGATTGTATATTGTAGGTCTTTAGAAATCTTTTGGTTTCAAAATCATCCAAGAATGTTTTTACAATGTTAGTACCGGCCACGATCTGACTACCCAAATCGGAAAAACAACGTTTGAACATACCATGCTCGTATATATGGAGCTGTAGTGCTCGCAAGAATTCTGGTACATCGGCTTTCATACAAATTTTTAGATTTACCGCTCGACTCCAGAGGCAGGTGATTATCAGCACCCAAACTTTTTGAGTTTGGTTACCTAACTTAATAGTCCAAGGTCCCATGTGGTCAAGGAAAATTGAAGAAAACACCGACTTCGGCGGATCAACTCTGAAATCTCTATAACTGTTTTGATTGAGCTTTATAGTTCTGTTATTTACTTTTTTGCAGGCAAAGCAAGTTTTTAAGACGCTTCGAACGGTTGAAAACGCGCAAGGGATCCAATATTTTCGTCGAAGTTCTTTTATCACGGAATAAATTCCTGTGTGAGACAGCTGGGCGTGAACATCCATAATGATCAATTTCGTCAAATCACTCTCTTTAGGCAAGAGGATAGGAAACTCGTAATTATCGTTTAACTTACTTTTAACACCCAACAATCCCGAAGTATTTTTTACGAGATTCAGCTTCGTCAACAGAGCGGGAGGATTCACCGAAACCTTCCGCTCCAGGAAGGAGAATACTTCAGGGAAATATTTTGTTTGTTCAGTGAGGATTATATTTTTAATTGCATCCTGATAAAAATCTAACACGGTTAAAGAGATTTCTTTCGTACTCTTCAACTGTTTGCTCAGGGAACATTTCAACAGAGATACAAAGAAGAGAACATAAGCTACAACCATTGTTAGCTTTCGGAAAGAAGAAAATTTTTTGACTGGTACAAGGGGTTCAGGATTAGGTTCGTCACAGCGAACAGTCTCGCAACCAGCAGTACAGGTAGAAGTGCCGCTGGGTACCTCGTCTACGTTTTTAGACGAAGGATTAGGAATGGTAACCACGAGCTCATCAGGTGACTCGGTTAGCTTGCCAGTACCAGTGTGAAAATTACTCTCTTTCAGTTGTCTATAGCTAACTTTCCTAGTTACATAGTCAGCAGGGTTTTTATTTCCTTCAGTATGCCTGAAATTGACCGGAAATTTCCTGCAACGCTCGTCCACAGCTCTAAGCCTGTTTTGAATGAAGACAGATTTCTTCTCAATTTTATCGTACTTTGAGGCAAAGGAACTGAGCCACTGTAAACAAACCAAGCTATCGGTGAAAAGTAGCAGCTTCGTTATTTTTATTGGCTCCATCATTGAGACTCCAGTGAGTTCGAGTACCAGGTCAATCAAAGTGTCGACACCCATGCAAATGGCTTGCATTTCCAACATGGGAATGGTCTTTGAAGCCAAACTTTTACCTACTACTCTATTTTTAGCTAGTAGGAAGTTTTCGGACGCAGTAGTTAAATTGTGGATGTACACTACTGTGCCATACACAGACTTCGAGGCGTCCGTAAATGCTACGAGAGCATACTCGTCCTTTCTCTTTCCTACACATCTTGGTAATTTTACAGTTTCATGACTGTTGAACTGCTTGCATATATTGACCCATTCTCTTTGCAGATTTGACGGGACAGGATCATCCCAGTCGAGAGACGTTTGGGTCTGCAGCATTTGGACGAAGAGTTTGGCTCTGTTTAACAGAGGTAAGTACACTCCAAAGATATCGTATATGGAATTTAAGGACGAGAGGATAGAGCGTTTGGTATTTGAAGCAGAATTTAAGCTTACTGAACTAGGAGAGATTGAATCTTCCTTTCTACTCCATACCATGCCCAGCAACTTTACTTCATCGGCTGTTTTTGTAGCAGCTTCTGAGTCAGCGTAACTTTGGAACTCTGCGGAATTTGAGCAGAGCTGTTGCAATCGGAACCCATAGTTCCTGAAAATTTCTTTCAACTTTCTATAAGCTTCAACAAGAAAGCTATCGTCATTACATGAATAGGCCCCATTGTCCATGTACATTAAATTATACACTGAACGTTTAAATTCTGAAAACTCAGGGTCACCTTCTTCACGAACCAAGATCAGATACAAGGCCATCATCAAGATAAAGGGACTACATCGGAGGCCAAACGATAGCCTCTTGTTTCGATATGCACGAATAGAAAAGTCTCCCTTACTGACGTTATTGAACCATAAGCACATCAACCTATTCTGATCAACCTCCGTTAGAGCTATGTTTAAGAATGCCTTCTCTAGGTCAAAGGTAAGAAGATATTGATCGAATCGCAGCAAAATTATGGCTACAGACAGCTTAGGGTTCAGAGTCGGGCCTGGTAACATGGCTTGGTTATGGCTAACCGTAGCCTCGTCACCAGCCTCCTTTAGGTTGGAAAGATAGACTACTCGGCATTTAGTAGTTTCACGGCTCATCTTAAACACCCCCATATGCGCCAAAAAACTGCACTCGGGATGCTCTTCCAGAAAGGAATTTAGATTATCAATTTTCTCGATTATCCCTGCCCGTTCTTGTTCCTTGAAAACTTCGTCGTACAATTTAAGTTTAGTTGGGCATTTTTGTAGCTTTTTAAGATTTGAATTCAAAATCATTTTAGACAGGTTAAAGTTTTGTGATAAATTGTGAGAATTTTTATTATTCCAAGTAAGGGGCATTATTAGCCTGCCTTCGTCATCTCTAGACGAGTTCTCAATCACGTAATCTATCAGTTTCAAATTGGTCTCACTTTCGCGCTCTTCCATTTCAGAATCATGCAGATCAAGAGCCCGAGAGTACACCCTTTCCAAAACTTCTTCTGATGCCCTTTCAAGAGCGGACTCCAGCAGATCACCCCTCTCATCCTGAACAACAACTGAATGGTTATGACGACCAAAGGCTGAGGTATCAGCATCCCCATCACCATCTGCCGCATCCCAGGTATGAAGAGGAGACTCTACTTCTGAACTTACTTCAGAGGTATGGGAGTGAAGGGACGTAGTCACGTTGGAAGAGTTTTCGGCGACTGGTTCTGAAGCGGCGGCATGTTCCCCAATGCTCGTCGACGACTCTGCACCCCGAGTTGCATGCTGAATGGTACTCTGGGCAAAAGGCAAGTGTCTGGCATTCAAGAGCATTCGATTTACATCCCCGGACAACATTACACCCATGGACGTATCAATGTAAGTTGAAAACTCATTCTGTCCAAATTTATGGTAGGCTATATCCAAATAAGGATCAACATCAGCCCCAAGAACCAAGTCCAACTCAGTTATAGACTTCGTTGAGTCTATCAGGCGCTCATCGGCAAGATGATAGCCCTTTTCGACGAAAGTCTGCGCAATTTTATGCAAGTTTTGTACATTTAGTTTTATGTTTATTTCTGGAACACAGATGGCTTTTAATTTTACGATTTTATTGTTGATAGACAACGGTACCTCCGCAATTGAAGTTTTTAACTCTCTACTTGCGTTGAAGCCGTGGATAATCAGAGGCACATCCTCCCGTAAGATAGTTAGTTTATGATTTTTTACAAATTTACTGGAAATAAAGTTTCTCTGGCACCCACCGTCTTTCAAACCTCTGATCTTTAAGTTACCGGTTGAGTAAAGAGGACATGTGAACGTAGGCAAAACTATCGTTTCATCCACCGTGTTGGTGAAAACGGTCTGCACTAAAGAAGCACTGGTATTTGTTAATAAAGTTTGGTTATCGGATTTGTTTGCAATTTTACCTGTAGATTGAAGGCACAAATAAGTTAAATGGGCACCATTACAATGACGGCACTTCGAAGAAAAATTAAACCTACATTTTGCAGATTTATGATTTCGGAAAGAACACTTTGTGCAAGCATTGAGGCTTTTAATTTTATCAAATTTTTTCTTTGGAGAGTCAAAGACAGGACAGGTTCTTAAATTGTGATTGGCGTCCCTCTTTTCGCTTTCGCAAAGAAAGCACGGTGGCAAAGGTTTAGTTTGCACTTTAACCGCTAAGCCAGCGGTGCCAAGCGTTTGATTCCCGTATGAGGGACCATACTCTTTTTCCTTGGAAATGAATTTTTCTTTGGAAAATGTCTTTGGTTTAACAGCCGGCAACCTATTAACCGCGTCAAAGATATTCTTAGTGATTTCACCAAGAGCTGGTAAATTTTGATTAGTAATTTGGATCAGTTGAGTTTGAAGTTGTGCATTCATGGCATTCCATATGAAAAACTGGAGCACATCTTCGGAATTTATTTTTAAGTTATCAAATGACGCCAAAATAGATCTCATTTCACCAACAAAGGGGTACGGATCGGCGCCTGCTGGTAAATCAAGCCCAGCTAGTCTTTTTAACACATCGTGTTTCTGAACTTCTACAGAAGCAAACGCTTGCTGTAGTAAGGACTTGGCCGTCTCGTAAGACTGATCTTTGACGTCCAGAGAATCAATGAGCAATTTGGGAGAACCCCGAAGCTGTCGACCCAAGTATATGAACTTTTCGTAACTAGATAACGAATGTTTATCTAGTATAGATTCAAAGTTATAAAAGAACTTTTCGAGATCATTTTTTTTAGGGTCAGAATACACTGGTAACGGTACCTCGGGCAGCTTAAGCTTTGGGAGTGTCGCTGCTGAAGAACTGGGTAGCTGAGCTCCGCCCGTTCCAGATGTCGGCCCCGTGTGACTCGCGACCGGCTCCAAGCTGTTTTGAAGCCTCAAAATGTCCCCGACCAGCAATTCCTCGTACTGCTCTTCCTCTTCCAAATTTTTGTTTACTTCCTCTTCGGATGAATTATTCTGGATAAGAAGAGACATTACATTTTGATCTAGGGACCTTAGTTCAAGCTGGAGAGCTTTTGACCTCTCCAGAAGAACCCTTCTCTGCTCTAGGCTCAGAGAATCAATCTCTGAGGAAACTCTAGAAGAAATTTTGGACACTTTTTGTCGAACATAGCCTCGATTCTTCAGGGTCCTCGAAAGTTCTGCAGTCATTTTGGAATAGAAAGTTATAAGTTTATTTTATTTATTTATTTTTTTTTTGAGAACACAACACCGGCAACTGCATCGCCCCGCCAACTCTCAAACGAGAGGTCCTGAAAGCTGAAAAATAATTAGAGTGTAGCCGCTCCCCATACTGGCCACCATACGAAAAACTATGAACAATTGGGGGAATATAAAATCGAGCGGCCGAGAGCATTTAATATTAATTAGGTAACAGCACTACACTTCTTTCGACAGAAATGAGATTAGGTGCTGCTGTTGGTAAAAATGCTCCAGGCGGCCACGAATCGCGGAGAAGACCAAAGCGGCGCAGTCTTCTCCGCCCAACTGCCGTTTAACGTCACCTGGCGAAGTGAAAAATATGTTAGCTTTAGTATATTGATAGGTACGAAACCTGGTCATAGGGCGAAAGCCCGAACGGTAATAGGGCGAAAGCCCGAAAGCTAATAATAGGGCGAAAGCCCGAAAGGTAATAATAGGGCGAAAGCCCGAAAGGTAATAATAGGGCGAAAGCCCGAAAGGTAATAATAGGGCGAAAGCCCGAAAGGTAATAATAGGGCGAAAGCCCCGAAAGGTAATAATAGGGCGAAAGCCCGAAAGTTAATAATAGGGCGAAAGCCCGAAAGTTAATAATAGGGCGAAAGCCCGAAAGTTAATAATAGGGCGAAAGCCCGAAAGGTAATAATAGGGCGAAAGCCCGAAAGGTAATAATAGGGCGAAAGCCCGAAAGGTAATAATAGGGCGAAAGCCCGAAATGTAATAATAGGGCGAAAGCCCGAAATGTAATAATAGGGCGAAAGCCCGAAATGTGATAATAGGGCGAAAGCCCGAAATGTGATAATAGGGCGAAAGCCCGAACTGTAATAATAGGGCGAAAGCCCGAACTGTAATAATAGGGCGAAAGCCCGAACTGTAATAATAGGGCGAAAGCCCGAACTGTAATAATAGGGCGAAAGCCCGAACTGTAATAATAGGGCGAAAGCCCGAACTGTAATAATAGGGCGAAAGCCCGAACTGTAATAATAGGGCGAAAGCCCGAACTGTAATAATAGGGCGAAAGCCCGAACTGTAATAATAGGGCGAAAGCCCGAACTGTAATAATAGGGCGAAAGCCCGAACTGTAATTATAGGGCGAAAGCCCGAACTGTAATTATAGGGCGAAAGCCCGAACTGTAATTATAGGGCGAAAGCCCGAACTGTAATTATAGGGCGAAAGCCCGAACTGTAATAATAGGGCGAAAGCCCGAACTGTAATAATAGGGCGAAAGCCCGAACTGTAATAATAGGGCGAAAGCCCGAACTGTAATAATAGGGCGAAAGCCCGAACTGTAATAATAGGGCGAAAGCCCGAACTGTAATAATAGGGCGAAAGCCCGAACTGTAATAATAGGGCGAAAGCCCGAACTGTAATAATAGGGCGAAAGCCCGAACTGTAATAATAGGGCGAAAGCCCGAACTGTAATAATAGGGCGAAAGCCCGAACTGTAATAATAGGGCGAAAGCCCGAACTGTAATAATAGGGCGAAAGCCCGAACTGTAATAATAAGTAAGTTAATAGAAATTTAGTCTATTCGCCAGGAAAAAGTAGGGGTCGACTGGTCTAAAGGCTCCATGGATATCAACTCACTAGCAGACATGCGCCCAGCCTAAGAGTGACGAACCTCGAATGTCCATGGAGTTGGGAGCTCCTCCGACGACAGATGGTTAGGGCGAGCTGGCAGGAGTCGTGCTGGTGTACGGCTCACAGCTTCGGCATCGCACCATCCTGACGTCCGTCGATGCATGAGATTCCCAGCTCCAGCCCAAGACAACCAGAAGAGCGAAGGCGGAGCGAAGAAGCAGCGCGGTAGCGGTGAGCTTAGCCACTCATCCTCCCGTCGCCTGTCCGCCTTAAAATGTTGCAGGGAAGACGCATCCAAACCCAAACCTTAGGTTCGGAGCAAATTAGTCCAACGGCGGAACCACGTAAAACCTGCGGCGACAGGGAAGCGCTACACACAGAGTCCGTAGCCGGTAGTTATGATCTGCTGATAATTGGGTCAGATGACCGGAGCAGAGCTTATTCTGCAGCGTCTATGGGAGCTACAGTAAACTGGATACTGTATACTGTATTTGGCCAAACTTAAACTAGGAGCCGTCTACCAGCGAGCCAGGACCACTCTAAAACCAGTCGACCAAATTTAGATCAATATTTTATATATAGTTTCCGTGGCGGAGTTTATTGTGGAAGCGGAACCAGAAAAAAAAAGAAGAACTGGCTTCTTTGGCTCTTGATCTCGGAGAGCTGGTTGAGGTGGCAATCCGTGCCGTAGGACCAGGCTGGAGTTGACGAAGGCCGGCACGCGATGCAGTAATCGTGGTGAGTGAGTTGTATTTGGGGCAAAACTGGAAGGAGTTCTAACCAGTGACTTAATGTGGTCACGTTATGAGGTCTGCTTTCCAAACGTCTAGCAGACAATCGAGCTTGGGTGAATGGAGTAGCTCAAAGGTTTGAGGCTCGGGTAGATTTGCTGGCCTTTCCCAAGGTAATGCCAAATGGCTGGCTCAATAATAAGGTAAGTTGTGTGTAGTTACAGCATGACTCAGGTTAACAACGTAACATTTTACATGGCATTCAGTGAAAACCCAGGGAGATTTGACTGTGAGGGTTGTGTGTATGGCGCTGTTGTAGAGGTCCTGCACAGGAGTCCAGGATGCTGGATTAGGCGTTCCAGGAGAGACATTAAGACATTCCCTACTGAAAATCCAACACAATAATGACAAATCTTCCCACACGGAGAAATCCGAGAAACTCCTACAGGTTCGACTCCAGCTAACTTGAGAAGAGAGAGGAAGAATTTAATCAAGAAAGTCTGATACAACTGCTGTTGCTTTAAATGCAAAGCATGAAATTTAAGATTTTTTAGTAGACTATTTTGATTTTTCAAAAAGGCAACCGGGGAAAATTCCCCTGAAATCATGGAAGGCACATGATTTAACAAGGCATGGCTTATGAAGCAAAAAGGAGAATTACATCAATTAAGTAAAATACGTAGCATGTGGATTTAGAATTTTTAATGTACTCTAGAAACATCTCGATAACTGTACGAGAATACGGGGAGAAAAATTTCCTAAAGTTAGTTGATAAAGGTTTTACTGAATTTTTCTGATAAATATCGTTGGCAAGAATGAAAAGGAATAAAAGGAATATTATTCCCTCTGATAAAAGAAAACAGGAAAACTGCGTTTTTGGATCTCACAGAAGGAAAATACGCAAAGAAAAACGAAAGCAAGAATATTTCGTGCGGCGGTGGACCCAGCGGCTTCACGCGTCGGCATAAGCCAAAACCGCCGGCGTCTTGCACACACTCAATGATAGGCAGATAGTAATGGGTGTTTGTCACACGAATGCGATGAAGTAAATTAATTCTATTGAGATGATTGAAATCGAGTTGAGTGAGGTTACGTAAATACATGGAATTCGAATAAAGTTCCAAACTTTAGCAAGTAGACATGAATAACTTCGTAATTTAAAAACTATTTAAAAAGGACATCTTTAATGATTATTTTGCGTTTAACAAGTTTTAAGAAAAGAAAACTGCTAGAAGTGATTTGTAAAAAAAAAATAAGAGAAAATACTATTAGAACACATGCTTAAACTGCAAATAAAAATCACGTAGTAGTGACAGAAGACGGCAGAGTTTTCCGCCATTAAACAAGACGCTATCGGCAACGAACGCCGGCTATTCGGTCGCGTTCGTCCACAAGTAGTTTATGAAAGATTCGTGATATGATACTGGCAAAACCCGCAATATATGTTTGCAGTAAGGAGAAAAACCAGTACGTTAACTGAATAGCTAGTATGAATTTACGCGGGAGTTTGAGAAATGAGACGCAATATTCACTCTATAAAACACATGCTAATCTCAGGATCTTACACTAATTTCTTTATCCCTAATTCACGACACTGAGCAGATCCTTAGATTAAAACACACAATACACCGAAAAACACATGGCACATATTCTTACCCGGTTTTACTCTTATTTTACCCTAAATATCAATGGACTTACGAGATGTTCGCGCAACCGAGCCACAAGCAAAAGTGAGTGGACTAGGCGACGCGCTTGTATGTTGCCAGAACGGGCTGCTTAAGAACTCGAAATGTCGATTGATTATTTGATCTCTCATGTATTTACACAAAAATTTTAATGATTACGAATTAGAAGTAGAAAATAATTAATAATAAATTAAAGTAATATTTTTAATGCTACTAATTAGTTTATTTAAGTATGAATAGCGAATTTCTAATTTTTACGCTTATGTAGCGGTATGCTACATTACCCCCCAAGGCGCAGACCGAAAGGTCCACCCGCTGCAATCATCTGTAGCGGGAAGGAGGGCGAACTACACGACCCTGCCGAGTTCGGCAATTGGCAAATGATACTGAGCGGGGAAGTTTCACCAAACGGGTCTGCAAGTTCAGATCGGCAAGAGTCCTAGAAACAGGAGTTACTGCAGCGGGCTCGTCTGGTCTCTCCAGACTTGTCGCTGTGTCAGTAAGAGGACTAGGATTAGAGTCTACGATAGGCGTAGGGATAGAGTTTGAGTGTACAGGCACATAGAAAGGGTTACACTCAAGCTGACTAGGCAACAATGCAGTCAACTGAGGAAGCTGAGATGGTAGATATGATCGAGTCTCAGTGGAAGGAGAAATCTGCGGAGAAGATGATGAGTTATAGGTTACACTATGATCAGAAGTGTATGCGACTTTTAATCTGTCTATGCTCACAGGGTCGCTCGAGCCGAATCTGTCGAGGATGAAATATTTTTGCTTGCGTTTAAGTACTTTGAATGGGCCATCATAAGGGCGCGTGAGTGTAGGCTTAATAGCATCATTGCGGACATACACATGTGTGCAGTCTTGCAGGGCAGAATCTAGTCTGTCCTCAGTCTGAGGCATTCGTGGAGCCACATACTTGATCTGGCGCATGCACTCTTTCAGGGAGGTTACGTAAGCGGAGCGGTCAGCGGATGAAAATTCCGGCAAGGGTTTTGGGTCAACAATGTCGCCGGGGAGACGAAGGGTCTGACCGTATAGCATTTCAGCCGCTGTGCATTGCTGATCCTGTCTATGCAGATTTCTGATGCTAAGTAGCACTACTGGAAGTCTATCAGTCCAATCGTGACTGCAATTAAGGCAGCGCAAGGCAGACTTGAGGTCTCTGTGGACTCTCTCAATAAGTCCATTTGACTGCGGATGATATGCTGTAGTGGATGTGTTTGCACACCCTAAGGCGGAGCTAAGCTCCCTCCAGAAGTTGGAGGTGAATTGTGATCCCCGGTCATGTGTGACACTTAAGGGAACCCCAAATCTAGAGATCCAGTTAGATAAGAAGGCGCGCGCTACCGTCTCGGTTTGAGTATCAGGTAAAGGGACAGCCTCGACCCAACGCGTGAACCTATCGATGATGGTCAACAAATAAGAATAACCGCGCGATAAGGGCAAGGGACCCACCAAATCTAGGTGTATAGAGTCAAACTTGTGACCCGTGAATGCACAACTCTGCAGCGCTGCACGATTATGTTTCACCACCTTACTACTCTGACACGCATGGCAATTTTGCACAATTTGCTTGACCTCCTTACGCATCGCTGGCCAGACGTAACGATCAGAAATCAAACGCAATGTACGGTTAATACCAGGGTGACTGAGGGAATGGTAGTGGAGGACAGCTACTCTGCGGAGAGTCGCAGGAAGATACAAACGAGAAAGTCGCTCGGCATCACGATACACGCCGTCAACCAAGGTTAGTTTGGAAGGGAAGGGTTAGAAGATTTGAGAAGGTCCTGAAGTTCAGGATCCTCCTTTTGAGCAATAGCAATGTTGCCGAAGGTGATTTCGCCACTGGTTTGGACATTATTGATGCGGGACAAGCAATCGGCCACAGTATTGTCGAGGCCTTTAATGAAACGTATGTCAGTTGTGAACTGACTTATAAAGGAAAGGTGTCGAGCTTCTCTAGGCGAATGTCTTTCAGAAGGCATTTTTATAGCTGAGGTCAAAGGTTTGTGATCTGTGTAGATCACAAACTCCCTTGCCTCTAGAGCATAGCGAAAGTGTCTCACAGATAGGTAGATAGCAAGAAGTTCCCTACCGAACGCGCTATAACCACGCTCAGTGGGCGACAGCTTTTTGGAAAAGAAAGCAAGAGGAGAGATGTTAGTGCCCACTTGTTGTTGCAACACAGCACCTACGGCGGTACTGGATGCGTCAACAACGAGGCTGAAATCAGCATTAGCAATAGGGTAGGATAGTTCAGTCGCGGAAGCTAACTTATGTTTTATCTCTTCGAACGCTACCCGTGCTGCGTCTGTCCGTTTTATCTCAATAGATTATCCTTTTCGTTTCGGCTCGAGGAGGTCCGATAAGGGCGCTAAAGTTTGAGCACAGTTGCGTATGAAACGATGGTAGAAGTTAACAGAACCTAGGAACCTTCTTAGTTCCTTCTGGGTCTGTGGAAGAGGAAAGTTTTTGATCACTTCTACTTTGGAAGGCAAAGGTTTTAGACCTAGGCTAGAGATTTCGTGACCTAAGTAAATCAGTGATGGCTTTCCGAACTCACATTTCTCAGGATTTACGAGGAGTCCATTGTCGGACAATCTTTGAAAAACGACCCTAAGATGGTCTTTGTGCAACTCTGGGGTTGTGGACGCCACAAGGATATCGTCTAAGTAGACAAAAGCGAAAGAGAGATCAGAGAAGATTTCAGCCATGTGTCTCTGGAACGTTTGAGGCGCGTTCCGGAGACCATATGGCATTTTTAGAAATTCAAAGAGACCAAATGGAGTGATGACAGCGGTCTTGGGGATAGCGGACTCATCAAGAGGGATTTGATGAAAGGCGCTTTGAAGGTCTATCTTTGAGAAAATTTGTGCTCCCTCTAAATTTGCACTGAAATCATGCAGGTAAGGAATAGGATAGCGATCAGGTAAAGTAACGGCATTTAACCTGCGGAAATCCCCGCACGGTCTGAATTCACCGTTAGCCTTGGGTACCAGCAAAAGAGGGCTAGCCCAAGGACTTTTGGAGGTGCGGATGATGCCACACTCCTGCATGCGCGCGAATTCTTTCTTGGCTAACGCCAATCGATCAGGCGGCAATCTCCTAGCACGGGAGAAGACAGGCGGTCCTTGCGTCTCTTTGAAGTGTTTCGTGCAGGTTTGCATGTTTTTAGAAACTAAGTTAGGGTTTGTTAATGCGGGAAAACTTTTGAGGATTTGTGCGAACATGCACTCCTCCTTGAAAGCAATAGAAAAGGAATGCAAGACATTTTCTTTAGTTATGCTACCAGCGGGAATTGAGATCTGTGTCTCCTCGTCCCTGATGCACCTATTTTTAACATCTACAACAATCCCAAATTTTTCGAGAAAGTCCGCGCCAATGATAGGCTCTTGGACTTCCGCGATGAGGAAAGTAAACAGGAAAGTTCGCCTCAATCCCAGACTGCACTCTAAGGCTCGTTCACCGTAACAAGGTATTGGCGTGCCGTTTGCGGCGCGTAATGTAGCCACTAATGGCTGGTTTTTGACTTTTGCCGTGGCTGGGATAATTGAAACACTGGATCCAGTGTCAATCAAGAATCGATACTTAGTGACGGGATCGTGAATGGTCAAGAGGCGAGTAGTCTGGGAATGAGGCAACGCAGTACTCGCTACTATGCGTCGCTGATGGCGTTTCCCGAAGTCATTTCGGTATAACGAGGACAGAAACGGGACCCGCACTTTCGTGCTTGGTCACCATACTTTGTGTGATACCAGCATAAATTGCTACCGGCATCACGAGAGCGCGACCGAAAGCGGCGGTCTTGATTTGACCTATCATAAGATCTACCTCTATCAAAGCGTTGAGGAGGAGGAGGAGGAGGATAGTTAGAGTGATAGTCATAGGGATAGTCGTAGGCATTTTGGTGGCTTTGGAATCTCCCTGGGCCTTGCTGAATGTGCGCCACACTTTGACTCTGACCTATTTGAAAATTTTGGAGAGCTTGCTTTATTTCAGCGATATCCTGCTGCAGCTTATCTATTGTGGCTGAGGATTGGCTAGGCGCCGCCGTATTTGACGGGCTAAAAGTTGTAGCTGCTACATTTAAGGAAGCAACCTGTGGTTCTCGTGGCAAATTGATATTCCTAATAACAGTCTCGGCGGATTCAGCTAATTTTTCTAGCGTTTGCTCGGGCCCTGCTAGCGATAGAAATGGGCGCACGTTAGGGGACAGCTTTGTCATGAATACTTCCTTCAGAAACCCTTCAGCTACGGCAACACCAGTAGCGAGTTTCCGAAGTTCTTTCACGAGCGAAGAAGGAGAGAAAGAAGCAGAGACAGATGGAATTGCTGAGGCATCTACAAGACTTCGGAATTTGTCCGCATCGGACATCTGAAGCCTTGCCAAGATTTTGCCTTTCAAGGTTCCGTAAGGATTATGATCTGGAGGGTTTTCTAATAGATCATTAGAGTCATTAAGTAGTTTTGTGGGCGCAGCGCTCACAAGCGCGTAGAATTTGTCTATCTCCTGATTTATCCTATTGTACCTAAACACCGCCTCCACCTGGTTGAACCAGGTGTGAGCGTCCCCTGGAATGAAAGGGGGGAGCCTAATGGGATTTGTGTTAGCTCGATCATCATTATCTGAGTCAGGCATGCTAGCAATCTCTTTTGGGGATGCGCAATTAAGAAATCAGTGCCTATGACTTGGGATTAAGTAGCTAGGGGTTTGCGTTAATTCTTCACCTACTCAATCACTCAAATTAAGTTGAAACAGAAAATAGGAAATATGAAATTGGAAACGAAGAGAAAAAAAAATTATTATGCGGTATGCGGCAATTTGCGTAGGCACAAAATTAAGCAGGAGAGAGAAAAAAATTATTTTTCTACCTACTCAATCAATCAATACGTTGAAGAAAACGGAAAGAGAGAAAATGGGACGAGGATTTTTACGGTGGTCAGGAATAAATGCACAGCACGGAAATAGTAGAAAAATATTTCCCTACCTACTGAGGCACAAAAAAAAACAAAGACAGGAAAACAGCATAAAAGAAAGATAAAAAAATTTTAAGCTGCTCAGAGAAAAGTCGTTAGCATGGTCAAAAATCCACAGGAAATCTCTCAAACCACTACGACATGGGAAATTTATCACTACAATTACGCCAACATTATACTCTCACAACCCCCAGAACACTTCGAGTTTAGTTCTTTCTTTTACTTTTTTTTTTAAAAAAATAATTTCCCGGCCAATGCACCAGTGTCGGGTTTTTCCGCCAAAAGATAGTGATTTTTGTTACGGCAGGAATAACTCGATCTTTTTCTCGAAGCGTACTGGATAAATTGCGAGAGTGATAATGAAACACGTTGGTGGAACTCAGCTTAGTTTCCGTGGCGGAGTTTATTGTGGAAGCGGAACCAGGAAAAAAAAGAAGAACTGGCTTCTTTGGCTCTTGATCTCGGAGAGCTGGTTGAGGTGGCAATCCGTGCCGTAGGACCAGGCTGGAGTTGACGAAGGCCGGCACGCGATGCAGTAATCGTGGTGAGTGAGTTGTATTTGGGGCAAAACTGGAAGGAGTTCTAACCAGTGACTTAATGTGGTCACGTTATGAGGTCTGCTTTCCAAACGTCTAGCAGACAATCGAGCTTGGGTGAATGGAGTAGCTCAAAGGTTTGAGGCTCAGGTAGATTTGCTGGCCTTTCCCAAGGTAATGCCAAATGGCTGGCTCAATAATAAGGTAAGTTGTGTGTAGTTACAGCATGACTCAGGTTAACAACGTAACATTTTACATGGCATTCAATGAAAACCCAGGGAGATTTGACTGTGAGGGTTGTGTGTATGGCGCTGTTGTAGAGGTCCTGCACAGGAGTCCAGGATGCTGGATTAGGCGTTCCAGGAGAGACATTAAGACATTCCCTACTGAAAATCCAACACAATAATGACAAATCTTCCCACACGGAGAAATCCGAGAAACTCCTACAGGTTCGACTCCAGCTAACTTGAGAAGAGAGAGGAAGAATTTAATCAAGAAAGTCTGATACAACTGCTGTTGCTTTAAATGCAAAGCATGAAATTTAAGATTTTTTAGTAGACTATTTTGATTTTTCAAAAAGGCAACCGGGGAAAATTCCCCTGAAATCATGGAAGGCACATGATTTAACAAGGCATGGCTTATGAAGCAAAAAGGAGAATTACATCAATTAAGTAAAATACGTAGCATGTGGATTTAGAATTTTTAATGTACTCTAGAAACATCTCGATAACTGTACGAGAATACGGGGAGAAAAATTTCCTAAAGTTAGTTGATAAAGGTTTTACTGAATTTTTCTGATAAATATCGTTGGCAAGAATGAAAAGGAATAAAAGGAATATTATTCCCTCTGATAAAAGAAAACAGGAAAACTGCGTTTTTGGATCTCACAGAAGGAAAATACGCAAAGAAAAACGAAAGCAAGAATATTTCGTGCGGCGGTGGACCCAGCGGCTTCACGCGTCGGCATAAGCCAAAACCGCCGGCGTCTTGCACACACTCAATGATAGGCAGATAGTAATGGGTGTTTGTCACACGAATGCGATGAAGTAAATTAATTCTATTGAGATGATTGAAATCGAGTTGAGTGAGGTTACGTAAATACATGGAATTCGAATAAAGTTCCAAACTTTAGCAAGTAGACATGAATAACTTCGTAATTTAAAAACTATTTAAAAAGGACATCTTTAATGATTATTTTGCGTTTAACAAGTTTTAAGAAAAGAAAACTGCTAGAAGTGATTTGTAAAAAAAAAATAAGAGAAAATACTATTAGAACACATGCTTAAACTGCAAATAAAAATCACGTAGTAGTGACAGAAGACGGCAGAGTTTTCCGCCATTAAACAAGACGCTATCGGCAACGAACGCCGGCTATTCGGTCGCGTTCGTCCACAAGTAGTTTATGAAAGATTCGTGATATGATACTGGCAAAACCCGCAATATATGTTTGCAGTAAGGAGAAAAACCAGTACGTTAACTGAATAGCTAGTATGAATTTACGCGGGAGTTTGAGAAATGAGACGCAATATTCACTCTATAAAACACATGCTAATCTCAGGATCTTACACTAATTTCTTTATCCCTAATTCACGACACTGAGCAGATCCTTAGATTAAAACACACAATACACCGAAAAACACATGGCACATATTCTTACCCGGTTTTACTCTTATTTTACCCTAAATATCACTGGACTTACGAGATGTTCGCGCAACCGAGCCACAAGCAAAAGTGAGTGGACTAGGCGACGCGCTTGTATGTTGCCAGAACGGGCTGCTTAAGAACTCGAAATGTCGATTGATTATTTGATCTCTCATGTATTTACACAAAAATTTTAATGATTACGAATTAGAAGTAGAAAATAATTAATAATAAATTAAAGTAATATTTTTAATGCTACTAATTAGTTTATTTAAGTATGAATAACGAATTTCTAATTTTTACGCTTATGTAGCGGTATGCTACAAATATATTAGCTGTGGAATTCAACGAGACAACAAACATACCTGTCAATATTCTGTTGAAGCTTATAACCATTAGCGCAATCAGAATAGGACAGTGACTTTCGTCGACTGGCTGTTGCTGACACCGTCACACCGATCGAGTTTTTATTAGCAAAATGCAACTCAGAATCGTTTGTCAAAACGAAGTGGACAAGAGATATTATGGCTTCGTCTCTTGACGCCGTCTTTCGTGAGCGATACCTGATGACATTCAAATATGCGACACTAATCCCAGCAGCAGTGCAGTTTTTTGAACACTAAATTCTGACCCGTTTCATTAAATTTCGTTCAGGTGGTAACCAGTAGGGTGCTTGCATATTGGCTTTCAATTTTCTATTTTTCGTAGATTAGGCGGTCACTTCCTTCACGGGGCTCTGATTACCCTAGATTTGCCCATATTTTTCATTACCCTAAACATTACCCTAGGGTACCCCTGATTACCCTAAACTGGGGTAATTACCCTGCTCGTGGAAACACTGCCTTTACTGTGTTATTGTTCAAAGGCAGGTGTGCCAAATTTCAAGCAAAAAAATCAACTCATGGAAGATGAAAAAAGACATTTCACGTTGAATTTCGACTACGTTAAATACATTCATACAAAAATATTCGTTTTCAATTTGTGCTTAAGTATCTTATTTCCAAACACACTTTTTAACAAGCTATTCCTCTATAAAATTCACTGATAAAAATGGTATTAACGCTGACCATATAAATCGATCATATTAGAAGCATTGGTTTTACACGTCTACTGAAATTGTTATTGTATTAAAGCAATTTCTTGAAAACATACATCAGCAACTTCGTATGCATCACATGCAAACGAAGGAAATATATATATATATATATATATATATATATATATATATATATATATATATATATACGAAGGAAAACTTACATACATTTGATATCACTTGGAAACAAGAAACAGAAACGCGAAGCCATTCATAAGTATTTGAATATTACGATATATATACAATATAGGTATTCGATCATTTTTATTTGTTCGTCGAATTTCTTATATGATCGAAAAGGCAAGAAAATATTATTTGATACAAATCTTCCAATCATATATGACTTCAGCGTCGACACTCTACTATAATTTATATAAATGCTGTTCTTATGTAATTTAATTTCCTATTTTGCTCTGAGCATCGCTAACAAAACATTAATCGTTAACTTAATATGTGAGCGTACCTAATCTTTCAAAACATTATCGTATTCCCCCCCAAAATAAGCAAAATAACTAGTATTTCAAACAATCATAATTTTCAATATACAACCCTAAGAACTGACTAATCAACATTTAGATATTGAAACACTTCTAAATGATAATTCCTAGCTAGTAATTATATGATAATTTGATGCAAAAATTACGTGAAACTCGTAAGATTTTGGGATTAGTACCCACATGAGCAAGTAATAATGATGAAAAAAGTTTATCATAACTAAAAAACTTCGATATGATACATGAGGCTTCAAAAGTTCTTGATTTGTGCTAGTATAAATTATTTTGAATCTTCGAGTTGCAAATGGCGACTGCGAATTTGGTGCTCAGCGCCGCCGCCGCCATCACAACGCCATCTTTTGGTCAACGTTGTAAGTAAGCATCAGTGCGGGAGGCTGGTAGCATCATGTCGTTATCTCGCTAAATTTCGATCCCAAGTGCTATGTCAATGGTCGACTCATTGGGCTAGGTTTAGCGCACAGCAAGTGAAGCCAAGTGCTGTCGTAAAAATGTGTTTATGATGATGTTACTTCAACGGATCGGCACTAATTTCCTCCGAACGATGTTAAAACTTTTCATTAGCACAGAGCTCATTATTTATCCTCTGTATGCACCTGTTTCTTCTATGCATGGATGGGACTGTCTTATGCGTTATCGATGCTAATACACAAAAAAAATTCATTTCATTCTATAGCGCTGTATTTACTATCTACTAGAAACGTCTTTCTTGATTAATTCTTTCAATTATTTACAAATTTGAGTTGCAGGAAATAAAATTATTTCATTTAACCCGCGGTCGTTATCTATTTGCTTGATGAAAAAAATTGTGACCTATCCTAAGATGCAGCAAGACATAGCCTAGATTATTTTAAGAAAAGGCATACTTTTTGCTTTTGTTATGTTGATTATGGAGGCACGTTTCTATTTAAATAGTTCTTTTCTAAAATAGTGTGCAGTGCATTAATATTACTAATCATAATTTTTTGATTATCCTATTGGTAAATTGCTATTATTTGGTCTGACAAGTTGAATTATTGGAGTGAATGAGAGATCTTGCAATAAATTTGCAAAAAGAAGTGTCACCATTAGCCCACACTTAGTTTAATGGTAATGTATTTGTGAAATTTTGGCCATGTACTATTGAAACTATGTTACTGTTATATATAAAAATGGATAACTTTTATTGGGATTTTCCCAGGTCTCTGCATGAATGGTGTATATATGATGGCACAGGACTTGGGGTCGGTGGTAGGATGTGCCAGTTGGCTTGTTTTTACAATTAAAAGTAGGTTGTTTTGGTCAATATGCAGGTAAACCCGTTAATGGAAATTGAAAATTCTGTTCCATAGAATCACTAAAGGAACACATGAAAAAACGTTTTATATGAACAACGTTCTGCTCGCTGATGCATTGTTTTTGAATTACTTAACTTTAAAATTTCATTCAAACAGCAAAAGCCATTGTGTGCTTCAGCTGGTAAAGTATGTTTGGGTACTTTGTAATTTATTATTGGTAAATTTGAAGGAAAGAATAATAATAGATTTTGTAAATTTTAATGCCTAAGCATAGTTAATTTGATCGAAATAAACAAGTTTTCTTCTATGCTTTTTCTGTCTGAAATAATTATTTTATTAGCTATGGCGGTAAATGACTTACAACAATTCCAGTGTTTGAAGCGGAAAGAGATTCATTGATCCCGTGGTATGCATCACTGCAATGGAGTCTTGCTTTCAGCGTGAACGTCATCAAAGACGAAACCATACCTACCGCTATACCTTGTTAAATACTCATTTGCCGCAAAAAGTGTATAGAAGAAAAATTGTGGTAAATCTGAAGGAGATGACAGTTGTCGATTTTCCACTTTTTGGTGCCTGAACCTAATTAATTGAATCAAAATAAACAAGTTTTCTTCTATTCTTTTTTCGTCTCAAATGAGTATTTTACGATTTATAGCGGTAAGTTTAGTTTCATCATTGATGACGAATGCGCTCGAATAAACAGCTACTCATCGATTATTGAATTTTTGTTGCTTGAAACATGGTAATAACATCGAAATAAACAACTTTTATTCTATACACTTTTTTCGTCAAATGAGTATTTAACGAGGTATAGCGGTAGGTTTGGTTTCGTCTTTCAAGACAGAGCGCTGGAAGCGAGACGCCATTGCAGTATTGCCATACAACTCGATCAAAGAATTTCTTTCCGCTTCAAAGACTGGAGTTGCGGTAAGTCATTTACCGCTATAACTAATAAAATAATCACTTGAGACGAAAAGTGCATAAAAGAAAACTTGTTTATTTTGGTGTCATTAACCATGGTGAGGCAACAAAATTTACGAAATCGACAACTGTCAACTCCTTCAGATTTACCCAAAAATTAATAAATCGATGAGTTGTTGTTTATTCAAGTGTATTTGTCATTAAAGACAAAACTAAACCTACCGCTATAACTCGTAATATAATCATCTCGGACGGAAAGTGCATAGAAGAAAACGTGTTTATTTTGATTATATTATGTTTAGGCACCAAAAAGTCTGAAATTGATTAATGTCCTTTCCTTCAGATTTACATTATTATTATTAGCCAACCCTGTGAAGCCTGAACCCACTTCTATGATGTTTTAGTTAACACATATCCTGCAAAGTGATCCACTGGTGGTCATTTAGGTGATTTTCACAGTGCTGCTGACTCACATGCAGTCACTAACTCATTTTTTATTAATACCTAATGAAAGCTAAATGAAAGCCCAATTCAGTTGAAGTTTGCTATTTTCAAAGTTGATTGCCACAAATGACTTTAAATTTGAATTGGATATTGAACTTCAGTTTGACCTATTGCAGGTAATGTGTTAATAAGGCAATAAAGGTTATCACCCAAAAATATTAGTGGAACTGGGGTAGGGAATACTGAAATTGATATGCAGTTGACATCAGTTTCAATATGGCCGCCTCTGTCAAACATAAGCAAAACCGTGGGAGTGAACACCGTAGATTTAAGTATTCACTATCCCAGTCCTGCTAATATTTTTGAGTGATAATCTTTTTTGTGTTACTAACTAAAAGATCCTAGAAGTGGGTTCAGGCTCCACGGGGTTGGCTAATAATAAATTACAAAGTACCCAAACGTACTCTAATAGCTCAAGCGCACAACTGACAAACTGCTATGGAACACAAAAATTCAAAGCTTGAATAACTCAAAAATAACGCATCAGCAAGCAGAATGTCATTTGTATAAAACATTTTTAAATCTTCCTATAGTAATTCTTTGTAGGGTAATGTTTGAATGGCCGGACGGTTTGAATCACCGGTCATTCTTAGTTAATTTTCAATTTTGACGATCGGTAGCAATCCAAAAGCCACTCTGTAAGACGCTTAGAAGATTACACCACTACAGGCCTTGCGGGTTGAGTTTTTAGATAGCTACCGAGCGCAAAAATTCAAAATTAATCAAGAACGACCGACGATTCGAACCGTCCGGCCATTCGAACATTACCCTAATGGAATTTTTAATTTCCGTGAATGGGTTAAACTGCATATTAACTGTTTCTTATGGAGATTATTTTAGTAATTAGGAAGGGTTGAATTATTATCTTTAGGCAAGCAATCCCAACATTGCAATTGGTTACTTCAGAGACTTCTTATGATGTAAGTTTTGTGTATTCATCCAATTTGTTAAAGTCAATGTTTGAAAATATGTGTTAGCTAATAGTTGTAGTAAAACTGAACTTCAATCATCAGCATTTTTAATTTTGGACTTGACAGAATTAACAAAATTTCAAGTGTAACAACATTTCTATAATGTCAACATGTACTAACATGCAATTAACTTTTGATTATGGAAGTAATTAAAACACAGACATAAAAAGTTTGGTAAATGTTAAGAACTGACTAATTGATTTTGATAATTTTGTTGCTTGAATCATGGTAATTGTATCAAAATAAGCAACTTTTATTATATGCTCTTTTGGGGAAGGGAATTTTCAACAAGTTAAAGCCGTATGTTAATACCCGTCGTTCATGGCAATTATAGTCTTCCAAGCGGCAAAAGATTGTTTCCTTTTTTATGTCAAGTTATGTTTTAGGTGGATTATGTTATCTAAACGATTGAACTAACCTGTACCTTCAGAAAAAAGGGTCAATATGTATTTTAGGTGCCTCACAGAAATTAGGAATTCCGTTCCATACAATCACTAAAGGAACACATTTAAAAGCGTTTTACATGAATGTCATTCTGCTCGCTGATGCATTATTTTTGAATTATTTGACTATGAAGTTGGCTTTTGCGTGCCAGAGGACAGGATTTTCCAACATCGCTGATAGTGCGCCAAGCAAAATTTAATTAATAACAGAAGCTAACCCCTTATTAAAAACGTAAAGAGGTTCGGTCGTGAGGTGTAGCCACAGTTCTTCTAGTGAGAATTATTAATAAAGGTTCTAACCCACCCATTAGGGTGATGTCTGCAGTTGTGTTTACATCAGCTCCAAGATGGGGGCGGCTGTACCGGGTGGCCGCCGCCATCTTGGAGCTGGTGTTGCGGACGTCACCCTAATGGGTGTTTTAGAACCTTTATTAATAATTTTCACTAGAAGAACTGTGGCTACCCTTCATGACCCAACCTCTTAACGTTTGTAAAGGGGGTTAGCTTCCGTTATTAATTAAATTCCACTTCACCTTGCTGAGATAGCCAACTTCAAAGTTGAATAATTCGATAATGTTGCATCAGCAAGCAGAATGTCATTCTTGTAAAACGTTTTTAAATGTGTTCCTTTAGTGATTGTATGAAACGGAATTCTTAATTTCCGTGAGGCACCTAAAATACATATTGACCGAAAGAAGACTCTATTGTTTGTCTGGAGATTCAGTTTTAGGATCTACTGCAATTGAGCGCATTAAAGCCGGTGCAATTGGTTCCCCCCCAATAGTGCATAGAATAAAAGCTGGTTATTTTGATCTTATTACTATGAATTAAACAACAAAAACTCAAAAATTGATTAGGTAGCTCTTAACATTTAGCAAAAGTTTTGATTATATCACTATACCAATTACTTCATTTTTATTTTTTTTGTATTTGTTTAAATAATATATCCAATGATGGCTCTACTATGCAGGATGGAATTTTAGGATTAAAGGACATACCTATCAAAAAAGTTTACAAAAATCTTGCAATTAATCATAAAAATAGTTTACTTCATCTCCTCATTTAATTAGATATGAAAGTTTTATGAAATCTGTTCTATGATAAGTTTATTTGATTGGAAATATTTTGAGCCATTGAAATGAGTAAATTTTATGTTATTTCATTGTCATTTGATGAATTATTAGGTTAATGAACAGTAAATAATTCAAGAATTTGAAACTTCAATAACTGAATTCAGCTTAGTGCACGAGTTGTACAAACAATAACATTAAGTGGCTATTTGACAGCTAAAATGTCACACATTTTGTATTATGATTATCTAAGGAAATGCCAAATTGTATGACTTTTGAAGCCAAACTCATCCATCATCAAAAAGGGGAAATGTAAAACTCCTTGCACCAAGTTTATTAATAGTGCCTACTCAATTTTTTTCTTTGGTAAGGTATATATAAAAAAGAAATTTAACACATAAGCAGCTCTAACCTCATTGAATCACAGTGCAAAAAGAAAAGAAGAATTGCATGTTCACTCTCATTTCACAGACATCATAAGCTGGCATGCACCCGCATCCGCAATGATTACGAGAGTAGTGAGAGAATTGCTCAAGGCAGAAAAAACTCAAAATAGCTTACAGGGATAGATATTTAGGATATAATTTTATTTGGCAGTTTTTAGCACTACAATGACCTTTTTAGAGTGTGAAATAAAGTTGTGCAGGAAAAGACATTACCGTGATGGTGCAGTTTTCAACATAGTCACAAACAATAATATAATTCAGGGTATTTGAATGTAATGTTCCTAAAATTTCACTAAAAACTGGACTTTAATGAGTTATATAGAGTAATCTGTATTAAGTATTGCCATGCTGTTAAAAATGTTTTCTTGTTTAACGTGTCAAAGTGCATGATAAGTGCATTATTGACAAGAGTTTACCAACCTCAATGTATATGCTGTACTGAAATTAGTGATGTATCGGTATTGGTCATTTTTCCTGGTATCGGGATCGGCGAATCTGCCGATACTTTCCAATAATACGTATTTTATCATAAAAATGGTCATAAATTGTGAAAGTAAAAGTATGATCAAATAAAGAGCCTATACATATCTTGTAAACTAGTTAGCTATCTGTTGAATTACAGCATTTAATCAGGCCTGCTATTTGAATGTACTACTTTGAATTCCCGATGAATCCCATACAGTCAGTAAGTGGAAGCTATGTAGCGTGAATAGTTGAACACATGTGCGGCCGCCTCCTATATAAATAGAGTCGGTGAGAGATATCGTGGTTCATTGTCGGCCAGCTGTCGTGGTGATCACATTAGACAGAGCCATCACTGGCCAGTAGCAGATGCGTTACCATCGCAGAGCACTTGTACAAGATCACAGATGCGTTGTAGAAGACTTGTACCAGCAACTATCGTCCGACCTCACTGTTTCTTGAAGACTACCAAGCCTGTATCTACTCTGAAGTACCAATAAATTATAAACCACGTTGCGGCTCGTCACTCTCGAACCCCATTCGCGTTTGTTTGCGGCCTGTTAGAGAAAAGGGCCGGAACATTTTGGTGGCCAGTATGGGGATACCACATCAAGAAGCCACATTAAAGATTGCCACATTGCTCCATTGAAGAAGAAGACATCAAGAATTGATCTTCAGTTCTGCTGATCCGTGATTTTAAGTGAAGTGTGAAGAGTGTCAGCCTGTGGAGTAACGTCGCGCAGTTATCACATTACTTCAGAGCATCGAGAAAAGGAAGAAAGACGTCAGCGCAGAAAATCGAAGTTCTTCAAGAAACACTTCGAGAAAGAAAGGAGAGAAAAATAATCGAAAATTTGCACGCTACGCAGTTTTCACCAGTCTACCAGTCTACTCATCGCTACTCAAAGAAGAAGAAGTGAGGGTCCACATCTACGATCTACCCATCTACCCATCGTCGTCTGCAACGAGAAGAGATCGACGGGATCTACGAGAAGATCAGCGAGATCTGCACATCGCCAAATATTAAGCTGAGTATACGCCGATAATGTTGCTTGCTAATTGAATAAGCATGAGCTCAGATTAATGATCATTATAAAATTAATGAGTAGGAGTTAAGCAGTAAGTAGTAAGTAGTAAGCAGTAGCACCAGGCAGCAAGCAGTAGGCATTGCAGCACGCTGTTCCCTGAGAGTGCGGAGGCAAGTTGATTCCCGGAAGGAGCGCAGAGCGAGCGGCATATGCATTGCGAAAGCGCAGTAAGCGTGCGCGCGGAAGCATTGTGTGAAGCGGTGGTCATTGTTCTCTGAAACAGTTGAAGGAAGTTATAGCCTTTGTCTCTAGCAACCATTGTCCTCTGGTGCCCATTGTCTCGAGCATATAAAAGTAAGCGGGAGCAGCTTACCTCTATTCAGAATTGTGCCAGCCTTCACGTAATTAGTAATTAGCTATTAGCCTGTTCTAAGTCCTCGGAAGTCGACTGCAAATGTGAGTTGAAATTTTCAAGTGTGCATCTGTGTAGAATAATATAAATTGCATGTAGAAAATTTATTTGTGTGTAGAGCATTCTTTTTCTTAATGGACATTGGAGGATTGTGAAGATAGGATTATTTTGTGCTTATGTCAGACAGTGACTCTGAAGAATTCGAGTACATAAGGACCGTACCCTATGTGACGCGCGTAGGAAGAATATCTATCCCTACTGTTACAGCGAGTTCGATTGCGGCACTTAGCGCCATGGCGACGACCACCGTTGTTACCCCTGTAGTTAGTACAGTTACTACCACAGTTGTTCCTGTGGCTAGCTCAGTTACCGCTGTGACGACTTCTGTTGTCGGTCCGATACCCAGTGTGGTAATTGCCGGGCAGGATCTTCCCCAATACCGTGGTAGAAGGCGTCGTTTCGACCCTGACTTCATAGAAAACAAATCACTCGAAACGCATATAAAAAATGTGAGAGCATACTTCAACATGTTATCCGACACCTCAGAGGAGGCGAAACTAAATCTATTGTTGCGAACTGCAGACAAGCGTGTCGGCGACTTCAACGCCGTGGTAGCCTCCATAATTAGTGAAGGGTACGAATTAACTTTTGAAGAAGTCGTGCACCTGTTGGAGAACATTTACGTATCAAAAGGAGAGAGATCTTTGCACGCAGTTGCGTGTGATCTGAATAACGTACGCCTAAAACGTAACGATGCCTTAGCGAGTCAATTTGTTGAAATTTTATCCAAAATCCGTAAGCTAACCCACAGAATCATGACCAGCCCTGAGTGTTCGAACAGAGCCCACCCGTATGTAGTAAACTGTCCCGATCCTGTTGCCCTCGATAAATATGTCGAGAGTACTTTAATTGTTGCGTTAGCTATGACCATCATTAATCCTCTAGTGACGGAAGATTTCTCAAAAAGACTATTCAATAAACCATTCAAATCGTCGGAAGAGCTCCTTCAGAGAATCGTAGCTGTAATTAGGAATTTTCCCGAAGACAAACAAATCTTAGCGAATCGATCTGAGAGGTCTGTGGAAACCTATTGTGCTGAGGATGATGACATTTCACCCGAATCAAATTTTGATGCAGCCTATGATGAGGCCGAAGTGCACCATACCATGACAAGAGGCAGATTTCAAAGTAGAAGTAGGACGCGTAGACCCTACTGGAGACCCAATTTCCCAAGACCAACTTACCGTGCTAGACCTCATGTAAAATCTTTTGTTGATCGTGAATTAGGAACTCTAGAAGTTCAGGCATTGGAAACAGCCACCGAAGCTAGGCGTTGCTCGTATTGCAACAGAAGTGCGTGCGTGTGCCAACGACAAGGTGCGTCGGTAGAGAAACCGACTGATTGGTACAAACCAAGTTTAGGGCATACGGCCACCGAGCAGTCGCGGAGTAGCGGGGCTTGTTTCCGTTGTAATAAGTTAGGACACTACGCAAGAGATTGTCGGTTCGGAAGAGAGTATTTCACCAGACCAGGAAGGCCTGATCGTGTCCGTGCGCGAGGACAGTATAAAACTCGAGTACCAGAAAAAAGCCAGGTAGAAACTTACCAAACCAACAGTAGCGATAATTTTTTAACGTAAGCAGTGGAGAAGATTTCATTGCCGATAGAGGTAACGTCGATGATAAAACGGAAACTAAAATAACTATAACTAATTGTGACTCTACGACAGTGATGCCCGATGAACCCGAGGAGAATGCTGGCGTTGAAGGTTCCCTCGTTAAAAATGTTGAGAGAGTTGACCCAATGATCAAATGTAAAAATCGATATGAATTGCTGGGAGAAGTAGATTTAAGCGATGACTTAAAAGCTCATAGCACTGATAGTGTTGAAAGCCACATTACGGCGAACGTTTGTAAATACGAAGAAGATGAAGAGGTAGAAATAACAGGCCAGAATGAATTATTTGTAATACGAAAAAGTCAAAAACCAATGATTGTACTGAGAAAAGATGCAGACCTGTGGAATGCATTGATTGATTCAGGTTCAGAGAAGTGCCTAATAAGCTACCACAGAATTAATGAAATAAGTAATGAAGTGAAGCCAAGTTCTCTGACTATAAAAGGCGTTAATGCTAAAAGTAATGTCGAAGGAGAGGTAGAGCTTGTCCTAAAGTTAAAAAACGGAGTAAGTTTAAAGACAAATGCTCTAATAATTAAAGACGGTATTTACAATTATGACGTCATTATTGGACGTGATTTATTAGACAAGAATGCCGTTGTAGACTTAAAACAGAGATGTTTAATTATCAAAGAAGAGAGAATTCCATTTGCAGAGGTAAAAAGACGAAAAAAGAGAAAGACAGAATGTCTGAAGTATTTAATAGAGAATAATGAGTGTCTGATGGCAGACACGATTACGTCCAGAGCTAAGAAAAAAGTCCTAAATAAGCTAAGAGAGAAGAGAACGTGCATTGCTGAGAAAGCAAGTGAGGAAGTAAAAAGGGATGGTAAGAGAGAAAACCAGCCTGTTCGAGGCGTAGTTGCAGTTACCAGTTCCCACAAGCCGTTAAGAGTTCATACTCGACACGTAGAAATCGCTCCCAATGTAATTTTGAAACATGTTGGACATGTTGGAAAGTGTAAAAATGGAGAATATATAATAAAGAAAGCAACTTTAAAGGAAGGCGTTTGTGTCGCCGAAGCAATTGTGAGAATTAACAATAGGAGAAAGATTCCGTTGTTATTAATTAATAGCTCCGACAGAGCGATTGTCTTACCGGAGAACGCAATTATAAGTACTTTAGAAAAAGTAGAAAGGGATCAAGTTGAGTCCGAAGTTCACTTGTCAGATATACAAGGAGAACTAAAAAGGGGAATGAGTACCTTTGTGCAGGCAGCTGGTGTTGTTCAGAACAGTCATTTAGATGTCGATAATAAAGACACTAATAGTCAATCTGTCGGGATCACAAGAGTTGTTGACAAAGAGTACGTTTCTGATTCCAAAGAAATAGCCCGTGGTCGGCGGAATTTAAATAATGATGATATCAAGTGTAACGATGAGGAAATGAAGCCTAAATTGTTGAGTCTATTAAACGAATTCAGAGATGTTATCACTATAGACAATGAATCGATCTCTGCTGCTGCGATTAAACCATACAAAATACGTTTGAAACCTAACGTGGATGTTGTAAATGTCCCTCCCTATCGTATTGCCCACCGTTACATGGAAGATTTGAAGGTCGTTAACGAAAAAATGTTAGACGATGGAATCATAAGACCATCGATTTCAGCTTATAATTCACCTATCATTGTAGTACATAAGAAAGATGGAACTATACGTCCGGTAGTAGATTTTCGCAAGGTAAATGAGGTAATTCATGAAGAATCCTTTCCGCTGCCTCGCGTAGATGAGCTTCTTTATAGTTTAAATGGTCAAAAGTATTTCTCGAAATTAGATCTTAGGTCAGGATACCATAATATTACACTGACCGATGAGAGTAAAGAAATAACCGCATTTACAGTTGGTAGTCGGAAGTATGAGTTCAATAGATTACCTTTCGGTTTAAAAACTTCACCTGCGTATTTCCAATCCGTAATGACGCAAACGCTATCGCCTGTTCTAGGAAAACTATCTTTCGTTTTTATGGACGACGTGCTAATCTACTCGAAAGAAAAGGCACAGCATCTTGCAGATATAAAAGTTGTACTTGAACTATTAAGAAACGCTAGATTGTCAATAAAGACGGAAAAATGTGCTTTTTACGAGAAAGAAATTGAATATCTAGGACATTCCATTAGTGGAATGGGAACTCGAAGCACTGGTACTGACAAAGTAAAGAATTTAGAAATTCCTAAAAACACAAAACAACTACAATCATTTCTAGGACTAGTAAATTTCTTTCGTAGATACATAAAAAATTTTGCGAGTATCGCAAGCCCGCTCTATAACCTGCTAAGGAAAAATGTTGATTTCAATTGGTCAAAGGACTGTCAGAATGCTTTTGAAAAATTAAAGGATGAACTATGTAACAACACAACCTTGAGTCACCCAAACTTCGATCAAAAATTTCATCTATTTTGTGATGCATCAAATGTTGGCATAGGAGCTGTTTTACTCCAGTCATCTACTGATAAAGTTCGAAACATGAGACCGGTCGCATTTTTTTCTAAAACATTGAATTCCACCCAACGACGGTACTCAACTACTAAAAAGGAAATGTACGCCATAGTTGAAGCTTTAAAACATTTCAAATATCTTGTTTTGGGCTATGATTTGGTCATATATACCGATCACAAGCCGTTAGTCCCTTTATTTTCAAAGAAATTGCCCGAAGATAACACGCTCGCTAGATGGAGTATTTATGTGCAAGCCTTTGATGCCAAATTAAAGTATTTTTCTGGCAAAGCGAATAGTGCCGCCGATGCATTAAGTAGATTAAATCATGATCAAAATCCTTTAACAGAAAAAGAACTATTAGCATGTTCTGATTTAACCCCAGAGGTAGAGACTTTGCCCGTTGTAACAAGGTTGCAAGCCGCTGCTGCGAGTAACAAATGTAACAAGCCTGTGACTGAGGGAGAGTTCGAGGAAACAATCCCAGGAAATGATGACGGAAGAAACAACAACAGTACTGCCGAGAGCCCCAGACGTGAACCCAGTGACTTTAATAGCAGACAGACAACGAGCTTATGCAGACTGGATAGAGTTAATACGACTACAGACCAATCAAGTACTAATGACAACTGGTCATTAGACGAATTTAAACGTGAACAAGATCAAGATCCATTTTGTTCTGAAATCAAGAATGCCCTAGAGAATGCAACTAAAGTTTCTAATACCGACATAAATGAATTTCTGATTATAAATGAGATTTTGTATAAAAGACGAAGAATTGACAACAGACCCAGTACTATTCTGACTAGTGTAGTGCCGTATACTTTGCTGCACCAGACAATTCTTTTCATCCATAATTTATCCCACACTGATTTAAATCATACCTTGTTTAAGTTTAAATTAAAATATTTTCATCCGTACGAAAGGACAGTTACACGCAAAATTGTTGAATCATGTGACATCTGTAAAATTCTAAAATCACGCATATCGACGCCGATTAAAATTCTAAATGCTCCAATTGGAACGCGATGTTTTCAAACTGTCAGCATGGACTTTTACGGTCCACTGCCAATGACGGACAATGGTAACAAGTATATTCTTGTTATCATTGACCTTTTTTCCAGGTTTGTCAAATTATATCCAACTAGTGACCGATGTACAGAGACTGTCACAGATTGTCTATGGAATTTTTGCTGTTTGTTCGGTACCCCAGACGTGTTGTTGTCCGACAACGCGCTAGAATTTAAGGCATCTAACGTAAAAAATTTCACAAAAGGACTTTCTATTTTAAAAAAGGAAGTTCTGGCTTACTCACCTTTTTCTAACGGTATCGTCGAGCGATGTAATGGTAAAATTCGACACCTGCTCAAGCTATATCTAAATTTTCTTACTCATAATGAGTGGGATAGCTTGCTGGATATTGTAGAGAATTCGATTAATAATAGTTATAACGAAACATTAGGAGATACACCTGCATACACGGTTTTCGGTAGAGATACATGTGTTTATGTCAGTTCTACTAATTTAGAAGAATTAAATGTTGCTACTTCATATGAAGATGTTCAAAATCAAAAATTTACAGAGTCATCTATTGTAGTGAACAATATTCGAAATGCAATCATTAACGCCACAATTGAAAGAACTGCCTATAGAAATATGAAACGCCGCGATAAAAATTTAAAAGTGATGGACCGTGTACTAGTAAAAAATCACGCCAAAAAACATAAATTACAGCTGAATTTTTTGGGTCCTGCTATCATTGAACGGCTAGGTAAAAATTATGCAGATATTAGGATTGGCAACAAGATTATCCGATCGAATCTAAACCATGTACTGCCTTTAGATAGATTCAAAAGGTAAAATTGTCAAACTAGTTTGTAACTGTTCATCCTTTATATTCTGAAAATGCCATTCCATATATGTATTTCAATGGTATTTAGTATGTAAGTTCGTTCTATGCGTTCTATGAGTTCTTAGCTTGTAAGTGCGTTCTTGAGTTCTTAAGACTTTATGTGTGTCTTGCTCTAGGAAATATTTCTGTTGCGCAAACACCTTCAGCCGAGATGATGAGGTGAGGATGTTGTCATGTTATCGTTGCGACATCTGAGTGTGCTCATCGGGTCGTGAGCTAGAATTGATAAACTGAGTTGGAGATGTCACCACAAGAGTGTGTATGCGCAACTGCGAGAATTCCCTCGCCTCTGTCGCAGATTGTTTGGCAAACAATGCCAGACACTGTGGTCGGAGTGAGTGTGTCGTAATGCGAATGAAGCGTGCCTTAGTATGAAACCTGAGTATGAAATACTAACCCTAGTATGAAATGTAAATTGTTTATTTTAAACTTGGGGCCATGCTAAAAAGCTGTATCGTTCTTTTCAGATTCCTGGAGCGACTCCTGAGCATCTCCGGAACAATTACACATTCCGATTTACAACATACGCATTCACTGCTTGAATTGTATTGATGTGTACCGGGGCTACTAACCAACTCTGGCAGCCACAGGAATCGACTATCGTTTTAAAATTTAGGGTATCTAAAGAATTGTTACAGGAGGCCTATTGCAAATTAAACATATTCCTGAACCTTGATTCCCCTTTACGTACACGTGTTTTAGTGTATGAGGCCGGAAATGATATAGAACTAGTAATTCAAATAAGAATCGCTGCATTTCCAGCAACCATCCAGTGATAAAATAAATCTGTAATTACTAAAAACGATATTCACTATTAATCAATACTAACTACTTACGTAATTTCAAGCGGCACAATTCTAATCCCCGCATTGATAGCTGCGTTCTGGCCCGCTAAGATGGGAAATAAAGTATCGAATATTAATGTAGATGCCATATTAACGGCGATAAAGGCCAATAATGGCCAAATCTCGGATGAACTTATTCGACACACTGAGGAAACAAGAGTTGATCTCATTCCTGACCAGTTAAGCGACATAATGTTGCTTCTGTACACAGTAATTACAATCATCCTTGCGGTGATGATTATCTACATAAAACGGGATCTACACAAGGTCATTAGCCGCATTAGTGGTGAGGACGTCGCATTGCGTCGAACCGCTTTAAAAGAAATCTGTAACGGTCCTAGGCAGATCCCTTCAGTCTCGCCTCAAGTTAGCGTGTAACTTTACAATTCTAGGCTCACACGTTTTGTATTGAATAACATAGATCTAAATATCATGTTCTGATATTCCAATCTCCCGAGGAGTAAGAAACCCCCATGTCTTAGATTATCTCTATTCTATATGTTGTATTTTAAATAATTCTATTATATACGGTTCTGTTTTCGCTGTCAATATTATAACCTTTTTGTCGTTTTACTTGCCCCATAGAATTGTTTTGTTCACCAGTAGTTCGCGAAGGACGAGAGCTTTTTGAAAATTTGAAGAACCATTTTAATTAAAATGATTGAAAAGCAGAAAGGCAGAATAACTACTTATATTCTCATCATGTAACGATCACTTGCGAATTTAATTGTAATAATGCATCATCGGAGAGTTTTCATATTCAACGCATTTTTTAGCAGCGTGCCACGAAGAACTGTATCGCGAGAAAAATGTGCCACGAGATAGTTAAATTCTGGTATTGAAATCCGTAGATTTTTCTCTATTATTCTATTATTATTACGTTAATTTGAATCGTAGGATTTGAATCAAGTTGAACTTACCATTTGTAGTATTGTATTGTTTGCGTATTAAAACTTATATTCTATAACTTGAGTTGATTTATTCAGTACGCGTTTTGATGTTCGTTTTTGATATTCTGATATGTTAAATTGTGCGATGTATCTTTTGTATCCGAAATATTTGAGGTATCCACGAATTCTATTACGAATAACGGACATTCTAAAAGCAGTTGATAAATTTAAGTTGATAAACTTAATGATGAATGAACAAATTGTTTGAGCTAAGTGCATAGAGTGATTATTTGGCTGATTATAGATAATAAATCTGGTATTGAAGTGACACTAATATATAATATAGACACTAAAAATTGTTTAACACGATGTAGGATTACCGTTGAAATTTGTTTATGATGACAGCAAAGGCCATACCTGTCTACCTCTGTTCATAATTCGGAAGCTTATACGTTCTGATTCTGAATTTTGTTATACGACGGATTGTAAGATTACTCGATAGTCACAGGAAAACCAAAGTAAATTAAATACCGATTTAAAAATTTTTATTGTAATAAAGAATTTTTAAAAATTGTGGGGGGAGCATATGTGCGGCCGCCTCCTATATAAATAGAGTCGGTGAGAGATATCGTGGTTCATTGTCGGCCAGCTGTCGTGGTGATCACATTAGACAGAGCCATCACTGGCCAGTAGCAGATGCGTTACCATCGCAGAGCACTTGTACAAGATCACAGATGCGTTGTAGAAGACTTGTACCAGCAACTATCGTCCGACCTCACTGTTTCTTGAAGACTACCAAGCCTGTATCTACTCTGAAGTACCAATAAATTATAAACCACGTTGCGGCTCGTCACTCTCGAACCCCATTCGCGTTTGTTTGCGGCCTGTTAGAGAAAAGGGCCGGAAGGAACACACAGTGGTGACATGAAATTATTATACTTTTCAACTGAAATGTATAGTTTTACCAAATTTCCATTTCTTAAAGTATATGACAGGCTAACTATAATCAAACCAATTAAGTAAAGTTGAAGTTGCATTTTAAAATTTTTGTTAATTTATTATAGAAGTAGCTGAAAATTCTATTTTAATTTAGCTTGTGAATTATTAAATGTTACAAAGCTAATAATTTCATTTTAATTTAGCATGTAAATCGCCGTACAAAACAAAACTTGCATTTTACTTTTATTTTAAGATGCTTGAAAAATTCATGAACAATTTTATAGTTCGTTGGTCTATCGAATTTTAATGTTTTCTTTTCATCAAAGAATTTATTTTGGTGTGAAAAACACACAAATAAGATAACCATTTTGTGGAGAAATAATTGTTTTGGTCCACTTTTGAAACCAGTTGCTATTACACCTAGTCTACATTACGTTGCAATACGATTAGAAACACTTTTCTATCAAATGGATTTTATTTTGTTATTTTTTCTCAATAATATAGTTCACATAGCAAGAGCAGCTTTATTATTCCTAATCAAAAACTCTGTCAATATTGTTATAATATTAGATATATTAGTAAATGATTTTATTATAGCACCCATGTAGTGCTTATAATAGTTTTATCTATATACTTAATAGCAAAACTCAAAATTTGTGCGAGTCCGTTTGGAAAATTGGCTGAGTCTACATGGTCGAGTGAGGTATTAAATTGAAGCCACTGGTGTCTATATCTGCAGAAAACTATTTATTTAAATTTTTTTTAATTTTTTTTTGTTATTTTGATTTTTTTTCTTCTTTATTTCTTTATTTTTTGATTATTTACTTTTTTTTTTAATTTTTATTTATTTTTTATTTATTAATTTTTTTTCCATTTTATTTTTTAAATTTTTTTTATTTTTTTATTTTTTTTTTTATTTTTTATTTTTTTTTTATTTTTCTTATTTTTTATTTTTATTTTATTTTTTTTATTTTTTTATTTTTAGGCAAGTCGGACAACCCGATACTCGGGTTGAACCGGCTTAAGCAGGCTAGTTTTAATATAATTGTAAAAGTATCTGTATTGGTTGTAGTATTGAGTATCGGTATCGGCCATAAAATGGGTGTCAGCCAAAAAATGGCATTGGTACATCACTAACTGAAATGGAGGGTACCATCAAGATAGCTATATGAATTGTGTCTAGTCACCTGATTTAGTTTGGAAAAACTGATAAAGTGGTGCACCCTGTATTGCAGGTATGGTATGATGTGCTCATCACTTGAACACAATTATTCAGTAAGTTATGCCATTTCACAATATTGAAAAACCAATTAAAGTTTCTTTGTACTCAGTCTAACTACTCAAAGATTGATTATTATAACTTTTGATGGAGTGTGTGCACCAATTGGGAATGTTTTTAGTTGCACATGAATTCTCTGAATAAATGTATAGTTTAAACTGGATAGGATTTTGCTTTCGACATAACTTTTTTCATCTTCAGATTTATATAAATAAAATTTAAAATGTCACTTGAAACAACTGTACTTTTCTGATATCAAAGGAAGTGTAAGAGAAAAGTATTCTTCAAAGGCTTTCAAGTTGTAAGTTGAAATCTTATATTATTGTAACGTATAAATATCATGAAAGAGTATCAAGTGGCTTACTTAAAAAAGTTTGTCAAGTCAAATATTGTATGATTTGAGAATGATTTTAGAATTTTTTGTTGAACATATGGGTTTATTTTTTCAAACTTTATTGCAAAATGTCCAACACAAATCTCATCTTTCAGCAAATAACTATTATATTTACAATGTATTACAATTTTAAAGGGTGCAATTATCAGTGGGATACATAGCTTAGTTTGCATAATTGTTCTCTTTGTGCAAGTATTTCATCCCCAGATGTGGGCAAAGGAAGGAAGTTGTTTGCATTTAGCCCCTGGAGACTCTAGCTGTCATTTTGGATGAATAAGGCATGCATTGAATGAGAAAATTTGCAGCTGCCAGGTTGCTGTGGCACAGCATCTTCATTATTATAGCACCAACAAAATTTCTCTGAAGTTCATTTCTGTCTGGCAAGTTGTGAAAATCATCCCAGTTTTTATTCAATATAAAACTTGCGATATTTTTGTCCTGTGTTTGAAAATTGTATTAGCTAATAAGCTATGATATTGAGTTAGATAGTTTATGGATGTCATGAGAAACTGGAAATGTGAAAAATATTCTAAATGCTGATTATGCAAGAGTTGAATCAAAAGGTTTATACTTCTTTCAGTCTTGTTTTATATGCAGGGTTTGGGGAAGACATGCCTTATGCAAAAATTTCCCATTCCCTAAATTCTATACTAAATGGGGCCTTTCTCTTCTGGGAACATATTTGTTGTTGTTGGGGAGGATTAAAATTCTAGTCTAATCTACTGAGCTTTATATTCTTGGAATTGTACTAAATCTCATTTGGATGGAAAGTTCCACGAGATGTTATTTCCTTTCCATTGTGTTCCATGTAGTGATGGCAACTGATACTAAATTGTATGGTAGTGCAAGGTAAGGTTTTGGCCAATGTAAAATCAGATGTCATCAGGAAAGAGATCTTTGAAGGAATGTATCCTGAAACAAACGAAGATCCTCAATTCACCGTTTTACTTGAAAAGAAAAGACCAAGTTACCACATTGAATTTGAATTCATGTTGCTATAATATCAGTTGAACTTAGTCTAAATTTCAAAATCACTAAATGTAAACATTCCCGAGTATTTCAAACTGTTTTTGGACCTAATTTAATAAGGTAAACTTGCAGTTTTATCACAGGAAGGTATTTATTTTTCCTTGTTAATTCTGTTGTTTCTATTTTTTATCTGCAAGTGAGTTGAACACTCCTGCTCAACTTGTGTATAAATGGCAGCAAGTAGGAGAGCAGAATGAAACTGTAAGTTACCAATTAACTTTCAAAAAATTGGTAAATATATTATAGGTAGTGAGTAATCAATTTTGATTGAAGTGTGAGAAGTAGGGGATTCTCTTGAAGTTGAAAGGAACTTGGATGAATGAGTGGGGATTGTAGGAGACTAACAGAAGTAGCATGAGCAGATGGGAAATAGATTTTGTAGTGAATATTGTAAAAAGCTCAAATTAATTACCTGCAATTTGAAGTGGCTGTGAGAACATGACAATTGGCCCTAAGGAGCTTTGAGATCTATCACATAAATACCTTAATTTGGCCAGGAAACATTTTACTTGCCAACATGATCAAAGGAAATTAGAGCAACTTGAATTGTAGTCTTAATTAAGATGGGAAAAAAGTATTTCCAAAAGATAGTTTATGAAAATATACACAAAGTAAGGGATTTCAAAATGGAATTGTGCAACTAAAGGTTAACATTTTCAACCATTTTTTTTACAAGAAGAGAATATAAAATACATTTAAGGAGAGCGTCCCCCATACGGACTTTTTTCTTTATTATTGAACCTAGAACAATGAAATTTGATATACTGATAGGAAATTGAATTTGGAAACGTTTTTGCTTAGAGCAAAAGTTCAATTTTCTTGAAAAGAAAATGGGAAATTGAAGAAAACGAAGTTTGAGGGGGGGGGTTTCAAAAATCTTCTCCTCCTACAGTTTTTGAGCTACAGTGATGATTTTGGTATCAATGAATGCGGAAAGACACGGGTTTTTATGGATGATAAAATTCATTCCAAAATTATTTATTGCTCATGAGTTATGACGTCATAAATTTTTACATTTCCGAAAAAGGGCATTTTTTTCCTATTTTCACACTTTTTCATATTGAAAATGTAACTTTGAGGAAACGAATTTTAGCATCCATAAAAGCCCGCGTGTTCCTGCATTTAATGATACCAAAACCATCACTGTAGCTCAAAAACTGTAGGAGGAGAAGCATTTTGAAACCCCAAAAACCATTGTTTACATTATAAGCAAAACAAAGGAACATAAACATTACCAATAAAAATTTTTTTATAATTTTTGTTTCAAGTTAGACCCCTGAAATCATTATAGAGTAATCCAGAGACATAGGAGATGACATAGCAACTTTGCGCCGTGAAGAAAGTGCCATGGGGGAGGTGTAACATGATAAAATACAACTTCCCCCTCCCCTCCCCCCCATTCTTTAAATCCCCGTAGCGGGCGAACGAGTGAACGTACGAGTCTCATTTTTTCACAGGATGTACCTGACCTCTTACACTTCTTCTAGCAGCAAAAATCCCAGTTTCTCAAGAAATCCCAGAAGCAAGGATTCATAAGGGGGACGCTCTCCTTGAATTCTCAGCTTGAATATCAAATAACTCAAATCACCAAAGGTTACCTAATGCTAGTCAATCTAACAAGTTGAGAACTAAATCTCGCACAAATAAATAATAGGCTCAATGAGCATGTGACTCTTCAAAGTAAAATCAGTCGTGTAGACCTGAGGAGAGATAACCTAGAAACTCACCAGAGCAGCTGAGGATTTACTTAAAATGACCAAAGTAATAATGTTGGGATGCCATTTGTGCTCTATAGCCAACTACTGTTTACTAGTAAAGCACAAAAAAAAAGAAAATTCAGACAGATAGGCTATAATAAAAATAATAAAGATAAAATTGTCTTAAAAAAGACATAGAGGTTGTGATAGAAAAGGTGGCCAATACAACCCCTGGACACTCATAATTTTCTTGCCAGGAGACTATTTCCTATGTTTAGTATGTAATTATGCCAAATATCCATTTTAAGGAGATCATCTCAGGTGGAGAACTATTTTCGTCCGATTCGTTCCAAAATTGGCTAGTATATGTCTTTTGTGAAAGTAAACCTTTTTTACTCCTGTCATTTTTTCGATTTAGGCCTTAGTTTTTTTTTTTTTGACGAAAATGTGTTTTTGGACAGTTTTAGAACCCTTGGAACATTTCTAACAAACGTTCGTTCTGTTTATTTTCAAATTCAAATTTTTTTTTTCAAAATTTTAGGATATTTAAAAAATCGGCATCAATTTTTCATGTTTAGAGCTATATATTTCTTCAAAGAATTTGAATTTGAAAATGAGCAAAACAAAAGTTTGTGAGAAATGTTCCAAGGATTCTAAAACTGTCTTTGGATTTGTTCTAGCATCAAAACTTGGGAACTAGTCCCAGGATGAATGTTGAAAATTCAAAGTGTTGGGTATAAGCAAAAAAAAAAAATTTTGTGTTGAAGTGTAATATAATGAACAATTGATGTAATTGAATGCAGTTTTAATTTTTATTTCGATACTTTCCATACATAACTTCATATTCAAACTGTGAATTGTGATTTAAAAAAAATTATAAAAATTTTTCCCTTATCAAAAAAATAATTTTTTTTCTTCAGTCTGATTCTTATGAAATTTGACTATGATATGTTACCTTTGAAAAGAAACACAAGTGATTCCATTCATTTTTTTGATTCAGGCCTTAGATTTTGCAAAAATTTGACATATTGGTTTTTAGGTATTGATATTTCCCTAATATTGATATTTCAAAATGGGACTCCTCCTTCAGTTTTAATGCTAGAACAAAAACAAATGCAGTTTTAGAATCCTTGAAACATTTCTAACGCACTCACATTCGTTTTATTTCCATTTCCTATTTGTTCTCTTTTTATATGGGGTCAAAATCGGGAAAATTGAAAGATTTTGGTCCCTTCACCCCCCCCCCCCTGGGAGGGGGGGAATTACTGTCGTAGCGCCATAAAATTTTAGGAACGAATAGTCCACCAACTAAGGGTCCTTCTACAACAAAAACATGCAAAATGACCATGACATCGCAAGGGCCCCAAGGGCCCCCGGATGATCTCTTTAATTGTAATATAGATTATTTGTAGAACTGACTACAAAACAAGGAATTGTAGGGGCTTCTGTGAGGGGGGGATATTTTTTGATTTTCCTTGATTGTATTAGCATTTCATTTATAGTGTAGATGTGTATAGAAGCTTTTCAAAGAGATATAAATTTGAGTGTTGGTAGGAACCATTGTGTCTGCTAATTTGTTTGGGCTTGTGTGCTGTGACCCCTGTGTGCCGGCCTCCCAAACATTGGAGCAGCTGCCAAGTCTGGTGGTGCACAAACCTGTTATCAACCGTTGCTTGCACCCTGTTTGTATCTTCATAAGTTGTAGCATCAGCAAATCTGATGTGAGAATAAAGTTAATGATGGATAAGTGTTTTTATAGCTGAGTGTCTAATGAGCTGTCAGGTCCTGTTGTTCTAGCACATTTTCCTCCATTGCAGCCTTTACAAGTTTTTTGTGCTAAGTTACATTTGTTCCAGGTTTGTATGCCTCTTGAATGGGAGTCTTCCATGTGTTATGAAAGTAAGGTATACAGCTAGAAAATTCCTTGTTCTCAAGCTCTCAATTCTCTGTTACATGAGTGCTTGAATACAAACAACCCAATTTCATGATTTTGAACTGAATTCCTTTGTATTTCAGATGTGCAGCTGCCAGTGATGTTCCAGGAGGAAGCAAAGACTTGAGCCATTTAGTGACTTGAGTGCAATGTTATCTGCAACACTGAGACGTGCCGCCCATCTGAGCATGTGTTGCTGGAGATGAACTCAATGCACAACAGTTTTGGTGGTGGTGGTGGGGGTGGGGGTTACTCCAGCCCCTACCCTGGTTACATGCCCCCCTCGGCCCTCCCGTACTACAATGGTTATCCTGGAGAACTGGCAGCTTCTCAAACTCCAAGTGCCTACTACGGCAAATCTCCGGCAGCAATGGCTGGTTATTCTACAGGAATGGCTGGGTATTCTGCTCCAAACATCAATAATTCCATGTATTATCAACAGTATGGGCTTGGTTACCAGTATGGCTATGGCAAGTATGGTCTTGGTGCAGGCTTAACTCCTGCATTAGGCTATGGCTCTGAAATAGGTGCTGCAGGCATTGCCCCATCTTCTCTAGGTGGACTCCAGGCTCCAACGACTGACCTTGGGCTTACTGGATCTATGTTTTCTAAGGGTAGTGGTGGCAGCAACAACAAATTCTCTCTTGGTAACTCATCACCACACTCGCTAGCCCCAACCCACACAAATTCATCAATGAGTTCCGCTATTGCCCAGACTCCTCCCTCTCACAGTCCGCACAGCTTGGGTAGCTCACTGAGAGGGCACATTGCAACACCAAGTCCACCTGTCGACCCTGCTGATTGCAAGAAAGATTTGGATAAGATGCGTCGTTGTCAGCTGTGTGGGCAGGTATTCAGACTGATGAGTGAATGTTTGGCTCACATGAAAGCTGTCCATGAAGCTCCCATGTCAATGTACACAGCCATGCCACATTCAAGTCATGCAGGTCAGTCAATTGTCCCTCCTCACATGGCAACTCACAGTCCTGGTCGCTCATCGTCGCTCTCCAACACTCCAGACAGCCCTCTCATGGCTCTAGAAAGAATGGGGTGGGGCAAAGAGCAGAATGTAATGCCTTCTTTGCACTCATCTTCTCCATTATCTCAACCTTATGGTTCATCAATGCCAGCTCAGCAGTCCATGTCATCACATCAACTCAATATGATTCCTAATTCTCATCTGCCTGACCCAAGGTATGGTGATCCATCCCAACAATCTGCTAAGAGGCTCAATGATTTCTATAATTCATGCACAAACCAGGCTAGCAGCCATCATGAGCATCAACCTGTAATGGAGAGTCACCTTCATCACCCAAGCTCTACCAGTAGTAGTAGCAGCAGCAGCAGTGGTGGTTTTAAATCTCGAAAATCTTCCTCATATTCAGTGTCGAGCATTATTGGAGAAAATAGTGATAACAGGCAAGACAGGAGAGACATGCTGGAAAGAGGTGGCATTGGGTCGGTTGACCCTCCTCAAACACATTCTCCAAGTCTTCCTCCTAGTCTGACGCCTAATTTACCCATTACTTCCACTCCAAACTTGCCTCCAAACTTGTCCCCAAACTTGCCCCCACATATCCATCAATCCTATTCTTCCTCTTCACATTCCTCCCAGCCCCCCCAGCTGGCTCCCAATACCCCCTCCCTCTCACACCCTGCAAATCACAGTGGTCACGTGCACTTGACACCGCCATCATTGTCGCCAAGCTATGCTTCTCAAACCTCTGCTGCATCTGTCCAATCTCCAATTGCTTCTGATTCGTATCAAAGTCAAAACATCACTCAGAAGCTCAGTGATCCGCCACTCACGAGTTGTAGCAGTGATGTACGTACGTCAGATCTTAACTCGTCTTATAATTGCTCAGTTGTCTGCTCAGAAGCTCAAAATTTTAAACATTCAAGCCATGCATCATCTGAACGTTTATCTGAAGAGAGTCATTTACATGAAATGTATAATAGTGGTGAAAGTCCTCAGAATTCTCTTATCGCTCATTCTCACCCGTTCCAAATGCAAGAGTCACAAATTGAACAAAATGTTAGACAAGAAGAAACTATTGTTGCTCCACTTGAGGCAGAACAGAGAACTAAATCGCCTGATTCACTCGTTCCGTCCTCATGCAAAAATGATATGAGTTCATATGGACAATGCTCCACTTCTGCCCCAGCTGCTGCTGTGTCCATTGCTACGACGCACGCCTTGCAAGAGAGCTATAAACACTTGAATTATGATGAACAATTTCCATTAACTGAGAAGCCTGTTTATGGAGACCAGGAAGAACTAGGACATGATACAAGTGAAGCACACACAAATAACTCTGATAAAACAAAAGAACCACCAGAAGATGTTAGCGAGACCTTAGATAAGAATGCTCCAGGTTCTGCTAGCCAAATTCACAATGAAGAAAATCAATATGAATATTCGGTAAGTAATATGCAAGCACCTGAAGGGTTTGACAGCAACCCGGCTCCTGAGGAGAAACCAGCAATTCCTAATTTTACCAATACAGAAGACAGAGATTGTCAGCAGGATCAGCTTGCGGAAACTGGAGCTGAATCCTTGGCAACTCCTGAGGAAGAAAGTAAATCACTTTTAAATAACGAATACTCCAGTTCTGACAAGATTATGCCTGAAGTTGCTTCTGAACACATTGCTCCAGAAACTGAGCCATTAGCGCTTGGTTTGAACCATGTGGCAGAGCATCCTGGTGAATGTGAATCTGCATCAGTTATCCATAATGAGACTGTAACTAAAGATCTCACTGAAGGTACTGAATCTTCATGTGACCAACAGCCCAACAGAGATCAGGCAAGAACTATTAGCAATATGTACTCAACTAATAACACTCCAGAAAATCAGACTACTTCTGATGATCTTTCTCAGGTTTCAAACAAAGAAATTTTGGAATCAGAAGCAGATAATTCAAGTACTGCTATTGACGAGTCTGTGGATGAAGAAAATACACATAAGGAGGGTCTTTCTGGACGTACACATGGGGTGCCTTTAAGTGAACCTGAAAATAACTGTAGCACCAATGTGCTAGATAACCTTGCTGGCCAGAGAGATTCTGTACACGAGGAGATTGGGTCAAAAGCCATCGATGGTGAGTCAACAGCTGATAAGACTATCACTGAAGAGTTGCATCATCCATCAGGAGCAGAGGAAGACATAGGAGATGATGATGAACCAGGAGACCCTCGTCATCCACTCCGAGAGTCCATTGCATCTCCAGGCCACGTAAATCAGCAGGCATCCTCCTGGCCTGCCACTTCTGCCTCAACCTCCTCATGTGCGAGTCCATTGCCTCAGGTCAGCAAGTGCACCCAACCTCCACACACACCTCCTCTGGTGCCCCTGCCAACCAATGCTTCTCCTCATAGCTCTGAGCAGTCAAATCAGTATTCCCAACCATATTTTCCACAACAGCAGCAGCAGCAGCAGAAATTACATGCTCCTCCAACTTCGGAATACCAAGAGAAGTCGTCTGTTTCTCACCCGTCGCCTTCACCTAAGCCTCACCAGCCAGGCCCCTACAGGGGTGCGTGGCCTCCAGGCTACCCTTCCACAGGCACCAGCAACACCACCAGTAGCGGCCACGGTTCGTATGGCTATCACCAGCAGCAGTACACGCCTCCACAGAACTGCAGTGGACCTTCAATGATAGGCCCACAGTCAGGGAGTCCCAGCAGTAAAGTCCCTGCTGGCCCAATATATCCATCACACTCGAGATATTCAAACCAGTTCATGCCGAGTGGCTTTGATGGGCGCCGATCAATGCCTAATACATATTCAAGTCAAGGACATTGGTATCCAGGGCCTGGTCGTGGAGATGGCAAGTCAAATTGGCCATCATGGGGCTCCTCCCAGTCTCACGGCTACCCCCAGTCTTACTATTATGGTAATGGGTCTTCTGGTGGCAACCCTCCGGTGGTGTCTCATCAACATCCCCCGTCATCAGTGAAGTACCCTCCTCACCAGACCTCCCCACACCCTCCTCCACCTTCCCCTCACCCTCACCCTCCTTCCCCGCACCCGGCTCCACCCAAGTCCAAACCAGCCGAGTTGAGCCCAGCTGTGGTGTCCCCTCCTCCTGTTACATCAGTGCTCAGTCAAGAGCCTCCTAAAATTACTGGTAATTCTGCAAAGAAAAAAGAGACTTCGAAGCAAGAAACTTCATGTGAAGTAAAAAAAACTCCCGTCACGAATGATAAGCCTCGTAGGAAGCGCAGTCGACCTGGCCCTAAGAGTCGTGTGGATCACAAACAATCTCAAGCGCCCCAACTGCCCCAACCTAATGCTCAGCCTCTGCCTGATACTGATAGCAGCCTGTTGGAAGGATCAATGCAGCAAAACGGTTCTATCAATACCATCAATGCTAATGTTTTAACTCCGCCAGCCACTACTTCAGTTGAATCTTCAGATTCGTCTGATTCTGATACAGATGAGACCCCTAAACTAGCAGTTCTGAAACCAGCTAAACGTTTCAAAGGTCCTGATGGGTCATTTGTTGGTCCAAAACGAATTAAATTAGCAAAAATGGTGCGCCAGCGCCAGCATACGCGTCAAAAATTAATTGAAGATCAAATAAAGCAATCAGAATTAGAAGAACAATTAACTCAGCAGTGGGTTGAGAGAGCCTCGGAGCAAGAAGGACCTTTAGCCAATGTCCTGTTGCAGTCCTCCCTTTTGTTGGGTGACCAGAACGTGGACGAGCAAGAGGTGATGGAGGAGTGCATAGCCACAATGACAGCACAGCTCCAACAGTCTGCCCACTCGACCGACTACGACGCCTCCCCCCTGCGTGAAAAAACGTCCAACAGTCACAGCACATTACTCGCTCTCAAGAAACCAGGTCGGAAAAATGCAGGCCATAAGGTTCTCCATAATTACAATTCTGTGGTTATAAGGACAGCTAAGAAAGAAAAATTTGTGCCAAAATTAAGAGCAAAAGATTTCAAGTGGAGCCACTACATAAAGTCAATGCGTTACTGGTGCAAAGATTGTGGACATGGGTTCAAGAACCAAAAAGAGAGTCAGCAGCATGGAGAAGAGCAGTGCAAAGCCAATTGTCTTTACATGCTGGAGTGCTACGTGAGCGTCACAGACATAGTGCAGCACAAACTATATGGCAATAAGGTAAGGGCCAACACAGGCAACTTGGAGCTAAATTCTTGCACTCTTTCAACCTTGAATATTTTGATGTGCTTCTTCAATCAATTCTGTGTTGTTTGGATGCTCGTTCTAACCACACAGAAGAAGCCTTCAGTCTCCCTGGCCTTCCACTCACTTATTGGCTCTGCGATTATGAGCTGCCAGTGCCTATATTAATTCTAATGTCTTGTCAATTCTGATTTCTTATAATTTAGGTTTACTTTCTTGTAACCAGTTCTTAAAATTGAACGTTTTTGGTTTTTGCCATATTTTTTATGGCTTTATGGATAGGTAAAGAGCAAAAAATATGATGAAATCTAAAATTTAAGTTTTCCGTCCAAATGCTACGTTGCACAACTTTATATGTATAGAACTCCAGCGGCTGATGCCTTGAGTGACAGGACTGCCCAGCTGTCCAGCATCACAGGTGAAGCCGGCTTAAACAGTAATTTCCTCTCTTCTATAAATGTAATTTATTCAAGAATCTTGCAAGATTGGTACATTTTACAGATATATATTTTTACTGTAATTGTGTTGTAATGCATAAGCTGGTCATCTCTGTCATTATCTGAGATATGTTCTGAATATCTCTGTAATATATTTGCAAACGTTTGAAATTAATATTACTGTTCTATTATTTTTTCAAGTCTAATGTATAGTTCATGATGGGAAAGAATGATGCTTTCTCGTCTCACCAACATGATGCCCTTAATGTACACAACTGGTAGGGTTCCATTTGCAGTCTTCATTATACATTCCTGAGAATAGTTGTCACTCTAGAGCTTGTGAATTTGTGTTCATCAGTTTGTGAAAAAAGGAAGTATTTTCTATTTTACCTGAGTTTATTTAACTGCAAATATGTGGTACTCTGCTGTCAGTGGGCATAGGCTGGGCCATGCAGGGGAGATGCTGTAGATGACCTCAGCTGTAGGTAGGCTGAATGGGCCATGCAGGGGAGATGCTGTAGATGACCTCAGCTGTAGGTAGGCCGGCTGGGCCATGCAGGGGAGATGCTGTAGATGACCTCAGCTGTAGGCTGGCCGGCTGGGCCATGCAGGGGAGATGCTGTAGATGACCTCAGCTGTAGGCCGGCCGGCTGGGCCATGCAGGGGAGATGCTGTAGATGACCTCAGCTGTAGGCCGGCCGGCTGGGCCATGCAGGGGAGATGCTGTAGATGACCTCAGCTGTAGGCCGGCCGGCTGGGCCATGCAGGGGAGATGCTGTAGATGACCTCAGCTGTAGGCCAGCCGGCTGGGCCATGCAAGGGAGATGCTGTAGATGACCTCAGCTGTAGGTAGGCCGGCTGGGCCATGCAGGGGAGATGCTGTAGATGACCTCAGCTGTAGGTAGGCCGGCTGCGCCATGCAGGGGAGATGCTGTAGATGACCTCAGCTGTAGGCTGGCCGGTTGGGCCATGCAGGGGAGATGCTGTAGATGACCTCAGCTGTAGGTAGGCCGGCTGGGCCATGCAAGGGAGATGCTGTAGATGACCTCAGCTGTAGGCCGGCCGGCTGGGCCATGCAGGGGAGATGCTGTAGATGACCTCAGCTGTAGGCCGGCCGGCTGGGCCATGCAGGGGAGATGCTGTAGATGACCTCAGCTGTAGGCCGGCCGGCTGGGCCATGCAGGGGAGATGCTGTAGATGACCTCAGCTGTAGGTAGGCCGGCTGGGCCATGCAGGGGAGATGCTGTAGATGACCTCAGCTGTAGGTAGGCTGGTTGGGCCATGCAGGGGAGCCTACAAATACAGGTCTCACCAGAGCAATCCTGCCTGTGCTGCTCGTGCGCTGCGACCAATGACAGGGCCCCAAGTTGCCTACAGCACTAATTGCCAAAGCCCAAAAATATCTTACTAATGAAGTAAAGCAAGTGACGTATATTATTAAAAGAGACTGAGTTGGGTGACAAATTCTGACTTCTGACTTTTTGTATTCATAGAAATTCTGTTCTGACTCCACCCAAAACTTTTTATTCTGACTTTGCCGACCTAATTGTGCCAAAGTGGGTTTTTTAATTCAATATTTCAATTGCTGAACTGAGAAAACAAAATTTATTCAAATGGCAAAAAGAAATGAGGGATTTCAAGGAATCATGAAAGAAATAAAATTGAAATAATGTGGAAATTGCTTTGGTGCAACTTTTTCAGAAGAGATGAAATATTACGTACTGATAATGATTTCAAGGGTGAAACCTAAAGGAGACATGTTCACATTTTGTGCAATATTGTCATTTGACTGGTTGAAGCTGTTAAAGATGAAATCACCTAGGAAAGATATTTTTCCACAAATAGAGAAGAAATGTGAACTATCTACTAATCCAGCAATGGATGTGCATGCACAATAGTTTGAGTTTTGGCTATTAGAATGAGTAATATTTAGTGCATGCTGAGGCAAGAATGTGCAAAATCAACTTATACCTGCAGGCACATCACTCTCAAATCTGGCATTACAGCCCAGTCAATCTAAATGTGTACGTGAACTCTCTGCTTATCTTTGCAAGTATGTACCTGAATCCCAGTCTCAAAACAGGAAGGTGAACACGGCACTCTTTTTTGTAGGGATGGTGTGTTCACTCATGTACACATTCATGTCCCCTCGGGGGGATACCACTTTTGGATCTATGGGAATTAGCTCTCCCAGGGGGACAATGTGAGGTCCTGAGCTTGAGTAGATAGACCTTTATGTTGAAATACATTTTATTTTGGTCTATCATCTTTTTTGGTTTACAACTGTCCTGTTTATCAGCACCTACTACTTTCTTTCTTCTTCAACTTACATGTTGTTTCTTAACTATCCTTCTTAACTGACTGTTTTTATCCACTCGGTATCCTATGCGGGAACATACCTTGTGCATAGATTCTTTGTTCCCTTCACTCTATACTAAATGGTGCCTTCATCCTTCCTCTCTTTGAACATCTTTGTTGCTTTTTGGGTAAGGGAGGCTAAAACTAACTTATAATTAATTATCTTAACTTGCTTAACTTATCCCAATCTATTCCAACCTAACCTGAACATATCATCTGTGTTTTGATGTGGACCAGAACAAATAGTGACAAGTTATATACATTTTGCTCTCTGGCTTTTCTATGGTTAACACAGAAATTGTGTGAAGTTCTAGTTTTGCTTTAGGTTTGGGGATGTCTACTGCATGGAGCCCTGCTCACCAGAAGTGGGCGGGAAGTAATCTAATTTCTATGGTTAACACAGAAATTGTGTGAAGTTCTAGTTTTGCTTTAGGTTTGGGGATGTCTACTGCATGGAGCCCTGCTCACCAAAAGTGGGCGGGTAGTAATCTAATTTCTATGGTTAACACAGAAATTGTGTGAAGTTCTAGTTTTGCTTTAGGTTTGGGGATGTCTACTGCATGGAGCCCTGCTCACCAGAAGTGGGCGGGCAGTAATCTAATTTCTATGGTTAACACAGAAATTGTGTGAAGTTCTAGTTATGCTTTAGGTTTGGAGATGTCTACTGCATGGAGCCCTGCTCACCAGAAGTGGGCGGGCAGTAATCCTAACGCTGGAAACCCCCTCAGGGGAATATACAACTGTTGTACCTATGCATGCACTCCCAGGGGAAAATGCAAGGTCCCTAGCAAAGGGTTAGGTAGGCTTTCCTTAAGTTGAATTAGAATAGGTTTTTTGTTCAATTATCAACATTCTTTTTCTTGTTCACTGCTGTCCTTTTTTTCAGCACCTACTACCATTTCAATTGTTATCTTGCTTCATAAATTTTTTCTCAACTTGCAATTCTATTCACCTTGTGCATAGATTCTGTATTTCCTCAATTTCATACTAAATGGTGTATTCCTCTTTGAAACGCCTTTGTAGGGTCGAGGGAGACTTATACTTACGTATATTATATAATTCCACTGGAAATTTGGAGGCATATTGCATGTCCTGAATAGCATCTCAGAAAATAGATAATATTGAGGAGGAATTTTCCCTGTTATCAAGCCGCCATAAATTTGCGGCGATTCAAGCAAACAACTGACCCGTTTACATATGATGAATATTGCGCTTGGTTTGCTGTATGAACATTTAGGAAGTTGCCTGTTGCAGGTGGAAGAGCTGCTGGAGGAGTACCAAGTTGACGGGGAGCACAAGTGCGGCCGCTGCGGGACCATCGTGCTGCGGAAGGCAGATTTCTTGGTTCACCTGGACACCCACAAGGACTTCATGCCGTGGGAGTGCACGATCTGCGGCACGCGCTTCAAGATCAGGGGGTCCCTGAAGGAGCACCTGCGCTACACCCACATGAAGGGCCGTGTGCCCTGCCTCAAGTGCAACAAGGTCTTCCCTACCTCCACCCTCCTCAGGCAGCATGTCAAGGTGGGCACACCTTTTCTGGCCAGCTCCCTTAGCATGTTCACAACGTACTCGTAAGCATGTGTACCTCTTGGTCAGTTGCTCATTTACATACCTGTAACAATGGCTTGCATATCACTTATTTCACTGCCTGTATTTAAATTAGCCTGTGGCATACAAGCTGAAATGTTGTCATTCAATTCTATTTTTCCTGCTTGTTAGAAAAGAGCATTTAATCAAGCAGTAAAGATGACTTCAAATCTTTTTTGTCCAAGCTAACCAAACTGACCGCAAGAACTGCACAAACGTAATGAACGTGGTAACTTAAACAGCTTGGTGTGTGTGCTCTTGTGTCCATAATTTAATACCTTTTCAGTGCTATAACATTGCTGGTCACTTCGTGAATTCATTGGATTTAGAATATCTAATTATCTTCTTTTTTGGTACACTGCTGTCCTGTTTTTCATCATACATTACTTTCTTCTTCAACTTTTATCTTGTTTAGTTAACTACCTTTCTAACTTGATGTTCCTATTCATGTGGGGTTTTGTGTGCAAACATACGTTTTTAATATATTCATTATCTTTTAATTCTGTTCAATACCTGTAAATATATTTGTAATTAGTAAATTTTGTTTTGTAGTGAGAACGTGAATTTAGTAAACATGGAGAAGTGTAAATTTGAAGTAATTCCAATGTTATGAGAGTAGTGAGCAGCCCTGAGCTCTCGGCCAGCTGTGTCTCCCTTAATGTACTCTTCATCACAGCTGTGTAGGCACACTTGCTTACTCAAAGCTCGACATTTGACTTACGATCCATGGCAATGGATCATTGAGGTTAGACCTTCACAATATTAATATCAGTTGTGTACAAATATCTAATGTCGTCAGGCACTACTGGAGCTGAGCGATAGTCCAGTGTTGCCCACACTGTGGCAAAACCATGCGAGTTGAGACTCGTAAACACAAGTCACTGCGGCACTACACTCTTCCAAACTCTACAACTTGAGACAACAAAGTCAATTGAGACAACTTGAGACAACAAAACCATGCGAGTTGAGACTCGTAAACACAAGTCACTGCGGCACTACACTCTTCCAAACTCTACAACTTGAGACAACAAAGTCAATTGAGACAACTTGAGACAACAAAACCATGCGAGTTGAGCCTCGTGAACACAAGTCACTGCGGCACTACACTCTTCCAAACTCTACAACTTGAGACAACAAAGTCAATTGAGACAACTTGAGACAACAAAACCATGCGAGTTGAGCCTCGTGAACACAAGTCACTGCGGCACTACACTCTTCCAAACTCTACAACTTGAGACAACAAAGTCAATTGAGACAACTTGAGACAACAAAACCATGCGAGTTGAGCCTCGTGAACACAAGTCACTGCGGCACTACACTCTTCCAAACTCTACAACTCGAGACAACAAAGTCAATTCAAATGAATACTTTTTGCATCTCCCTGAAAACTATTTATGTTAACTAAGTCTTTACAATGAACTTTTGCCAAATATAAGTATGTATTCGAAAATTTCACATTTTTGGTGGATTATTTTAATCTCTTTAATTTTGAGTGTAATTCTCTACTGGTGATGGAGGACATAAAAGTTATTGCTAATATGTAACTGTTGTGATGCCCTTCTTAATGTATTATCTGCTTCTGTTGTGCTGTACAGCTTGTGCATTGCTGCCTTAATGACTTGATGCAGCCCCCACCCCTGGTGTACGTTGCTGCCTTGATGCAGCCCCCACCCCTGGTGTACAGTGTAGGTGTACGTTGCTGCCTTGATGCAGCCCCCACCCCTGGTGTACAGTGTAGGTGTACGTTGCTGCCTTGATGCAGCCCCCACCCCTGGTGTACAGTGTAGGTGTACGTTGCTGCCTTGATGCAGCCCCCACCCCTGGTGTACAGAGTAGGTGTACGTTGCTGCCTTGATGCAGCCCCCACCCCTGGTGTACAGTGTAGGTGTACGTTGCTGCCTTGATGCAGCCCCCACCCCTGGTGTACAGTGTAGGTGTACGTTGCTGCCTTGATGCAGCCCCACCCCTGGTGTACAGTGTAGGTGTACGTTGCTGCCTTGATGCAGCCCCCACCCCTGGTGTACAGTGTAGGTGTACGTTGCTGCCTTGATGCAGCCCCCACCCCTGGTGTACAGTGTAGGTGTACGTTGCTGCCTTGATGCAGCCCCCACCCCTGGTGTACAGTGTAGGTGTATGTTGCTGCCTTGATGCAGCCCCCACCCCTGGTGTACAGTGTAGGTGTACGTTGCTGCCTTGATGCAGCCCCACCCCTGGTGTACAGTGTAGGTGTACGTTGCTGCCTTGATGCAGCCCCCACCTCTGGTGTACAGTGTAGGTGTACGTTGCTGCCTTGATGCAGCCCCCACCCCTGGTGTACAGTGTAGGTGTACGTTGCTGCCTTGATGCAGCCCCCACCCCTGGTGTACAGTGTAGGTGTATGTTGCTGCCTTGATGCAGCCCCCACCCCTGGTGTACAGTGTAGGTGTACGTTGCTGCCTTGATGCAGCCCCCACCCCTGGTGTACAGAGTAGGTGTATGTTGCTGCCTTGATGCAGCCCCACCCCTGGTGTACAGTGTAGGTGTACGTTGCTGCCTTGATGCAGCCCCCACCCCTGGTGTACAGTGTAGGTGTACGTTGCTGCCTTGATGCAGCCCCCCACCCCTGGTGTACAGAGTAGGTGTACGTTGCTGCCTTGATGCAGCCCCCACCCCTGGTGTACAGTGTAGGTGTACGTTGCTGCCTTGATGCAGCCCCCACCCCTGGTGTACAGTGTAGGTGTACGTTGCTGCCTTGATGCAGCCCCCACCCCTGGTGTACAGTGTAGGTGTACGTTGCTGCCTTGATGCAGCCCCCACCCCTGGTGTACAGTGTAGGTGTACGTTGCTGCCTTGATGCAGCCCCCCACCCCTGGTGTACAGTGTAGGTGTACGTTGCTGCCTTGATGCAGCCCCCACCCCTGGTGTACAGTGTAGGTGTACGTTGCTGCCTTGATGCAGCCCTCACCCCTGGTGTACTGTGTAGGTGTACGTTGCTGCCTTGATGCAGCCCCCACCCCTGGTGTACAGTGTTGGTGTACGTTGCTGCCTAGATGCAGCCCCCCACCCCTGGTGTACAGTGTAGGTGTACGTTGCTGCCTTGATGCAGCCCCCACCTCTGGTGTACAGTGTAGGTGTACGTTGCTGCCTTGATGCAGCCCCCACCCCTGGTGTACAGTGTAGGTGTACGTTGCTGCCTTGCTGCAGCCCCCATCCCTGGTGTACAGTGTAGGTGTACGTTGCTGCCTTGATGCAGCCCCACCCCTGGTGTACAGTGTAGGTGTACGTTGCTGCCTTGATGCAGCCCCATCCCTGGTGTACAGTGTAGGTGTACGTTGCTGCCTTGATGCAGCCCCCACCCCTGGTGTACAGTGTAGGTGTACGTTGCTGCCTTGATGCAGCCCCCCACCCCTTGTGTACAGTGTAGGTGTACGTTGCTGCCTTGATGCAGCCCCACCCCTGGTGTACAGTGTAGGTGTACGTTGCTGCCTTGATGCAGCCCCCACCCCTGGTGTACAGTGTAGGTGTACATTGCTGCCTTGATGCAGCTCCCACCCCTGGTGTACAGTGTAGGTGTACGTTGCCTTGATGCAGCCCCCCACCCCTTGTGTACAGTGTAGGTGTACGTTGCTGCCTTGATGCAGCCCCCACCCCTGGTGTACAGTGTAGGTGTACATTGCTGCCTTGATGCAGCCCCCACCCCTGGTGTACAGAGTAGGTGTATGTTGCTGCCTTGATGCACCCCCCACCCCTGGTGTACAGTGTAGGTGTACGTTGCCTTGATGCAGCCCCCCACCCCTTGTGTACAGTGTAGGTGTACGTTGCTGCCTTGATGCAGCCCCCACCCCTGGTGTACAGTGTAGGTGTACGTTGCCTTGATGCAGCCCCCCACCCCTTGTGTACAGTGTAGGTGTACGTTGCTGCCTTGATGCAGCCCCCACCCCTGGTGTACAGTGTAGGTGTACATTGCTGCCTTGATGCAGCCCCCACCCCTGGTGTACAGTGTAGGTGTACGTTGCTGCCTTGATGCAGCCCCCCACCCCTTGTGTACAGTGTAGGTGTACGTTGCTGCCTTGATGCAGCCCCACCCCTGGTGTACAGTGTAGGTGTACATTGCTGCCTTGATGCAGCCCCCACCCCTTGTGTACAGTGTAGGTGTACGTTGCTGCCTTGATGCAGCCCCCCACCTCTGGTGTACAGTGTAGGTGTACGTTGCTGCCTTGATGCAGCCCCACCCCTGGTGTACAGTGTAGGTGTACATTGCTGCCTTGATGCAGCCCCCACCCCTTGTGTACAGTGTAGGTGTACGTTGCTGCCTTGATGCAGCCCCCACCCCTGGTGTACAGTGTAGGTGTACATTGCTGCCTTGATGCAGCCCCCACCCCTGGTGTACAGTGTAGGTGTACGTTGCTGCCTTGATGCAGCCCCCCACCCCTGGTGTACAGTGTAGGTGTACATTGCTGCCTTGATGCAGCCCCCACCCCTGGTGTACAGTGTAGGTGTACATTGCTGCCTTGATGCAGCCCCCCACCCCTGGTGTACAGTGTAGGTTTACGTTGCTGCCTTGATGCGACCCGATGCACAGGATGGTGAACATTGCTGTCCTTGCCTAAAGGGTGGGCTGATGGCAGATTCAAGTGCGAACACAATAATTTCTTGGGAAGAAGCATTGTAAGAGAGCTTGCCAGTGAACTATCACAAATAAGTTTGTCTAAGTACCTAGTTCCCTTACCTCAGTAAAGGAGGGGTACGCAAACAAAAGAAAAATCACTCATCGCTCACAAGGAAATAGGAAAGGAAAACTTGCCTTACAGGAGCTCTTGGGTCTCTCGGGGGTTAGTTTCTTTTGATTAGGTCTTGCCTGTTCAGTGAGCAACAATGCTTTTATCTTATATTTAAGTGCTTTTATAGTTTTCTCCAAAAAAAAGATGCCTAGTAGAATTTATTCCTTAGAAGCTCATTTTTCATTTCCTGGGACATTTCTTGTGATCTCACTTCAGAGGTTAGTTACGTTAAAATTATAGTTATTGATTGGATTCAAGATATTTACTATTTATTTATTATTTGTGGTGGAGCAAAATCAACATGATAAAATGTCTAATAAAATACCCTGTCATCCTACTGCAGAGCTAATTCTTTCTGGATATAGGTAGTGAAAAAAATGATAACACAGACTCTAGAGCGGAGCAAGACGTTGACACACCGACATGTAGTGTGTGGTGTTGATAACCTTATTTTGATGCTAAATTGAGAGTGGCTGACTGTGTTGCAGGTACACACGCAGCATTACAGTACAGCTACGTTGTGTGTGGTGTTAATAACCTTATTTTGATGCTAAATTGAGAGTGGCTGACTGTGTTGCAGGTACACACGCAGCACTACAGTACAGCCAAGTTGTGTATGGTGTTGATGTCATTTTATGGAGGCCGTCTGGGTAGAAATCGGGATAAGTGTTGATTTTCTGTTTTTATATGTATCTTATAGAGGATTTTCATGCGCTTCCATTGGTACTTTCCGCTTACGTCTACTCCGAATGGCACGCCCACCAGAGGGGGGAAAGCGATGGGGGTGGCGTGACCTTGACCCCTCCCCCCCTCATTATTGGGGGTCAATTGAGCGCGTTTCTTTGCGGCTATGGCAGTAGAGTTCGTTCATGGGCTACTCAAAGTGCTTTCATTATTCAAACGAAAAATTCTAATGCTGAGTAAAAATTTTTGATAATTTTTGACAATTTAAGAATTTGGCTGTTCTGCCGTAGCTATGATACGGCAGCTTTCATTCATATCTCGTTGAGCTGCAGTATCATAGCTAAGGCTATGGCGAGCATACCAATCCAAAGGGCTTGAAAAGAGCTACAAAACAGAGGAGTTGACTGGAAAAAAAGCGTATTATGGTCAAAAAAAAAATTTCAATGAAGTGGTTGTTTTAAAGAATTACACGTACTTTCTTTTGATGTGTAGATTTTTTCCCAGAGTTCCAGAGCTACTGCAATGTAAATTATATCAATCGAAAGGGCTTGATAAGAGCTTCAAAAGCTCAAAAGTTCATTGTAAAAAACTTAGTAGTTCAAACGATAAGAAGAAAAACGAATTTTTTTTTGCGAAAAACACGTTTTTCTGGAAACTTGAAAATTGGTTTCTCAAATGTATCTTCTTCCACAATTTTTGAGCTACAAGAATGGTTTATATACCATTCGATAGGGCTGAGCAAGGTGAACCCATAAGGGGTAACATTTTTCTATACATCTATTATTTTGAAAATTACACGACATGGAAAAAAAATGAAATAAAGTCACTTTTTTTTTAAATTCCCAAAATACACAAAAAAAAGTTATCGAAATTCCCTAGCCCTTATAGTTATATAGACATCTAAGCAATCTAAAAACGAAGTACTGGTTCTGTAACTTCAAAATTGTAGAAGAAGATGGATTTTGAAAAACCCTATTTTATCATATTTATCGAAAACAAAAAAAATCCAGTGCAGATACAAAAATTTTGTCCAAGTAACAAATGATCTTTGCATCATTTCACATCTACTGTGACAATTTCAGACAAATCCATCCGTAAATAACGTTTTTTTTCACCCAGACGGCCTCCTTAATGCTCCGTAGTCCGACAGGTACACACGCAGCACTACAGTACAGCCACGTTGTGTGTGGTGTTGATGATGTCATTTTAATGCTCCATAGTTCGACAGGTACACACGCAGCACTACAGTACAGCCACGTTGTGTGTGGTGTTGATGATGTCATTTTAATGCTCCATAGTCCGACAGGTTCACACGCAGCACTACAGTACAGCCACGTTGTGTGTGGTGTTGATGATGTCATTTTAATGCTCCATAGTCCGACAGGTACACACGCAGCACTACAGTACAGCCACGTTGTGTGTGGTGTTGATGATGTCATTTTAATGCTCCATAGTTCGACAGGTTCACACGCAGCACTACAGTACAGCCACGTTGTGTGTGGTGTTGATGATGTCATTTTAATGCTCCATAGTTCGACAGGTTCACACGCAGCACTACAGTACAGCCACGTTGTGTGTGGTGTTGATGATGTCATTTTAATGCTCCATAGTTGGACAGGTACACACGCAGCACTACAGTACAGCCACGTTGTGTGTGGTGTTGATGATGTCATTTTAATGCTCCATAGTTGGACAGGTACACACGCAGCACTACAGTACAGCCACGTTGTGTGTGGTGTTGATGATGTCATTTTAATGCTCCATACTTGGACAGGTTCACACGCAGCACTACAGTACAGCCACGTTGTGTGTGGTGTTGATGATGTCATTTTAATGCTCCATAGTTGGACAGGTACACACGCAGCACTACAGTACAGCCACGTTGTGTGTGGTGTTGATGATGTCATTTTAATGCTCCATAGTTCGACAGGTTCACACGCAGCACTACAGTACAGCCACGTTGTGTGTGGTGTTGATGATGTCATTTTAATGCTCCATAGTCCAACAGGTTCACACGCAGCACTACAGTACAGCCACGTTGTGTGTGGTGTTGATGATGTCATTTTAATGCTCCATAGTTGGACAGGTTCACACGCAGCACTACAGTACAGCCATGTTGTGTATGGTGTTGATGATGTCATTTTAATGCTCCATAGTTGGACAGGTACACACGCAGCACTACAGTACAGCCACGTTGTGTGTGGTGTTGATGATGTCATTTTAATGCTCCATAGTTCGACAGGTTCACACGCAGCACTACAGTACAGCCACGTTGTGTATGGCGTTGATGATGTCATTTGAATGCTCCATAGTTGGACAGGTACACACGCAGCACTACAGTACAGCCACGTTGTGTGTGGTGTTGATGATGTCATTTTAATGCTCCATAGTTCGACAGGTTCACACGCAGCACTACAGTACAGCCACGTTGTGTGTGGTGTTGATGATGTCATTTTAATGCTCCATAGTTGGACAGGTTCACACGCAGCACTACAGTACAGCCATGTTGTGTATGGTGTTGATGATGTCATTTTAATGCTCCATAGTTGGACAGGTACACACGCAGCACTACAGTACAGCCACGTTGTGTATGGTGTTGATGATGTCATTTTAATGCTCCATAGTTGGACAGGTACACACGCAGCACTACAGTACAGCCACGTTGTGTGTGGTGTTGATGATGTCATTTTAATGCTCCATAGTTGGACAGGTACACACGCAGCACTACAGTACAGCCACGTTGTGTGTGGTGTTGATGATGTCATTTTAATGCTCCATAGTTGGACAGGTTCACACGCAGCACTACAGTACAGCCACGTTGTGTGTGGTGTTGATGATGTCATTTTAATGCTCCATAGTTGGACAGGTACACACGCAGCACTACAGTACAGCCACGTTGTGTGTGGTGTTGATGATGTCATTTTAATGCTCCATAGTTGGACAGGTACACACGCAGCACTACAGTACAGCCACGTTGTGTGTGGTGTTGATGTCATTTTAATGCTCCATAGTTGGACAGGTACACACGCAGCACTACAGTACAGCCACGTTGTGTGTGGTGTTGATGATGTCATTTTAATGCTCCATAGTTCGACAGGTTCACACGCAGCACTACAGTACAGCCACGTTGTGTGTGGTGTTGATGATGTCATTTTAATGCTCCATAGTTGGACAGGTTCACACGCAGCACTACAGTACAGCCATGTTGTGTATGGTGTTGACAACCTCACTGTACCAACAGGTGCACACGCAGCACTACAAATACAGCCGGACGGGGAAGCACCGGGAGGAAGACCTGCGCGTGGCGCGGGAGGCAATAGACGACCCGGACGACTCGAGCATCCCGAGCGATCAGCTCTCCCACGAGGCAAACGAGTACCGCAACTGGTGCAAGCTCATGGAGCTCAACGCCATGAAGAACATCGCCACGTCCGACCTCATTGACGCCAACAAGGAGGCTTTGGTGGGGGACGCCGAGCTGTCGGGGGGCGAGGAGACGAGCGCTCCCGTCAACACCACTAGTAATGGCGAAACTTCTGCTTCTCTGATGAGCTAGTATCAATCCATTTCGCTCGTGGAATTGCTCTCAACGTAATAAATCTTGGTTTCTAATGTATATTATCGTTGTTTACATGCTCGAATTGTAATTTGTGCTTGACTTTCTTGATTTTGTTGGACGTTGTTTGCGCATTAGAATGTGCGGACGCTTTTTATAGCTTCGGTGGTGCGGCTGGAAGTGTGTTGTACTCTGAAGAACACAGAGTGCGCGCAACACCCGGAGGCAGAGCAACCAACCCGCAGTGTGCTCCAGCGTAGAGGCTGTGCAATGGACGAACCTCAAAAAATGTGCATTTGTCTATGAAAACTTAGTCTTGTTTTCACGGCTGTGCGCAGGCCGTCCCCACGGGCAACATGCTGAGGAGTTAGTGACTACTCAGTCGGGTTTGGCCACTGTTCTGCAACGAAGGTTGTATACCATTCTGTAACTATTAGCTAGTGAATATTTGTATAAAAACCTCGTCTTGGTCAAGTGTGCTATTGTGTAGACACCTGAATACCATTTGCGTAGTTGTCCTACTGATTGTTCTAGTTCTCTACCTGCTTTAGAATGCCTCCGGCGCATGAATGTAAATAGCGCTTGTGAGCCAATGAGGGCAGCTCTGCTACCCACTTCATTTCTCCCAGCATTCATTACTGTAGTGGTCGTCACAGCTACTTCACATCAAACTACACTTTTTTACATTATCAAAATCGAAGGCTTTTCAAAGTATAGAACTTAATCGCATGTATGAGCTGTTCTCTTTACTCATGTTGTAATTATATGAATCTCATTGTGGTCTGGATAAAGATTAGGTGTATCGCAATTGAGGGCATTTGGTGTATGTAGGTGTGAATGATTTGCTTTATGTTCTAATGATGTTATAGATCTCAGTGAACTTTAATACTCCTACTTGGTCTTGGGGCAACATGGATTTGTTCCACGGCTCAGGTGAAGTTCGGCGCTTTTTTTAGGCCTCTTCACTCCACTACTTTCTTATTAATTGGTATTCTCTTATTGGCCTCGCGGTCGTGTGATTATTTAAGTCTCATTTTAATTGTATTTATTCGTGTATTGTTGTGTTTATTGAATGTTTGTTGTACAAGTGTATGGCCGGCTCTCTGCTACGACATGCGTTCTGATATGAGCGACATTTTTACCTACCAACCACACATTCTTACGTGAGGGCTTCAACAATTTTGTGATCTCTATGTTAAGTTATTTTTACTTGAGCTTCTCTCGTACGTGGTAGGCACTTCAGAAACGAGTTAAGTGATGCGCTCTCTTGAGTTGTGGCGAGCTGCTGCCAAATGTGGTGCCTGAGGGCCATGACCTGTGAGCAACTCGTGGGCTGTTGTGCTGCACTTCTCAGAGGCAAGTATTTGTGCAATACTCTTCAAACGTGTCCTTATTTCTTTAGTTGTGATGCTCTCATCCGCTGATGAGTGCATCGTGTTTCAAGATCTTGTGGGTGAACCTTCATGTTTAACTATTCTTCTTAAGAGATAGAATCGCGACCGGAAAATGAATCACTATGAAGAACCGAGTGTGGCTCAAATGATAAGTTTTGTTACAATGCAATTCATATCAAATTACTCGACTAGAGAGTATGAGTTGAATGAGTGATGCAATATGTGCATTTAGAATTGGTTGGTAAATTGGCCGAGCACAATGCAAGAGCTTCAGTCTAACTAAGCTAGGTCAATGGTGTGTCGAAGAGACTAGATGACCCAGAAATGTGCGCAGAGCTCATGATGAAGGCGCGTGCCTGCGGTGGGGTTGGGTTGAGGATGCGTCTCCTCTCTCCAATTGAGGCACGACTCAGTCGTGCAGTTGAGGCGGACGTTGGCTTCATGCTTCTGTGCTGTGAGCGCCTCCAGAGGAACACTTGAAGCCTCTCCTTAGGTGGGGCTGAACTTTTGACGGCTCCTTTTCCTGCTCAATTTGCCTAACCTATTTCGCACACACACCTGTTGAGATGTTTCAACTTTAGGCTCACTCGCTGAAGAATGTCTCGATAAGTCATTACCTATTGTTGAAGTATTGGAAAAGTGCCAAGGTATGATGTTTATCTGAGGCTATGTTTCTTCCTCCCTTCGTTTCACTTTATTAAGCAACAAAACCTTCCAAAGTGTCTTCCTCTTTACCAATATCTTCATGCTTATTTCTTGAAAGTTATGAAAGCTTACTATTATTTCATTGCTCTTTTTTCATTGTATTTGATTTGTCGAGACATTGCATTTGAGAGACATTTGAAATCAACCTTCGCGGTCAACGGAGTTCACTATTGCTTTTGAAATGAAGTCTTGGTTCTGGTGGATTGCGGAAGTAGCTTTGCTTGATTTGCAAAATGAGGTTGGTTCTGGAAATATGTTTGCGTGTGCTCGATATGAGTGAAGGTCACTTGTGCTGTAAGAGTCTCATGGATGCGAAGGAAATGAACTAAGCTGAGTGCAGGACGAGGAATGTAGCCGCGGCAGCGAGGAGAGTCCCTCGTGAGGTGGCCCTCGCGCTGCATGCTTCAATACTTGAGTTTGTGAACAAACAGTGGGTGCTGTGAGCTGTTCGCGGGGATTGGGGAGACTTCAATACAGTGTGTGTTAAGGCAGTACTTCTTGGTGTGACACTCTTTTCCATGGACGTGTAATAAATTTGAATATATTGTAGGTAAAAGGCACTGGCGTTTGTGAAGAGTAAGAATAACGCAACTAGACCACGTGTGTTGTCACGAGACGAGGAGGAGCGCGTGAGGCAGAGCAGAGGCAGGAGGTGAGCGGCAGGACGGCAGGTTGGTGAGGAATTATCACCGCGCTCTGGGGCCTCCGCTTGTTGCTCACCTAACGGGGGTAAACCACTCTTGTGTCTAGGGCAATGGGCGCTCCCAGGGGAATATGTCAGGTCCAGAGCAAAGGCTACGTAGACCTTCCTTTCGTTGAAATAGAAAAGGTTTTTTGTTTTCTTACAGGCCATTATTTTTCGGTTCTGTGCATTCTGTTCTTCAGCACCTATTACTTTCTTATGCAACTTTTATTCGCATGAACTTCTTTCTGAATTTATTGTTTCATTGCCCCTTGTGGATAGGTTCCGCATTCCTTCAAGTTTACATATACTAAATGTTTCCTTCTGCCTTCCTCTCTTTAAAACGTCTATGTGCGGTTAGGGAACAGCGGCCAGCGTGTGTGTGGGTCGTGCGCTAGTTGTGGGTGCATTTCACGCCCTCTTTAGTTCTGCTATTCTGTGAACTTCTCGCGGCGTTGTATCTCCTATTTGAGTTGCTCTTCACTGCAAGTCTTTTGTCCTGAAACTTCACTTCGGCTGCTCACCAGTCAACAAATGCAAGTGGACTGCGTTGAATTATTCTTTACTGACTTTAAAACTTTTCCTTGTGCGACAGCTGTGCCTAGTTTCGAGTGCAAGTAATCTCCATGTTCATTTTGGAGTGAACCTACTGCTTTTACGAGACCATTTTATAAAGGCCTAATAAACACCACAACCTTCATTTCAGTTTTGGTCTTCTTTTTATATATGTACACGCCTCATCGTTCTCATTTTATGGAATCATTTTGGTTGAAGGCTTAGCCACCCTTTGATGCCCCGTGAAGTATTGACCCTTCTGTACTCCTGACTTGGAATAAAATGAAGCTAGTTTTGTGTGAGTCTCAATTGGATATATATTTCAAAATTTGTACATGGCAAGTTTCATTGTTGGTTATCTTGATTTTAAGAGTTTGTACTTGCTCACTAAGGTTAGCCTTATTTCTGTTATATCTGTGCCAAATACCAATAATGCATAGTAATATCTTTATTTATAAGGCAATTGGCAGCTGGTGTCACGCCGTTAAGGTTCGAGCTGAGAGTTAGGTAGGCCTTCTTTTTTGTTTAAATATAACTTTTTTTTGTTAAGGACCATCTTGTTTAGCTTCACTACTGTTCTGTTTTTCAGCATCTACTACTTTATTCTTCAAATATCTTAACATCCTGTTTTTATGCGCACGAAACCCTGTGGGGAACACTCCTTGTGCATAAATTCCGCGTTCCCTTAACTCCGTATTAAATGGTGCCTTCATTCTTCATCTCTTTCAACGTCTTTGTTGTGGTAAGGGAGGCTAAAACTAACTTATGATCCAATCCATCGCGCCGTTAGGTCACCTCAGCTATAGATAGGATTTCGGTACTTCTGTGCTTCGTATCCAGTTTGCTTCTTTCCGCTTTCATGCCTTCTTTGTCTCGTTCTCATCCTTCTTTACTTGCAGTTTCTAAGGGCAGGGTGTCTCTTCGGTTCATCGGGTGTCTATCGGTTCATTAAAAGACGGTGTCTCTTCTATTTAGCTGAGGCAACCCTCCAAGGTTGTCGATACTATTGTATCTATTCTTGTATACGCATTGGTTCGTTCAGTTTCAACGAATCATTTTCATTTTAAAGTACAGTGCTTAAACTCGAAGCTGTGATGCTTCTTTTTTCAGTCATGATCATTAGTGATCTTTGAAATTTGAAATTTTCTACACTTGAGCTCAGTTTTATCATTAATATACATATATTGGTTCACTTTTTCGTTACTGACGTTAGACTCAGGCCAGAGGGGGCCGTTGGATGAGATTTACTTTATGATTGTATTGGTGCTATTAGATGGTCTTATCGATAATTGTTATAATGTACCTGTATGAAAAGGTGTATAAGGGAAATGATTGCAAATAAAGAGCATGGGGCTCACTGAGATGTGCAGGACGACTAGCATTGCCACAAACGGTGACCCCACATCGTGTTTAGTTCTGTGCACCAAACTTTACCTGTGCTTGTGTGTCTTTTTTTAATTTTCAAGTGTTCTACACTAATTTAGTGGAACTAGAGTGGCAAACATCGACTTACAGTGTGAGTGTGTGTTTTAAGTAATGTGGCATTATTTGGGCTCAGCTTTCTGATGACATTTTAAATAAGTTGTTATTAAGTACGCCAATATCATAGGGTATGACTATGGTAAAATGCCGCTCACTCGCAGCCCGCCAGGCGACTCTAGCAGTATCTGGTTCATCTCGTTCTCAAGGAAAATAAGATTTGAATTAATTTCCAAGGGAAAATTGTGTCATGTTGCGTGTCAGTGTGCTTAACCTTCTTTAAATTTAGACCCGTATCAAGTCTTGAAATATGTTTCAATATATATTCATTCACGTACTTTGTAAGTTTGTAGATGATCCACTATAACGAAAGCTGTTAATGAATGCATTGTTCAAGTGAAATTCAACCGTGCATATTATCTCTTGGTATTATTGAAATAATTTTGAACCCCTCGGGGGGATACAACTATTGTATCTATGGTAATTAGCGCTCCCAGGGGAAAAATGTGAGGGCCCGAGCTGAGAGTTAGGTAGGCCTTCTTTTTGTTGAAATAATATGTTTTTTTTTATGTTAAGGACCACCTTTTTCGGTTCACTGCTGTCCTGTTTTTCAGCACCTCTGACTTTCTACTTCATCTTTTATCTTATTTCATGAACTTCTTTCCCATCTTACTGTTTCTATGCCCTTTCTGCATAGATTCCTCATTTTCTTATCTCCATACTAAATGGTACCTTCCTCCTTCCTCTCTTCGATACGCTCTATTTTTGCAGCGGTTAGGGAGGCTTAAATTAACTTATAATCTTGACTTGAAATAATTTTGAAACCTATCTTGCAAATTAACATCATGATTTGAAAGGTGGAACCATTCGTTAGTGACCAACTTTTGTGATACTTTACATGATACAAACGTATCGGTTCATGTCGATATTTTGTTCAATTTTCTCTTTGTTGGTTTAATGCAGAATTTCATTTTGACGTTAAAACTTAAATAGTGTCAGCTGCAAGGAATGTGATCTCAATTCCTATGGTTTGTCTTATATGACAATTTTGCAACCGTGGCCACCATTCTTAAAACTAGTTGTGTCCGACGGGCGGGCGGTGTCTCGTTTGTCTGGTCTCGTGGCCAAATGTTACCTGGTAAAAGCGGTTTTGTCTTCAACATACGAAGCTTCAAACAATCCTAGCTCAAAATGGCAAGAATAGCGCTCCCATTTGAGACAAATTTTATTTTACGCTGAGTGCCATTTTATTCAGTTATCGGCAGCTTAATGAATTCTTTCACTGCAGCTGGTTAGTGGATAGGCCCGTGAGAAAGGCGGTGTATGTACTGAGAAGATCAGATGGAGTAAGTTATTCAAAAAGCGGTATGTGAGCTCCATTCTATAGAAGTGAAACCTAGCGGTGAGTGAACAAGAACAACGACGTGTGGCGTAGGCTTGCAAAACACGAGTTAGCTTGCGTTTCATGAACGCTGTCAGGCGCTAAGCCTGCAGCGCTCTCCGAGTGTGGGGGTGTGGGGTGCCGGGAGCAGCGAGGGGTGGGTAGCGCCCTCTTGTTGTTGCCTCTTGCCGCCACCTCAACGGGTTACCTCGACGTGGCCATGGCGCCTGGCCTACGAGCTAGATTGGAAACGAACCCAAATCTGGCTCTTCAAGGAGCTTCTTTGTAACCGAGCGCATTTGAATTGTTTCTGTGTCCTCATTCCAAACAACCCTTGTGAAGTGAGCATCTTAATAACAATCTGGGGCTGTAGTCGCACCAATTTTTAGGTCTCCAAGTTAGACAGCAGCAACCGAGTTTAAATTCATATTTTGATTGAACTTGGTTATTCGCACACAATTATTGTAGAATGCGAGGTATTAACGGAAACAACTGTTAATCTTTCAAAAAAGTTGGACTGGGCTCACTCATAACGCGCCCTGTGAAAATGTGGGGTACGGAACTGTGAGTTTTCAAGGACAGGCAACCAGACGTTCGTTTCGACACGAGTAGTTTTTTCCTGAAGGATGTGTCTCTTTTGAAATTTAGTCATTAGAATCTCAGAAATTTCTTCTCATTTGAGCGTTGACGCTCATTTTGGATGAGCTGCAAGACCTAAATTTGATGTAGAGGCCAAGACGGTGTCAGGTGTAACTTAGCAGGGCATGCTTATTATTTCTTCCATTATTATTTCTCCTACCTAGGCCTAAAATTGGGAGGTATAATATTTAAAAACTACGGAAAAGTTCAAGGCGATTTTTGATTCTTGTATACGTTATCGGTTCTGGCATAAATATTTTCCTGTCGCGAGTTGACATTCTCACCATTTTAATCAGGAAAAAAAATATGAGGTCTAATGTGTCTCAGAAATCTTTTTTGGTGTCTTGAGTCAAATTTTTTATTTCTGCTGTAATTTCTTAGTGGAAAAACTCTTCCTGACCAACGCCATTAGCGCATGACTGGAAACCATTTGTCTTCACTCGGATACTTGGTGAAATGACTTAATTTGTTGATTAAATTTTCAATTAGTTGAAAGGATTAGCTTCTTTTCGGTGCAAAGATGGGTTGATTTTGAACTTTCACTTCTTTCAGCAAACTTATACTTCAATAACGACGAAAGAGACGTTCTTTTCTCTGATTGTTCATTTTACACCCTAGTGGTGTCTCCACCCCTCGGGGGGATACAACTATTGTATCTATGGGAATTAGCGCTCGCAGGAGAAAAATGTGAGGGCCCGAGCTGAGAGTTAGGTAGGCCTTCTTTTTGTTGAAATAATATGTTGTTTTGTTATTTTAAGGACCAACTTTTTTTCGGTTCACTACTGTCCTGTTTTTCAGCACCTCTGACTTTCTTCTTCTACTTTTATCTTATTTCATGAACTTCTTTGCCATCTTACTGTTTCTATGCACTTTCTGCATACATTCCTCATTTTCTTATCACAACACTAAATGGTGCCTTCCTCCTTCCTCTCTTCGATACACTCTATTTTTTGCAGCGGTTAGGGAGGCTTAAACTAACTTATAATCTTAATCTTATAGTGGTGTCTCCGTCTCGAGATGTACAGGCATCTTCCTCCATCTCGAGATGCACATGGCATTGCTTGTAAACTCTTGACCTCGCAGAGAAATGTTCCGAAGTTTACAGTGAGGTCATGGCATCGCTGTCTCCTGTTCGTAATTTTCTCTTCTTGATGATATTGAAATTCTTCAAAGCTCTAGAGCTTTAAGTTAAGGGGACCGACCTTATTGTTCAAGTAGGACCATCGGTCTTCGGATCACTGCTGTCTTTAATTTTCAGGGCATAATACTTTGTTTTCAAACTTTTTTCTCTAGTCGCATAAATTTTTCTCTTACCGTTTCTTCCCAGGGGGACAATGTGAGGGCCCGAGCTGAGAGTTAGGTAGGCCTTCTTTTTGTTGAAATAAAATGTTTTTGTTATGTTAAGGACCACCTTTTTTCGGTTCACTGCTGTCCTGTTCTTCAGCTCCTACTACTTTCTTCTTCAACTTTGGTCTTGTTTCATAATCTTCTTTCCCAACTAACTGTTTCTATGCCTTTCTGCGTAGATTCCGCATTTCCTTAACTTCATACTAAATGGTGCCTTCCTCCTTCCTCTCTTTGGATCGCAATTGTTGCTGGGTAGGGAGGCTAAAACTAACGACTAATCTAATCTAATCTTACCGTTACTAATCTTAAATTATACGTTTCCTCAACTCGATGCTGGAACGCACCTTTCTCTCTATGGGACACTTATGGTTCTATGAAACGAACAAAGTAACCTAATTGTGTTTTCGAATGGAAAATAACAGCCCATAAGTATCAACTTCTCCAATAATGTCGAGCGTTTTTTGGTCTGAATGTTAGAATGATGCTGTGCGGTTCAAAAGTTCAATCTGATTCATATACAATACTTAATTGCAGCCTGTTAATAACTCAATTTTTAAGCTGTGTTAGGTTCTTGTTTAGCTATGCAAAGTGCAATATTGAGTTATACTAGTATCTGAACAAGAAATGAGAGCAACGATGAATATTGAATGACTAATGTTGAGAGCTTTCTTGACCGGCTTTCAAGTCTTTCCTTACCATTCTTATGGTTCCTTATTCCAGTTTATTGACGTGTCGTGCTCTTTAAAATTACAAGGTATGTAAGTTGCTTCAGAGATCTTGGATTTGTGGAACCTTTAACATGCCATTTTTACTCTGAAATACTTCATGTATATGCTATTTGATAAATTTTAGAAAACATGTCCAACTTCTGTAACTGTTTCTAAACGAGATCAATAGCGCATACTCCAATTAGAGGACCAATTCATGTCGAATGTGATTTTAGCTGAGGCAACCCTCCAAGGTTGTAGGTACATTCTGAAGGATTTCATTCACCTATACGACTTAGTTGAGAGTGAGTGGAATACGCAACAGGGCAATGATAAGAGGGGGTGTTGTTTGTTGTAGCGTATAATTATGCAGCTGCGAATCATACCAAAGTCCAGCGATTGCGCGTCGAGTTTCCAGTCACGCAGGCTTGCGATGGCGGCCTTCTTGTTGTGTTTCCATCGTATAGAAACAGGAGAACGTGCGGTGTTCTCAAGTCGGTTGCGCAAACCTCAGTTATTGTTTTGCTCTCAGGTTCACAGAATGTGAAGATAACTCCTGACTTCCAAGGTTTTGCTCAGACTTGGGATCTCAGAAATGAGGGATAGCCGCCGTGTAGACTTCGTAGGAAGGGAGTTGTGATGTTGATTTAAGCGGTACCTTACGATGTCATATCAGAGACGTAGTCATGAAGATAAACCCTTCCTTCGCTCATGAAAAGCGGAGCAAGTTGACGTGAGCAGTGGCAATATTGGAGCGGTACGGAAGTATTCGGTTCCTCCAGGTCGCACCTCGACTCGAGCTGCGATGGCTTGTGATGGCGGCACGCGTGCAGTGGGTCGCATTATCTTCACACGAACACAAGGGAAGCGTCTCTGTGCACGAAAGTGTGGCGCTGCTTGAGGTCTTCCGGTGCTCGCCAGTGAAAAGGAAGTGCCATTTGCGGTGGCAGGAACGTGCGACCAAGGTTAGCAGTGTGGGCTACCGTTCGCAGGGCATCGAGTGAGCTACCGCTTGTAGTTAGCTCACCCCAACTTCTCTCGGCAATGTTCCCTCTCGTATCTATCTCGTCAGTTCGATGCAGGTTTTATAGAAAGGAACCTCTCAAAGTTCACTGGTTTTGGAAAGTCAGCAGAGTATGTGTTCCTCATTACTTTTACTCGTCCATTCCAGTTGTAATCGCGCGTTCGGTGCTGGTTCAGTCATACCAAAACATATTAACAATTTTTCATAGATTCTAATTCTGTGTGAAAAAACAATCTTGAGGAAAGTTATGTCCTAAAATACTAATATACGTATTTGAATTTTTCTACACATTCGCCTACGCTCATTTTTCAAAAATTCCATACCATCTATAGAGGCTTGGTCAGCATTATGAACTAGTATCGATGCGAGGGAAAAACCATTTTAAAATTTAAATTCATAAATCTCAAATTTAGCAACTGTCAACAAATGAAATTATGAAGCGTTGCGATTAAATATGATAAAAACGAATGTGTGAAATACTTTCTCACGAATCAAGAGGCATGAACTCGATTGATTTAAGCTTGAACTTGAGCGGTTTTCGCCGGTGATAAGTGAAGTATGGTTTCATGTAAGCAACTGATTAACCTATATTTTAATATTTTTTATTTCAGCATCCTACTAGGGAAATTAATTAGAATTGTTAGTTCCTGCCCGTAAGTGGATGCATCGATTAACTTTGTACGAGAGTTGCAGCCTGATTCCGACTCTCGGTGTGTATGACGAGGACCATCTAAGATTTCTCCTTCCCGAAATTTAATTAAGTAGCAAAGTATACTTTGTTGGAATCCAAAAGTTATCACGTGCTGCCATTATTTGGCATTGTATTTAATATTGTACGATGAATTTAATTATAATCAAGAATGCGAAATGAGCATTTTGAACTCGAGTGTTATTAGTGATGCGCTCCCATCGTCGAACTCTACGCTATTTGCTGAGCTGAGGAGCTGCCATTTCTGGGGGCAATTTTGAAATCATTGCGCCCGTCATCTGAGCTCTCTACTGCTTCTGTAATAGTCGAGGTAGCACCTCACTTTTTTCATCAACGACGACCTAGTCGCCTCATATTTAGCAAGGAAAAAACGTTCTTAAATACCTTTCTTTCCCTGTGTAAGGTACTCTCAACGGCCCTTGAGCAACTTTCGCTATAGTAATTTAATCAATATAAATTTATTAACCTAAATAACGTGCTCATTGTGTACAAGACTATCATTTATTTCCCGTAGAAACGGGGTGTTGACGTTAATTCGAGTGTTATGTTGGTATTGTAAATGGTTATCCAGAACTTACTCTAGGGAGCAAATTATTTAACCGATTGTCAGCCATGTGCCTATGTTATTGAAAAAATGAAAATTCGACGCTGACCTTGTAGATCATTGATTTGAAAGTGGCCAGCAAAAAAATTTAATTTGTTAGTCTTCATCTTGCCGCGCTTCGTGCTTCAGCTTTATGCAATATCATGCTTAAGATGCCATACGTAAATTATGTGTAAGAATATCACTATAATGATTAATCGATGTTTATATAAGGTAGTTTTTGTGAGCTGAAACTGGCTATGTGATTTGAATATTAGCTACTACAATAGTCTACTAATATTTGCCATTGTTCAGACAGCATCTTTCGTCATACTATCATGATTTGATGTTCACGAAGCCTTCTATAATGAAGCCAATTTAGGGTAAAATATTGTCTACAGCTTCAACGCTATGCAGGGTAAGCTATGTATGTAGAGTTAGCTATAGAGTCCACATATTTGGCGGCTAGCCTACAGTGTTTTGCTGTGTAGGCTCGATATAACCTTTTAACTCTAATTTTCGAATTTATTTGTTAACGATATTTTGAGCCAGTAAATTCATTTTCACATTTTTATTTCGGACGAATTTGAGCTTTAAGGTTCGAAACGCGTGGAAATGCTCACTGAAGACGTGATATCTACTTCCTGTTCTGGGCCACTCATGCAAGTTGAAGATGCATATTTTTGTAGAAATTATTCCGGTTTTTATGCTCGATATGATTACCGTTTCGTAATTTTTGTTCTTCAGTATTGAACAAAGTGTACATAATAATTGAGATTTGATGTTGATTACTCATTAATTACGACACTTGTTGAATAACTTGTACATATAAACTTGTGCTAAGATTGACTACTGATAATTTGACGATGGAATCAGACTGTCTTGTGGGCTGCCTGAAACGATAGCTGCTGAATCAGCAATTCATGCAGTGAAATCCAGCGAATACTGTATTCTAGTGTTTAGTCTTAACTACTCAGTGGTCTGGTGCTCTGTAGCAAACTTGTTAATAGTAAATTAAATTCGAATGCCATTTTGATTCATGAACCCTCTTCGCACACTTCATAGTCTCACTGACGAACGATAATTTAGCGAATTGAAGGTCAACTCCTGACTATGAATTACGAACAGTACATTGACACTCCCAGAGGAAAAATGTGGGGTCCTGAGCTGAGGGTTAGGTCAACCGTTTTGATAAAAAAATTATTGGTTTTGTCAAGAACCGTCTTTTTTGTTCTCTTTTGCCCTGTTTTTCAGCGCCTTTGACTCGTCATCTTTTACCTTGATTCTTAACCTTTGTTCTCCCAATTAGTTTCCATGCGCAAGGAATCCTGTACAGGCGCACACCTTGTGCACAGATTTTGCGTTCCCTTAACTCTATCCAAAGGGGCTTCCTTCCTTGCTCTCTTTGAACATCTTTGTAATGGTAAAGGAGGCTAGAGCAAACTCGTAATCAATCAGAACTATGACATAAGAGTCAGGTGCCTGCTGTGAAAAAACTGATGCTTGTGTTAACGTGAAGCAGAACTGCTTAAAATTTCGAACAGTAGGTTTTATAAAATGGAAACTAGCTACAGAAATTAGTGTAAACCAAACATGGGTATCTCAAATGAAGGAATGCACCATTTAATATAGAGTTAAGGGAACAGCGAATCTATGCACAAGATGTATAGAAACAGTAAGTCGAGAAAGAAGTTCATGAAACGAGATAAAAGTTGAACGAAGTAGTAGGTGCTGAAAAACAGGACATGAGTGAACCGAAAAAAAATTGGTACTTCAGATAAAAAACATTCAATTAAAAAAAAGGCCTACCTAACTTTCAGCTCGGGACCGCACATTTTCCCCCTGAGGGGACACTTGAGTAACGAAAGAAGTTTGGGAAACATGATACAGGTTGAAGAAAGAAGTCTTGAATTGCGGAAGAAAGGACAGCTATGAAACGAAAAAATAAAATACGTTGCAAATAAAACCGTATTCAATTTCAACAAAAGTAAGCCCTAATTCTCAGTTCGGGACTTCGTATATTCCTCGCGGGAGCGCTAATTTCTGAAGATACAAAAGTTTTATCCCCTGAAATTATGAGAAATTGACGTTGTACACACGGAAACGTCTCATCCTTCACCAATTTCTTACGTACATATTTTCACGTCATTATTTCAAAATTTTTCGCTTGGAATTGAATCCTGTTGGTTGCATCTCTTTAATTAAATATGACTCTAATAACGACAGAACTGAACGTTCTACTCACATGGGACAAAATAGAAATTGCTATTCGCAGTCTTTTCGTACAACTTGGAACACTTTTCATCGTCGTAAGACGAACAAGCAAACCATTTCCCCAGAGAAGCCATAATTTAATGAAATTGATCAGTAAACGATATATCAAACGTACCTTTTCTCCTCGGGAGATGAACTATGGAAAATTCACTAGCGAGCGTAGAAAATAAATTGATAAAACACTAGCTATAAAGTTCATCCATATCAATCATTCAAGTCTTGTTTTAACAGTTTCGATTGAAGAGAATAATTAAAAGGACAATTTAATGCCAAACAACACTACACAGTAATGCGAGCGAACTCAGAAGCAATGAGCTCGTGCTACTGTAGTTCAGGTGCCTAATTAGAAGAGGGTTCTCTGATCAAGTTCTTTCCGTTATTATTTCCCGAAAATGTTCAAGGGACAATACATCTATTCAAGGTTTAACCTGTCTCCGTATTGTCCACTCGACAGCAGGAGTTCTTATTGATTCCACTCGACAGCAGGAGTTCTTATTGATGCGCAGCACAGCAGAGTGACCGTGGCCACGGCAGAAATGGGTTCCAGCGATTGTGAGAAACTGAATAGTTCCAGCAGCAGCACCAGAACGCAAAATGTAAGTAACTCTGTTGACACAGCTCGATACGTCAGACAAAAGTATTTTAAACGAGTATAAAAAGAGTTTCAAGTATATAAAGAGACTCTTCCTTATGAAAACTGCATTATAATAGCGAACCGGAAAAAAATTCATTGTGGCAAAAAAATACGCATCAATACTAATCATAAAAAATAGATTGAATTCTCTTATGAGCGGAATACGTCTCTTCTATTCATCAAGGTTGGTATTGGGCAGATTGAAGAAATTATCTCCTTTAAGTTCGTGTACATCACCTTAAAAAACGCACTCATTCTTGACTGTCGATTACTCGTACTTTATACATTTAGGAACGGTCGTTTACCATACTAACAATACGGAATAAAAGCTAAGCGAAGAACCAAATAAAAATAAATTCAATTCGCTCTGAACTTTTCAAAACGAGCCGTAAGAGCAACGTAAAAGTAGAAAACTATCTCCACACCATTTATTCAAAAGTGTGAAAATACTTGAGCGTCTATACGTTCATAACCTCTCCATACGTAATTACCTGGATTAAACGATGAATAACGAGTGCAGCAAAGATTTTGAACAATCATTATCTGCATATAATGGTCATAAAGATCATATACCCCAAAATTAAAGTAAATCTGCACTTTTTTATTATTCAAACACACGATCTCAAAACTTTTTACTTGTATTGAAAATTAACATTTGGAATTTGTTCACTGTTGAAGTGTGTGAAAAAATATGCATTAGATTGAATGCTAGGTTAAGGCTCCGTAACTGCAACAAAGGCGTTCCAAAGAGGGGAAGAAGAAAAGTACTATTCAGCATGAACTTTGGTAAACGCGGAATCTATGCACAAGGTGCATAGATACAGTAAATTGAGAAAGAAGTTTATGAAACGAAATTAAAGTAGAAAAAGAAAGTAGCAGGTGCTGGAAAACAGGACAGCCGTTGAACTGAGAAAAAAACAGCCGTAAACCGAGAAAATGGTCCGGAACAAAAAAAACTTTATTTGAACAGAAGGAAGACATACCTAATCTTTAGTTCGGGACCTCACATATTCCTCCTGGGAGCGCTGATTCCCATAGATACACTCAGTTGTCTCCCCCCCTCCGAGGGAGAAAAATATTATTTTACCTCTTTTAACTTCCCCTAACTATAAGATCTTCAGAGAGCGAAGTGAAGGGACCATTTAGAAAACTCGGGTCCCTATTGCTCAACTGCAGAAAACGGAATCTTTGCACAAAGTTTCTTCTAACACAGGATACTCTATACGTAGAGAGAAATTGAAAGACGCAAGTCCTGAAGGCCCATCTATAGTTGAGGCAAGCTAGCAATATCGCCTCTAGGGACGCCAGCTCCCATGGCACAGGATAGACAAACCCAACAAAATCTAAGTATCTTGCGCTCCCAGAGAGGATTCGGGAAAAAGAAAACACACCTATGTTTTTTCAGAGAACAGAAAAACTCACCTGAATCACCAAGTAACCCCAAGCCTTATCAACCTTCACGACAAAGACGGTCTTAATTCAAAGTCTTCTTTCACTTCAATTTCAATTTTTCATCCATAATATTAGTTTTCAATTCATTTTGAACCGAATCATGTCGACTTAGCGTTACAAAACCAAATTTGCCAAAACTAAATTTCTCAATAGTTATTGATAGAAGGAGTACAATGTACAAGAATTGAAGTGCAATGATAGAAGTACCTTGATAAAATGAGGAATAATTCAAACATTGCTAAAAAGCTGCATTTTCGTAGCGAAAAAGCTTGAAAAATCGTGAAAAAATTCATACGAACCCTCTCAACCAGACGAGACTCTCAACGCACGAAAAATATTAAGGAGGAATTCGCGCCACTATGCTCCAAAATTGGCCACAGAAGCAAGAGTTAGTCTGACTTCAATGCGTCGACTCCTAAAAGATGATCTCAAGGTGTATCCTCACAAAATTCAGGAAGGGTTTGAACTTTTGCGCACTCATGAACGTGTGAAATTCGACAGAAGTCGATGTATTATCTCCTAGGAACAAGACACGCTGCCCAATTTCGTTTTCACGAACGAAAAAATCTTGTTTTCATCAAAGTCTAACCCAAGGAAATAATAAATTTTGGGGTAGAGATGGATTACAGAAGGGCAGAAAAAGTGAAATGACGCCAGGATCCACTGTCTGAGATAGTCTGGGGTGCAATACTATGAGGTCTCCTCTCGTTTTTGTTTCTTCGAGAGTCAAACTTTAACGGCGGGCGTTACATTTCAGAATTGGTAGCAGAACTGCTTCCTTGGGCACGTGAACACTTCGGTGGCGCAACTCGGACCCTCTGCATGACTCTGCTCCATCGCATGGCTCGAAAATGACAACGCAGGATTGAGGCTCACATTCTAGGATTCACAAAGAAAGAAGAATGGCACTCGAGGAGCCCGGATTCGAACCCGCTACACTTTTTCTATGTGGTTCACATCAAGCAGAGTAATATCTGCAAACCTTCTCGTCAATCGCTTTATAGCTCGAAGTTTAGCCCATTTGTGAATTACACTCATGATAAGTCAAAGACCAGTAGAAAGATTAGATAACCTAGTTTAAGCCTTACTAACAACAACAAATGTGTTCCAAAGAAGAGGAAAAATGTAGGAACCATTCAGTATGAAGTTAACAGAACGCAGAATTTTTGTATAAAGTTTATCCTCACACCTTGCTCATAGTTACAGTAAATTACGATGGAAGTTTATGAAATAGATTAAAATTAAAGATGGTAATAGGTGCCGAAAAATCGGACAGTACAAAACCAAAAAAGATGGTCTTTAACGAAACAAAAACCATTCTATTCCAATATAAAAAAGCCTACCTAATTTTTAGCTTAGGCCTCACATTTTCTCCTAGGAGCCTTAATTTTAGAACCAGCTGAAATCTTGAAAACTACTACATATTTTGAATGAATAGGCTTTTTCAAACTAAAGTTTAATCATCTGTCATGAAGAAGAAAAACAATTACTACCAAATAAATAAAACTCGAAAATCTAATTCTACGTAACTGAGCGTCTTGCCAGCTAAACAAAATTACAAGACTAGTAAATCAAAAAACAGAAAAGCCATTTACAACGAAAATTAGGTTAAAGAAACTAAGATTCAGTGATGAGTCATACCTTCTTCCTGCTGGTAACCTGAAAATATTTTGCCTCAAAATAACCTCAAAAGGAAAAGTGTATTTTCCTGAAGAAATTATCATTCAATTTCGCTTAATGAGCAATCCCATTTGCCACTAATATTCTCACTACAACTCTAGAAGATATACAGCTATAAGATATATACATTCGTGAGTAATAAGTGTTGTATTTCTAAGCTCACTTCTGAGCAGGACAAAACCAAGCTTTACCGTTTTTCAGTTAACGCATCGACAGGATCATAGCCGAACTGCAGCTTCTTATTGTATTCTTCCCTCATTCTTCTCCTGTCGAAGTGTTTGACCCACGTGGCCGGGCAGGCGTCCTCAAACCGCTGTCGTAAGCTGGAACACGTCTTCTCGTCTGCAAGAGCGATCACTCACATCACCTCCAATTTGTTCTCTTTCTTGCCTTACTCAGTAGATTTCCTTGAATATTTAACAAGCGCGTAATCATTATAAAATATCTACATATCTACAATTACCCTATCTTAAATTATACAGAAAACTTTGTAATAGGCTTTACAATATTTTGAAAAAAAGAAATACGTCACCTGCTCAATAGTTTTATGATCTATTGGAGTTAAGAAGAATATTACATATATCACGTGTGCATTATTTTACCAACAACCAAGCCAAAAAGATAATTAAAATTAAATACATGAAGTGAGCATTAGCTTTACGCATAACTAGAGCTAAGCAGATATTGAATGCTTCGTGCGCGCATTACTTCAACGCACCATTGGAGCTAAGCGCTAAATTCCAGTTGGAGGGTCAAAAATTTATTAGTTACTTGCCAATATATAGCTTTTATTTTATTTACATCACTTCTTTAGATTTTTAGATCTAGAGCTTCTACTGAATAAAAAAACTCAAACATGATAGAAAACATATGAAAATCGTAGTTATCAACGAAACTTGAAGAGCTGCATACTCTGATGATAAAATATAAATTCAGTAATACTCGGGAGTAGAGTTTCTATGAGCAGCTACAACTGCCACCAGATGTTTTTATGAAGTGAAACTAGGGTCTAGTACAAGTCTTAAGAGATTCCTCGCGCTGTTCAAGAGACTTCTCCTAATTTTACCTGATTAAATTGCTGCTTGTTGCCAATTGGATTCAGATTCGGAGTGTGACGGCCAGTCCAAAACTCTAATTCTCTCGTCTCGCAGCCAATCTCATGCGTGTTTAGGTTCCTAATAATACTTCAATACTTTAATTCAAACCAATAATAATACTTCAAAACCTATGTACTCTTTTTCAATCGACGCATTTGAACGGAAAGTGTTCGGATAAAACTTTGAAAAAAGTGTTCGAGCTTATAGTTTCATTTGGCACTCACAGTCGCCCACGCCCTGAAGGAGAGAGAAAACCCCCAGAACCTGACGCGGCGCCTCTCGGTCGGGGCCATTTGCTGGCACGCGCCTACGGCGCCGCCCTCAGTTCTCTTCCACTCCTAACCAAATAGGTCAATTGGGATGTCGTATCACCGCAGATTTGATTCCCATTCATTGAGTTATTTGAGACCTGTCTAATCATAACAAAGACGGTTCAAAGAGAGGAAGGTACCATCCAGCATGGGGATAAGGAATGTGGAACCCATGCAGAGGGTGTATTGTCCCACACAAGATCCCCTGCGCATTGAAACAGTAATGTAAGAAATAAGTTCAAGAAACGGGATTAAATTTAAAGTTGTAGGTTCCAGGAAACTAGAAAGTAGCGAAAAGAAAAAAAGATGTTCTTTAACAAAACAAAAAATCAGTTCTATTTCAACAAAAGTGAGGTTCAGACTTGAAAATTACCCAAGTTTGGACCGCACATCTTCTTCCTGGGAGTGCTAATTACCAGAGATATAGGAGTTGTATCTCTCTAATAGGCCACCTTACCACATATTATTGGCTTAGGATAGGTGATGTTGGGTTAGGATAGGAGATGTTGGGTTAGGATAGGAGATGTTGGGTTAGGATAGGTGATGTTGGGTAGGATAGGTGATGTTGGGTAGGATAGGCGATGTTGGGTAGGATAGGCGACGTTGGGTTGGGATAGGTGATGTTGGGTTAGGATAGGTGATGTTGGGTTAGGATAGGTGATGGTGGGTTAGGATAGGTTATTTTGGAATTACTTCATGGGTCCAATTGGGTTTGCAATAATATTGACCAAGGAATTTGCACAGGTCCTGCTACTTTCAACTGAGGCATTAAGGGTGTGCAATTGATGCATCATTACATACAATGGCCATGCAGGATATAAATAAGAATAAATTTAGATTGACAAGTTAGTTCAAGTCCCCTAACTGCAACAAAGGCACTCCGAGAAGAGGACATATCAGTACACCGTTTGGTACGGAGTAACACAACGTGGAATGCATGAACAAAGTACGTTCATACACAAGCTCTCCTGCACACAGAAACATCAAGTCAAGAAGAAAGGTTAGTTAACAAGATAAAAGTTGAAGAAGAATGTTAAAAAGGGCTCAAATAAAGACAACAGTGAACTGAAAAAAAGATATTTTGTAACAAAACAGACAACCTATTTTATTTAAACAAATAAAAGCACTTCTAGATGTTGAAAATATTAACAGCATTAGAACTCCCATTTTCCCTCAAGAAGTGCTAATTAAATAAATATAATAGTTGCATCCCTATGAGAGGACAATAATAATATATATATTTAAAGCGTTTACATACTTTAGAAAAGGTTGGCAACAATTTTCTTGATAGAAGAATATGACATTGCCAGCAAAAATTCACCAATGGAAATGTGGCAAATAAAATGAAACAGAAAAACTAAATTACTGCAAAGGTCAAGTTAAAAAGTCTTATCCATCAATGAAGACGTTTTCAATGGAAGGAAACAGATAAACTCAATTAAAGTGGAAATCACAACAAGTCAAGAAAGTCTTCTTCATCAATGAAAATATTTTCTATTCATGCAAAGACAGAAAAACTCAACGGAAGCGGAGATCAAGCAAAGGAAATTTTGTACAATGAGAACAGTTCCAACACAAGGAAACAGAGATAAAATCATTGTAATGGAAGGCCAAGTAAAGAAAATCTTGTAAATGCATTAGCTAATTTAGAAATGATAGATAAGAAAATTTATTACATTAGCAGGGCCCATAAAAATTCTACAGTCTATATCATTGGAAACCTATGTGGACCCATGAAATAATTTCAAATAACCTATCCTAGCTCAATATAAACTATCCTAACCTAACCCATGCTGGCATTACATAACCTATTCTAGGCTGATTTGTAACAACAGCCAATCAAAACTAAGCTACTGCTTGAAGCTCAAAGTGTTATGTGTGCAACGATGAAGCTAAGGAATGTAATCTTCAAGAATAAAAGTTTATAATCAAGCAGTAGCATAGATACTGCAATGGTCTTTGTATTTATTGATGAAGGGTGGAAAGCATAATGGTTGGACTTTCTAAGCAAGGAACAAGTAGAATTATTATATGACAGATAAAGATGATTGGATAATACATTATATGGACAAAGATGTTTGGATAATACAATATATGTATAGAGAAAAAAATTGTTTATTTCAAATAAAGATGATACAAACAGCTCATTATCGGTTTTTATAATATCTTGAGGTAAAGTTTCTTAGTTGATAGTCACTAGTCAAAACATATGATTGAGGGCAATGTATTCCTATTCTTGTTTAATCTAGATTTGATAATATAAGTAACTACAATTAAAAAAAAGACATAAATTGGTATATCGTTGAAAACACTTTTTAGTGCACTTGCATTGGAATACAAGTTCAAGGACTTGCATTATAAGGAATTATTTTTGAAAGTAAAATGGGTGGATTAAAATAGTTCTGCATCTAAGGCAACGAGGTTGACATTCAGAACTATATTTTCACTCCTATGTATCAACTAGTATGCCAATCGAGGGACTTGGAGAGAATATTTTTTATTACGGCATGAATCTATATTTCCAGGCTAATAATAGTGGCACAAAACAGTCTACCTGAGCCAGAAACATGAAAAGGATTGTTTCACAACAGCGACCAAGGCATGTACAACATAAGTGGAGTGATACGTGGAATTAAGCACATAGATAGGGCTGTCATAATATGATATACTCAAGAGCATAAGAAATGATATGATAAATTGCACCACACAAGGCTAACAAGAACATTTTAGGATGTGAATAAGAGATGAAAACATTGATCTCCTTTAATGTTAACACATTAGAAAAAGTTACAATATTTTTTGAAATGTCATGAAGCAAATGTCTTTAATTGATAAACATACATGGGTGTCATGATAGTTCAGTTCAATGCTTGTACAAAGACAGAGAGAATTGATTAATTATAGATCAGTTTTAGCCTCCCTTTACCACAACAAAGAAGTTCAAAGAGAGGAAGGATGCAGGCACCATTTAGCATGGAGTTAAGGGAACACAGAATCTACGCACAAGGTGGGTTTCTGCACACGATCTCTGGTGCACAGAAGCAGTCAGTTAGGGAGGAAGGTTATGAAACAAGATAAAAGTCTAAGAAGAAAGTCAGAGGTGCTGAAAAACAAGACAGTAGTGAACTGAAAAAAGATAGCAACAAACCAAAAAACATTTTATTTCAACAAAAAGAAGGCTAATTCCCATAGATACAATAGTTGTATTCCCCCCGAGGAAAAAAGACGGAGAGAAAATAAAGATAAAAGTGTATCCTATAGCTAGTTATTTGAAGTTGAATAGTGTTTGTTAATTCATGGAAGCAATGAAGATAATGAACTTTGTGGGGTGAAACACTTGATAGTTCACACACACATTTAGAACAAGCTGGATTTTGTGACATCAGGGAATAATATTGGAATTGCTTCTTGTAGAAGATATTCAAGAATATCATTTCAAGCAAGCGTAAAAAAATAAATTAAAGGCAAGTTGACTACTTAAAAGAGCCTGTTTTAACTTACACATCAAATCTATAAGATTTCTCATTCAAATGCTTGACAATAACATAGGAAGAAAATTGAAAAAAATATGGTGTTTATGGTACATGTGCAAGTTGCTGGATTAAAAATTTTGCAGAAACTGCTGTGTGTAAATGTATGAATATACATAGATACTATGATACAAGTATGAAATAACAAATTTTGTTTTTTCTAATTAAATATTTTAATTAACACAAAAGTCATTAGTTGATAAGCTATGAGATGGTTGGATAATACATTATATAGAAAAAGATGGTTGCATAATATATAAAAATATCTTACAAAAAATAAAAATGGTCACAGCTGGAATTTCAAACCTATTCAAGTTTTCACGGATTGAGACTAAGATACGGCAGGCTTAAATCTTTCCTAATCTCAATTTAGACATTGGAAAAACTTGTAACATTCAACCAGTAAAATTATTGCCAGAAATATCAACAAAACAAATGAACCAATACAAAAATTTGAAGGCATGGCAAGTCCAAGTGTGGAAGGCAAGAAGCAACATTTTGAGATCAAGATTATGTGTAAAGCCTGTGTAAGCTCCACAGATAATTGAATGCAATCATGCAAATGACCATGAACCATCATATGTGATAAAAGCAATACTTATGCATTTCCACACTCAGTCAAATCTAACACAAATGAGAGCCAAACTTCATGACAGCCAACAAGTATGAAAAATATTTCAAATTTATCAGCTTCTAAGTATGTACAATTCAAGTTATAATATTTACTAAACTTGACATGGATGAGAAATTACTAAAAGTAATGCAGAATGCAACATGAGCAACATTAAGAAGCTAGGCTGCCTCTCAAAAAATAAGTTTAATTTTACAGAGCTTGTTCAGAGAATCAGCAAATAGGGAATAATTCAGTAGTGTTCTTTTAGTAGAGCAAAGGTGGTTAAATTTATTATCCATGACATGAAAGAGCAGTTGTTCATTCCAGAAATTTTTCATTTCAGGACAAATAACTCACAAAACCATTTTATAAATTATTTAGAAAGTTGTATTCTCTATCCTGCTAAACTACATAACTTACAAAACTGTCGAAGAATTTTGTCAAGCTAAATTTGGAATCTACATAGGTACACAAGGTAAAATAAAATGGAAATGGAAAAAATTATTTCATTCTTTCAACTTGAAGTTCATGATCTCATAATTTGAAAATGTAATTGAAGATAAATGTCATCATTACTACAAAATCAATAAAGAATTTCTCCAATTTAACAACTATTTTATGCACCAGAAGTCAACTCATGAAATGATTCAGAGTGCTGGAAAATTCTTTTCATGAAAGCTGTAAGCTACATGAATTGCAGTATTAGGAAGAATGAGAAGGTAATACATATTAATAAATATCAGATGGAATATCATTAATACACACACCTGATCATAACATTTTAATTAAGACTAGACTAATCTGAGGAGACCAAATCAGAACCTCATCACTCTGAAATAGATCTCTAAAAACAGAAACCCAGCTTATTCATTTATACTGCAGCTGAAAAATAATTGAAATTCTGCTCACAATGTCTACTCACACAAAAGAAGGTAAACATTTCATATTAATTACAGATGTATACAATTTTTCTTTTATGGCCAAACAGCTCAAATACAAACATTTTATCATTTTCTGTTACCTTTCAGGACTGTAGTAAAAAAGACCAGACCCATCTTGATTTTAATTATAAAAAATGTCTTTTAACAAAATGTCAGGATTCATTATACACCAAAAGACTGAAAGCAAGAAAGCTTGCGAGAGTGAAAGATATGAGGCGCGAACTATTACACACACAAAGATACCCAGTTTGCAGCTGAATGTCATGGAGAGTGGACTGTTACATAGACCAGCAGTACAAGCATGAGTTTGTAATGTTTAGTTTTATTCCTATTTCATCCTATTGCTTTGAAACATGTAATCTGTCACTGTGCTTTGGATCTTTTGAGTTCCAAAGGCACAGTACAGCATAAAATTCGGATATCAGGTGTTCAGTCTACGCTAAAGGATTTGAGCCCCGCACCTCTCTTGTCATCTCAACACGCACTGTCAGAGGCTTCAAGCTGCTGCTCTTGAGCGTGAATCCTTCTTTGAGCTGCTTTTTGGCTCACTTTTAGCGTGTGCACTCCCATAGCAATCCGTGTTAATCAATTCAAGCTCGCTTGCTTTCTCGCTCCCAAGTTTTTTTGGTGTGCGGGCACCGTTAGATTAGATATTAGCTCAAGCCTCCCTTACCATAACAAAGGTGATCCAAAGATTGGAAAGAGCAAGGCACCATTTACTATGGCTTCAAGAGAATGCAGTGTCTATGCACAAGGGGCATACAAATAGAAAGTTGAAAAAGAATTTCATAAAATGTAATAAAAGTTGAAGAAAAAAAGTAGTACATACTGAAAACAGGATAGCAGTGGACCAAAAAAGATGGTCTGTAACAAAAAACTACTTTATTTCCATAAAAGGAAGGCCACCTAACATTTACCTCATGAATTTAAAAAGGGCAGGATTCTGTGAGTTATTAATAAAATTTATAAGCACTAATATGTAAGTTATTAATAAAATTTATAAGCACTAATATGTAAGTTATTAATAAATTAGCATTAAAATAACACATCTTTAAAATTCCTTTTCATTTAAACAATCCTTCAAAAGGATATATACCTTGTGCATAGGCTTAGCATTTCCTCAAGTTTATATAAAATGATACATTCCTCCTTCCTCTTTAGAAAGCCTATGTTGCAGTTTGGAAGGCCTAAACTAAAATCTAATCTCAATACCTTTAACGCCCACATTTTTATACTCATATTACCGTTATGACAACCACTATCACTAAACCGACACTGGCATTAGGTAGTCACTGTTATCAAGATGGGGAAGGAACTGCCACTTGGCAGTGAAGTTTAAAGGTCATATTAGTGAACAAATTGAATAAGAAATACAATATATTATTGCTATTTTTGAAATAGGACCAAATAGTCCAGTTGGGCATTAAAGGGTTAAAGATACTCTTTCCATTTTTCAATGAACTTTTCTAATCTGTAATTTGGTAGTTTTCTGTGTCTCTCTTGTTTTTCTCTTCATCTAAGCCACATTAGCAAAAGATTTTTGATTTGTTTATTCTTCAAGGGAATTAAAAGAGAAGTTGAGAGAGCAGGAAAAAATTTGAACTATCAAGGCACTTTTCTTTCAAAAGCTAACAATGCTTGATGCCACCTTGCTTTGTTCAATTATCAAGCCATTAATTCAGCAAAAAACCTTCATACACGCACCTTCAATTCAAATTTCTTGAATTGAACTCCCAGGCATTACAAAGAGTTTAAATTTTTTCAATGGTCTACCACCATTTACAAGAATTATTTTCCCAATTTTTAAGCTTTTCCATATCTTTGCATGCAAAAAAGCAGCTAGAATGAAGTGTAAGTTGACATTTCAGCACTTCTGAAAAATGATACAGCTAAAACAACCAAGTTGACCTAGTAAAATCATTTATGTAAACCATTTTTGACGTTCCAAGAGCACAGGGCCAGTTTATTTCTCTAGAACTCAAAGCAAAACTTTGTGGCTGTGAGCGGTTCAAATGAGTTAGCCCTCTTTTAGGTCCCTCCATGTGGGCACAATACAATATACACATTTTGCTGACAATACCTTACAAAATAACTTACCTTTTTCATCAAGGCAAGCAAAATACTCATCCCTGGAGCCCCAGCACTGGTACCTGGCTTCTTTGTTAGGAAAAGCACGATGCTTCTCATCAGCTGATCTAGGCATTTTTATTTTCTCTGCTTTGAATTTGTTTGAAAAGATCTTCAAGAGGAGAACAATCTGCAATACAAAATCCCAACTTTATTTCTGATATAATAAATTTTCTGTAAGCTTTGAATATTTGGGTATTAAGAACCTTAAATATGAACATAGCAATTTATGACCAGAAATTATAGTAAAAAAATTAATCTACACTACAAAAAATTACAAATGCCTCAAGGTGAGAATAAATTTTTCGCAAAATTTCAAATTTAACTTTTACTGCACAATTTTTCAGAAAAAGTAGGCTATCTACTTTGTCCCCACTAAAAAAACCAGGAAAAATTATAACTCAGTAGAAAAGTTCTCAAGTTCTAATTGGTACATGCTAAAAATTTTTTGATCATAATTTAGATGCATTCTTATCTGAGCAACCAGTGAAATAACTGAACTAAGCTCATTTGACCAGCTACTATTATGGAAGCATCTTTTGAAAGTACATGTGAATGTAAATGGTATGTAAATTTATAGGCAGAAAATGTGAAGGTGCTGAGATGATGTATTCAATTGTTTTAGTGTATAACAGTTTCATTCACAATATTCCTGTGAAGGTGAATTTAGCTATAAAAATAACTGCAAAATAAATCAGAGTTATGACAGCTATTTTACATACATATATAAATTATATATTTTCAATTTTTTCTTTTCGTCGGAAATCTCACATATATGATAAAAATGAGAACCAATGTTAATTAAATTTTTATTTGCAAACATTTTGGAAGATTTTATTACCAGAGCAGAAACATAAATGAAAATCAATTTTATAAAATAAACAGAATATTCAATAAAATAAGTAAAGAAACATCTATAAAAACTTGTATCGTAACACTCATTCAAAAGCAATAGAACAACTGACACCACGGTATGCTGACACATAACCTCATTGGGTACCAAGGCCATCTACACTATCCAACTTTTTGTCAATCACAAACACACCAAAACACAACAAAAACCGAAACTTTTCTGAATTGTGTCCAGACTACGCTTCACCTTCAGTCTGGAACTTCAGCTTCAGTACAGTAGGAGTTAGTTTTTATTTTAATTAATTTTAAAAATCATCAATTAAATCTAAGCCTATTGGTATCCGATGTTATTACTAAATAAGTATTGTACATAATACAGAGTAATTTTAGTAAATACAATATCCCTGCATGCAGTCTAACAATTTATTGTATTTGCTAGAAAAAAAAAATTACGTAAATTGATTTAATAAAAAAAATTAGGAACTGAGCAATAACACCATCCACAATACATAAACTAGAGAGTGCTGTTTCTGCTAAAGTTTATGTTTGGAGTTTTCCAACAGTTTAGAAACTTGAACTTGAAGTTGAGGGTCGAAAGCATTGGGACCTTTGTAACAGCCTATAATTCCCTCCACAATACTTACAATATTCACATAAAGAGTTCAGCACCTGTGTAGGCTGTGTACCAGACATGTCCAATAAACTAATCAGGATCTACCAATTCTTGTCATAGATTGCCATTGGACGGCATCACTGGAGTAAACCAGTAAGTCAAAACACCATCCCCTGGCATGGTGGGTCACTCATTCCAGTCACTGTCTCTTACTCCAGGCACATACAAGAAAATTTTTACAGCATCAATGATACTCAAATAACATTTTGATGCAATCCAGCAAGAGAGCTCATACCACAATCATCTTCAGCACATCTGGTATAACACTCATTCTCTCCATACTACTCAAACACCACATTCATGAAACTCGCTCTCTTTTGCTCATACTAATTACGTTCCAGCACAAAATGTTCAATTATTTCCTCCACTCCCCTATCCCACTGCTGATATAATCTATTATTATTCTCATTACACCTCCAGCGTGTCTATTCACACTCAATGCCTTACACCTCACAGCAAACAAGAGTTGACTTCCAAAACTACCATCATAGAACATCTCACACTTAGATACTTCCTTTTGCAAATACCAGTTAAGTGTAGGCACCCACTTATTCAATCCATACTCTTTTGTTCACCTGTCAATCTCTTTTTTCCACCTCTTGCAGTCCCACTCAGGCCCTTGACCTCCAACATTTATTGAACTCCAGTCATACACAGGTCTCCCAATTCTAACATGAATAATAGATTAGATTATTAGTTAGTTTAAGCCTCCCTATCCTCAACAAATGAGATCCAAAGAGAGGAAGGAAGAAGGCACCATTTAGTATGGAGTTAAGGGAACATGGAATCTATCAGAAAGGGCACAGAAACAGTAAGATGAGAACGAAGTTCATGAAACAAAAACAAAGTTGAAGAAGAAAGTAGGTGCTGAAAAAACAGGACAGCAGTGAACCACAAAAAGATGGTCCGTATAAAACAAAAACCTATGTTATTTTAACAAAAAAAAGCCTTCCTAACCTTTAGCTCAGGCCCTCACATTTTCCCCCTGGGAGTGCTAATTCCCATAGATACAATAGTTGTATCCCCCTGAGGGGAGGGGAGACAAGAGTACAGCCCTGTCTTACTCCTCTAATACTCCTCACTTGCCCTGTTTCCAAATCTCCTAACCTGTAGCTAGAACTTGTGTTCTCATACAGAATTTGTACAATGTACACGATCTTTCTGCTAAATCCAATTTTTCTCAAAATTTGAAACAGCCTAACTCGACCCACTTGGTCATATGCTTTTTCAACAACCAGAAAGGCTAAATATGCCTTCTTATCATCCTTCCTCATTTGCGCAATTATTTCACTCTCTACCTACAGATTATCCTTGAATGTCTATCTTGCCTAAACCCATTCTGTTCTTCACCTAAGACTCCTAGTTCTTCTACTTAATGTTTCATTCTATCATTCAAAATACCACAAAATATCTTACATACAGTGTCAGCCAGGGCAATTGGTTGGTAATTTTTAAGTTCTTTCATACTCTTATGCCCACTCTTAAAGCCCTATTACATAGGGCAACACTTTGCCTTGACTACAGCAACTGAAATCACGCAACTTGTGGGTGTGCTATCAGACAAGGCAACCAGTATGGCGTTGCCGATTGCAGAGGTAGTTTGTAGCTCACAGTGACTGCAGCATGTGACTTCTTCATTTCATCATTAAATGAAGAGCATTAAGAACCTATACAAAACTTAGATCCTGTTTTACGCTTTTGAGTGTCCTTGCATTATTTATTATCTTTATTCTCTAAAAATGGAGGAGGAGATTGAAAGATCATACAAATATTGATTCAAGATAATTCTTTTGGTGTATTATTACCTTCTATGAAAATAAGCTTAAATTTTTGAAAATCAAAATGAAATGCACCGTATCAAAAACATCTTAATATTGTAATCAATTTTAAAATCTTTTTTCCAGCTTATATTTGCATATCAATATAATTATTTGTGTTTTTATACCACACAGAAATAAACATAAGAAACAGCAAATTACTTAATTAACACTTTGACTGCAGCAACTAAATGTTAAATTCAACACCAAACTCAAATTTTGGTCAATATTGAGTTTAAGGCAAGCGTACCCCTTTAGGAAGATTTTCTTTAAAATTGAACCTAGAGCTATGAAATTTGGTATAATGATAGAAAATGCAATTCTGAATCATTTGCGTTCAATGAAAAATGTGATTTTCTGTAAAGAAAACGAGATATTCATAGAAAACGAGATTTTAGAGGGGGGGGAGGGGTTTCAAAATGCAGCTCCTCCAACAGTTTTTGAGTATAAGTGATGATTTTAGTTTCATTGGAAGCAAAAATACTTGCACTTTCCAAAAACTCAAATGTAATTATCAAACTCTTAGTTTGAAATGAAAAAATATAAAAATTTTGAAGTCATGCTTTTTTTTGTAAAATTTGGTACTTAATGACATCACATCTTTTGATGGAGAATGAATTTTGAATTTTCATTCAAGTTTTTGGAATGCCCACGTTTTTTCGCATCCAATGATACCAAAAACATTACTGTAGCTTAAAAACTGTAGGAGGAGATGCATTTTGAAACCCAAAGTCCGAATTATTCAGTATAAGGTAAACAAAGATATGTAAACAATTTTAATCAAAATTTTTGACAAGTTTTGGTTCAGGTTAGAGCCCTGAAATCATTATACAGTAGTAAAAACACATAGAAGATGAGATAGCATTATTATTATTATTATTATTATTATTATTATTATATAAAGTTTTAGCCTCCCTTAACCACGACAAAGATGTTCCAAGAGAGGAAAAAGGAAGGCACCATTTAGTATGGTTTTGAGGGAACCTGGAATCTATGCACAAGGTGCACAGAAACAGTAAGCTAGGAAAGAAGTTCATGAAACAAGAAAAAAGTTGAAGAAGAAAGTAGTAGGTGCTGAAAAACAGGACAGCAGTGAACCGAAAAAAGATGGTCCGTAACAAAACAAAAACCTATTTTATTACAACAAAAAGGAAGCCTACCTAACCTTTAGCTCGGGCCCACACATGGTTCCCCTGGGAGCGCTAATTCCCATAGATACAATACTTGTATCCCCCTGAGGGGAGATGAGATAGCAATGATGCGCCATGAAGAAAATGCCAAGGGGAGGTGTAACATGACAAAATACCACTTCCCCCTCCCCTCTCCCCTATACTTTAAACCCCCGTAGCGGGCGAACGAGTGAACATACGAACCGAATTTTTTCATAGGATGTACACGACATCTTACCCTTCCTATAACAGTTAAAAAATCAATACCTCTAGAAAATTCTATATTCTGGGGGTACGCTTGCCTTAATGTTGTCAACGATTTTAATAACTTCGTTGCCAAGAATCAATAAAGGAACACAGTTGAAAACGTTTTACATGAATGACATTCTGCTCGCTGATGCATTATTTTCAAGTTATTCAACTTTGAAGTTAAAGGAGCATTGTTCATGAACTGTCTTTCGTGCGCCAAAGGACAGGATGTTCCAACAACACAGCAAGCGCACCAAGCAGAATTTAATTAACAGCAGCTAACCCCCTACCACAAACAAAAATTGGTTGGGTAGTGAGGGGGAGCCATATTTCTTCTGGTGAAAATTATAAATAAAGGTTCTAACCCACGCATTAGGTTGACGTACGCAATTGTGTTTACAACAGCTCCAAGATATCGGCCCCCGGTACGGTTGCCGCCATCTTGGAGCTGATGTAAACGGACGTCACCCTAATGGGTGGGTTAGAACCTTTATTTATAATTTTCACTAGAAGAACTGTGGCTCCCCCTCATGACCCAACCTGTTTACGTTTTTTAATAGGGGGTTAGCTTCCGTTATTAATTAAATTCCGCTTGGCGCCCTCGCTTCCTTTGGCGCCCTCGCTTCCTTTGGCGCCCTTGCTTCCTTTGGCGCGCTCGCTTCCTTTGGCACGCTGCTCGCTTCTTTTGGCACGCAAAAGCCAACTTCAAAGTTGAATAATCTGAAAAAACCGCATCAGCGAGCAGAATGTCATTCATGTAAAACGTCTTAAAATCTTTCACATTACCTATCTACGGAAATAAAATTATTAAAATCGTTGACAACATCAAACTCAATATTGACCCAAATTTTTAGTCAATTGAAGTAAGCTATTTGCAAAATACCACGCATGAACTGGATTATGCCTTCATTTAACTTTAATTGAATATTTATGATAATTGAGTTTGCAACTACTAGTCGGTCAGAAGCATTATGAAAATTACCTCCGTGTACCTCCGGTGGTGCTCGTTGCAGTCGAAATGTTATGTTCATTCATTTGCTGTATTGATATAGTTAGATTCAAGTTTAAAAAACACATTAAATAGTTTGGTCATTAAAATCTAAATAAAGTGTAGTATTGCTTATTTGTTAAATGCAAAGGAGAGGACAGGAATCGATTTTCCACTTTTCGGTGTCTGTTCATAGTTAATTAGATTGAAATAAACAAGTTTTCTTCTACGCACTTTCCTTTAATGGAAAAGTGACAACATTTGAAAATGAAACGTATAACAAATGTATGTTAAATAATAATATTCCGCTTTATTTTGTACAGAAATTATGACTAATTTTGTGCCTAAAATGATACTTACTAGCTTATGTAACACTTGATAGCATTCCATATTATAGGTCATTTATAAACACTTTGACTGCAATGTGCACCACCGGTGGTACACGCAGGTAATTTTCATAATGCTGCTGACCGACCAGAAGTCGCAAACTCAATTTTTAGAAGTTCCATTCCAAAGAATCTCTGAAGGAACACATATAAAACTGTTTTACTTTAATGACATTCTGCTTGCTGATGCGTTATTTTCAAGTTATTGGAACAATGCTTATGAAATGGCTATCCCGCACAAAAGAAGAGGGTGTTCCAACAATGCCGCAAGTGCGCACAGCAGGGGAGAAGTTATTGTTTTTGGAATATATGGGGCAATTTATTATTTGCCAACCCCGCAGAGCCTGAGCCCACTTCTAGGATGCTTTAGTTAATAACACAATAAAGGTTATCACCTAAAAATATTAGTGGGACTGGAATGGTGAAGACTGGAATTGATATGCATTTGGCATCACTTTTAATATGGCAGCAACTGTAGAACATTAGCAAAACCGTAGAAGTGAACACCGTAGATTTCATATCTGAATATTTTTATAATGTAATATTTTCAGGTGAGAACCTTTATTGTGTATTGTGTAACTAAAACATCCTAGAAGTGGATTCAGGCTCCACGGTGTGGGCAAATAATAAATATGGAAAACTAAAATTTCAAAGATGAATAATTCGAAAATAAAGCATCAGCAAGCAGAATGTCATTCATGTAAAACGTTTTTGAATGTGTTCCTTTAGTGATTCTTTGGAACAGAATTAATAATTTCTGTGAATACCCTAAACTGCATATTGACCCAATTTTCATAAATATTTAATCAAAGCTAAATGAAGGCACAATCCAGTTCATGTTTGGTATTTTCAAAATAGTTTACTACAATTGACTTAAAATTTGAGTTAGATGTTGCACTTAATACCTAGTTGCTACAGTCAAAGTGTTAAATCCTTCGACTACCTATTGAATTGCGGACTGAGTTTATGTTGGCTTAGTGGGAGGCGGTGTTGCCACCATCTTTACTCTGAGACGGTCAGTTGAGCACTGTTCCTTTGGCCCATTGCACTGAGTTGTTGAAGGTTTCTGAACAAGTGCAGAAACCAGAACTCGCCCAGCAACTGCAGTCAGCTGCTCCCAGAGGCACCCGTCGCTGCTTGTTGCCCCGTGTAATAGGGCTTTTATGCAACAGAACTACATTACACTTCTTCCAGTCATCCAGTACTCTTTCACTCTTCCATATCCCATCAAATAGAACCTTCAACATACTAGACTAGTTACGCTCTCTCCTCCACATTTATAGAACTCATATGGGATCCTATTAAGGTCACATGTCTTTCCATTTTTCAATTTTTTCATAAAACTTTTAATTTCTTCACAAGTAATTTTGGTAATTCTGAAGGAAACAACAGTAATCAAGTTTTGACTTTTGGGTGCCTAAACATAAATAATTAAATAAAAATCAACAAGTTTTGTTCAATGCACTTTCCGTCTGAAATGATTATTTCACGAGTTATAGTGTTAGGCATATATTCGTCTTCGATAACAAATGCGCTCATATAAACAGCTACTCATAAAGTTTCAAATTTTTGCTGCTTAAATCAGGGTAATAACGTCAAAATAAACAACTTTTTTTCTATACACTTTGTGCGGTAAATGGATATTTAACGAGTTATTGCGGTAGGTTTAGTTTCGTCTTTGATGACAAGCGCGCCGGAAGCATGACTTCATTGCAGTGTTGCCACATCACGCAATCCATGAATTTCTTTCCGCTTCAAACACTGGAGTTGAGGTAAGTTATTTAGCGCTATAATTAATTAAATACTCATTTCAGACGGAAAGTGCACAGAAGAAAACTTGTTTATTTTGATTGAATTGACTATGTTTAGGCATTGAAATTCTCAAAAAAGATTACTGTCCTTTCCTTCAGATTTAAGGTAATTTTATCTTCCATTTGCAGCTCATGTTCATCACTCAGTAAATTTACGGGTTCATGTTACCTGCTCATTCATTCCACCAATGTCCTTGCAGTTGTTTTCAATTGCTTTTATCATTTGCACCCTATCACGCACATAGCAACCATTAACTACTAATTCATGAACTTGAACTTCATTACCATTATCATAACCTTGTATAAACATAGCCTATATAAATCTTTTATTCTATCCACTCCCACTTTTCTCAGATTTTAAACTTCGTGTCTCTCCTCTTTAACTCTAGCCTCATTTATCATTTTCTTTACTTTCTTTTGCAGGTCCTTGTACTCATTCTATGCACTCAGCCTTGAACTTTGAACTTGAGGGCTGACAGTGTTGGGGCTTTTGTAACGGCCTACAATTCCCTCCACAATTTTCACACAAAGAGTTCAGCGCCTGGTACCAGGCTTGTCCACTAAACTACTCAGGATCTACCAATCCTTGTCACAAGCCACCATTGGATGGCATCACCAAGACAACCAGTGTGTCAAAACACCATCCCCAGGCACATTGGGTCATAACAGCCCACTCTACCTGACTGGCTCATTCCAGTCACTGTCTTTTACTCCAGGCACGCACAAGAAATACTTTCATAGCCCTAATGATACTCACATTACACTTCTGATCCAATCCAGCAAGACAGCTCATACTGCAATCATCTTCAGCACATCTGGCATTCCACTCATTCTCTCCATACTGCTCAAACACCACATTCATAAAACTTTCTCTCTCTTGCTCATACTTACTACATTCCAGCACAAAATGCTCAATTGTTTCCTCCACTCCACTAGTACACTGCCGACATAATCTGTTATTATTCTCATTCCACCTCCATGTACGTCTGTTCACACTCAACGACTTACATCTCACAGCAAACAAGAGTTGACTTCCAAAACTACCATCATAGAACATCTCAAACTTAGGTGCTTCTTTTTTCATATACCAGTAAAGTGTAGGCTTCCGCACCATGCTAAGCCTCCACTCATTCAAACCATACTCTTTTGTTTGCCTCTCAATCTCTTTCTTCCACCTCTTGCAGTCCCACTCAGGCCCTACACCTCCAGGATTTATTAAACTCCAGTCATCCACAGGTCTCCCAATTCTAACATGAATAATCTTTTGCATACTAAGCTTCCTTGCATGCCCCCAACACACTTTCTCCCAATAGCTTACACTCAGATTCCATTCAAAAATTCGCTTTACCCATCTGCTATTCTGCATTCTTTCAATTCTCACCTTATAATTCAGCACCGCTTTCATCATTCTTTCTGAAAATAGGCTCCACCCAAGGTCACCTCTAATGGCTTCTGTAGCTGTCCATTTAGGAGCACCCAATGCTAACCGTCCTACCTTGTTTTGTATTACATCCAGCTTTTCAAGATCACTTCCATTCTAGGCAAGAGCACTCATACCATACATGACACTAGGTACAGCAACATACTTCCACATTCCTCTCACACATTCATACTTGTTTGCTCTGTATCTGGCCACGCTACTTAACCCGCGAACTATAACTGGTCGCCTCATTTACCAGGCTCACTGGTTGCCAGACGTAAGGCATAACCCCAAGTTGTTATACACCAAAATGATCGTCTCAGCGAGTGCTACACAGCTGGAGCCAGAAACCCCCACATTGTGGGGGTTAAGGCAGAGCTCCAACCACTTGGAAGTTGGGAGGGGTAAGCACAGTCAGTGTGGTAAATGAGGCGACCGTGAGAGGATGTGCGTGCGAACAGTCAGTGGCAGCCTCAGTTACCAGCGAAACTACTCAGGGCCTTATTTCGCCTTATTTCGCAAAAATGGCAAATAAGACAAATCTGAAGTCAGTAGCGTGTAGAGCAGTATTTTATTCATATTGTGTGAAAATTACAAGTTTCGAAACACTATACTTACAGTAATATAACCAGACATGCAAACACGCATTTATGTAGGAACTAAAACGAAGAATGGATAACACTTAGTAGACATAAATGGTCATAACTTTTTTTCTAATTGTTGTAGAGGAAAAATAAAAACATCAGCAGGTTTGGAAGGATTTTCTGCATAAAATAGCAGTGAAAAACATTACATTGTTCCCAAAACAAAAAAATGGCCATTGATCTCTTTGAAGCAATGTTGTGCAAAAATCTACGGAGTTTGACTCCATATTACAAAAAAACGGTTCAAGTTATCAAAAATCTGACAACATCAAAGTGTAAAGCAACATTTTTTACTCATTACTTCATATTTTTACATCTCTGCCTATTACGGTAAGTGAACAGGGAACGGCAGAGTAACGCGGGTAAATTGACTACTTTTCTGAGGGATGCGCGACCGTGCGCGGGTTAATCGTCCACTCCACTGCATAGCTGAACTTGAACTTGAACTTGAACTTGAGGGCCGACAGTGTCGGGGCCTTTGTAACGGCCTACAATTCCCTCCACAATTTTCACACAGAGTTCAGCGCCTGGTACCAGGCTTGTCCACTAAACTACTCAGGATCTACGATCCTTGTCACAAGCCTCCATTGGAAGGCATCACCGGGACAACCAGTGTGTCAAAACACCATCCCCCGGCGCATTGGGTCATTACAGCCCATTCTACCAGACTGGCTCATTCCAGTCACTGTCTCTTACTCCAGGCACGCACAAGAAACACTTTCATAGCCTCAGTGATACTCGCATTACACTCCTGATCCAATCCAGCAAGACAGCTCATACCGCAATCATCTTCGGCACATCTGGCATTCCACTCATTCTCTCCATACTGCTCAGACACCACATTCATAAAACTCTCTCTCTCTTGCTCATACTTACTACATTCCAGCACAAAATGCTCAATTGTTTCCTCTACTCCACTATTACACTGCTGACATAATCTGTTATTATTCTCATTCCATCTCCATGTACGTCTGTTCACACTCAATGACTTACATCTCACAGCAAACAAGAGTTGACTTCCAAAACTACCATCATAGAACAGCTCAAACTTAGGTGCTTTTTCATATACCAGTTAAGTGTAGGCTTCCGCATCATGCTAAGCTTCCACTTATTCAATCCATACTCTTTTGTTTGTCTCTCAATCTCTTTCTTCCACCTCTTGCAGTCCCACTCAGGCCCTACACCTCCAACATTTATTAAACTTCAGTCATCCACAGGTCTCCCAATTCTAACATGAATAATCTTTTGCATACTGAGTTTCCTTGCATGCCCCCAACATACTTACTCCCAATAGCTTACACTCAGATTCCATTCAAAGATTCGCCTTACCCACCTGCTATTCTGCATTCTTTCAATTCTCACCTTATAATTCAGCACAGCTTTCATCATTCTTTCTGAAAATAGGCTCCACCCTAGGTCACCTCTAATGGCTTCTATAGCTGTCCATTTTGGAGCACCCAATGCTACACGTCCTACCTTATTTTGTATCACATCCAGCTTTTCAAGATCACTTCCATTCCAAGCAAGAGCACTCATACCATACATGACACTAGGTACAGCAACATACTTTCACATTCCTCTCACACATTTGTACTTGTTTGCTCTGTATCTGGCCACACTACCTAACCGTCCACTCCACTGCATTGCTTTAGCCACTTTCTCACCTTTAGTTCTAGTACATCCATCTTCACTTATCATACAACCTAGATATTTGTATTCTTTTGTTCTACCTATTCTGATTTCTCCAATATTCCACAGTCTGTCTCTATCAGTCTCATCACTATTTATAACCATGACCTTACTTTTATCGGCACCAAAGTTCATCTTGAAATCTGTACTGTATCCATTCACAATGTCAAGCATCCTTTGTAGTTCATGACCACATTCACTAACCACAACCACATCATCAGCATACAACAAACAGCTCAGTCTCTCATTACCAACTTTCAGTCCTAAACCACTCCCTCTCAGTCAAACTGCTAATTCTTCTGTGCACAATCCAAACGACAGAGGGGACAGAGTACAGCCCTGTCTCACTCCTCTAACACTCCTCACTTGCCCTGTTTCCAAATTTCCTAACCTGTAGATAGCACTTGTGTTCTCATACAGACTCTGTACAATGTTCACTATTTTTCTGCTAAAACCAACTTTTCTCAAAATTTCAAACAGCCTAACCCGATCCACTCTGTCATACGCCTTTTCAATATCCAGGAATGCTAAATATACCTTCTTGTTATCCTTCTTCATTTGCTCAATTATTTCACTCACTACAAACAGATTATCCTCCCCGCGTCTATCTTGCCTAAAACCATTCTGTTCTTCTCCCAGGACTCCTAATTCCTCAACTAAGTTTTTCATTCTCTCATTCAAAATACCACAAAAGATCTTACATACGGTGTCACCCAGTGCAATTGGTCTGTAATTTTTAAGTTCTTTCATACTCTTATGTCCACCCTTATGCAACAGAACTACATTACACTTGTTCCAGTCATCCGGTACTCTTTCACTCTTCCATATCTCATCAAATAAACATTTCAACATACTGACTACACTCTCTCCTCCACATTTATAGAACTCATATGGTATCTTATCAGGGCCACATGCCTTTCCATTTTTCACTTTCTTCAAAAAACTTACAATCTCTTCACAAGTGATTTCGTCTTCCATTTGCAGTTCATGTTCATCTATCAGAAAATTTATCGGTTCATCATCTGTAACCTGCTCATTCATTCCACCAATGTCCTCCCAGTATTCTTCAACTGCTTTCACCATTTGCATCCTATCTTGCACACTGCACCCATTGACTACTAATTCATCAACTTGAACATCACTACCAGCTTTTGCCACTTTCTCACCCTTAGTTCTAGTGCATCCATCTTCACTTATCATACAACCTAGATATTTGTATTCTTTTGTTCTACCTATTCTGATTTCTCCAATATTCCAGAGTCTGTCCCTATCAGTCTCATCACTATTTATAACCATAACCTTGCTTTTGTCGGCACCGAATTTCATTTTGAAATCTGTACTATATCCGTTCACAATGTCAAGCATCCTTTGCAGTTCATGTCCACATCCACTAACCACAACCACATCATCAGCATACAACAAACATCTCAGTCTCTCATTACCAACTTTCAGTCCTAAGCCACTCCTTCTCAGTCGAACTGCTAATTCTTCTGTGTACAATCCAAACAACAGGGGAGACAGAGTACAGCCCTGTCTCACTCCTCACTTGCCCCGTTTCCAAATTTCCTAACCTGTATATAGCGCTTGTGTTCTCATACAGACTTTGTACAATTTTTACTATTTTTCTGCTAAACCCAACTTTTCTCAAAACTTCAAAGAGCCTAACCCGATCCACTCTGTCATACGCTTTTTCAATATCGAGGAATGCTAAATACACCTTTTTATCATCCGTCCTCATTCGCTCAATTATTTCACTCACTACAAACAGATTATCTTCCCCACGTCTATCCTGCCTAACACCATTCTGTTCTTCACCTAGGACTCCTAATTCCTCAACTAAATTTTTCATTCTCTCATTCAAAATACCACAAATTATCTTACATACAGTGTCACCCAGTGCAATTGGTCTGTAATTTTTAAGTTCTTTCATACTCTTATGTCCACCCTTATGCAACAGAACTACATTACACTTGAACTTGAAATTGAGGGCCGACAGCGTCGGGGCCTTTGTAACGGCCTACAATTCCCTCCACAGTTATCACACAAAGAATTCAGCGCCTGGTACCAGACTTGTCCACTAAACTACTCAGGATTTACCAATCCTTGTCACAAGCTGCCATTGGATGGCGTCACTGGGATAGCCAGTGCGTCAAAACACCATCCCCAGGCATATTGGGTCATTACTGACCATTCTACCTGACTGGCTCATTCCAGTCACTGTCTCTTACTCCAGGCACGCACAAGAAACAATTTCATAGCTTCAATGATACTCAAATTGCACTCCTGATCCAATCCAGCAAGACAGCTTATACCGCAATCATCTTCAGCACATCTGGCATACCACTCATTCTCTCCATACTGCTCAAGCACCACATTCATAAAACTTTCTCTCTCTTGCTCATACTTACTACATTCCAGCACAAAATGCTCAATTGTTTCCTCCACTCCACTAATACACTGCCGACATAATCTGTTATTATTCTCATTCCACCTCCATGTACGTCTGTTCACACTCAATGACTTACATCTCACAGCAAACAAGAGTTGACTTCCAAAACTACCATCATAGAACATCTCAAACTTAGGTGCTTCTTTTTTCATATACCAGTCAAGTGTAGGCTTCCGCACCATGCTAAGCCTCCACTTATTCAATCCATACTCTTTTGTTTTCCTCTCAATCTCTTTCTTCCACCTCTTGCAGTCCCACTCAGGCCCTACACCTCCAGGATTTATTAAACTCCAGTCATCCACAGGTCTCCCAATTCTAACATGAATAATCTTTTGCATACTAAGCTTCCTTGCATGACCCCAACACACTTTCTCCCAATAGCTTACACTCAGATTCCATTCAAAAATTCGCTTTACCCATCTGCTATTCTGCATTCTTTCAATTCTCACCTTATAATTCAGCACCGCCTTCATCATTCTTTCTGAAAATAGGCTTCACCCAAGGTCACCTCTAATGGCTTCTGTAGCTGTCCATTTTGGAGCACCCAATGCTAACCGTCCTACCTTATTTTGTATTACATCCAGCTTTTCAAGATCACTTCCATTCCAGGCAAGAGCACTCATACCATACATGACACTAGGTACAGCAACATACTTCCACATTCCTCTCACACATTCATACTTGTTTGCTCTGTATCTGGCCACGCTACTTAATTGTCCACTTCACTGCATAGCTTTTGCCACTTTCTCACCCTTAGTTCTAGTGCATCCATCTTCACTTATCATACAACCTAGATATTTGTATTCTTTTGTTCTACCTATTCTGATTTCTCCAATATTCCACAGTCTGTCTCTATCAGTCTCATCACTATTTATAACCATAACCTTGCTTTTGTCGGCACCGAAGTTCATCTTGAAATCTGTACTATATCCGTTCACAATGTCAAGCATCCTTTGCAGTTCATGTCCACATCCACTAACCACAACCACATCATCAGCACACAACAAACAGCTCAGTCTCTCATTACCAACTTTCAGTCCTAAGCCACTCCTTCTCAGTCGAACTGCTAATTCTTCTGTGTACAATCCAAACAACAGGGGAGACAGAGTACAGCCCTGTCTCACTCCTCTAACACTCCTCACTTGTCCCGTTTCCAAATTTCCTAACCTGTATATAGCGCTTGTGTTCTCATACAGACTTTGTACAATTTTTACTATTTTTCTGCTAAACCCAACTTTTCTCAGAACTTCAAGGAGCCTAACCCGATCCACTCTGTCATACGCTTTTTCAATATCCAGGAATGCTAAATACACCTTCTTATCATCCTTCCTCATTCGCTCAATTATTTCACTCACTACAAACAGATTATCTTCCCCACGTCTATCCTGCCTAAAACCATTTTGTTCTTCACCTAGGACTCCTAATTCCTCAACTAAATTTTTCATTCTCTCATTCAAAATACCACAAAATATCTTACATACAGTGTCACCCAGTGCAATTGGTCTGTAATTTTTAAGTTCTTTCATACTCTTATGTCCACCCTTATGCAACAGAACTACATTACACTTGTTCCAGTCATCCGGTACTCTTTCACTCTTCCATATCTCATCAAATAAACATTTCAACATACTGACCACACTCTCTCCTCCAAATTTATAGAACTCATATGGGATCTTATCAGGGCCACATGCCTTTCCATTTTTCACTTTCTTCAAAAAACTTACAATCTCTTCACAAGTGATTTCGTCTTCCATTTGCAGTTCACGTTCATCAATCAGAAAATTTATTTATGGGTGCATTATCTGAAATAAACATTTCAACATACTGACCACACTCTCTCCTCCAAATTTATAGAACTCATATGGGATCTTATCAGGGCCACATGCCTTTCCATTTTTCACTTTCTTCAAAAAACTTACAATCTCTTCACAAGTGATTTCGTCTTCCATTTGCAGTTCACGTTCATCAATCAGAAAATTTATGGGTACATTATATATAATACATAAATATAGTTACCCGTAGAACAGCAAAGGCACAACACAATATTTAATTCTCACCAGTCAACAGCCCTAGATATGCACGCTCTGTATGACACGAGACAATTGACGCTAGATTCATTCATTCCACCAATGTCCTCCCAGTATTCTTCAACTGCTTTCACCAGTTGCATCCTATCTTGCACACTGCAACCATTAACTACTAATTCATCAACTTGAACTTCACTACTTCTATCATTACCTTGTATAAACTTATACCAATCTTTTATTCCATCCGGACCTTTCTTTCTTAGATTTTCAACTTGGTGTCTCTCCTCTTTAACTCTAGCCTCATTAATCATTCTCCTTACTTTCTTCTGCTGGTCCTTGTACTCATTCCATGCACTCTGCCATTCATCCTCAGTAATTCTGTTTCTTTCATACATTTTCCTCATACTGCGTTGTTTCTTATTTAAAGTCTTTCTTCTCATTCGTTCTTCCTTTATCTCACTTGTAAACCACCTGGCATTCCCTGTCCCTTTCCTACATTTTATTCTACCAATCTTTTGCTCTGCCACATCATACAAGGTTCTTGCAATCTCACCATTTAGGTCATTTACATTTCCACACCTGTTCCAGTTATACCTACTCAATTCATTCTTAAATTCTTCCCAGTTTGCCTTTTTTATCTGCCAACTTTCTTTCACACTACTGACCTTTTGCATTGACTCCTTTCTACCCCAGTTATATTCAAGCACAAGCATTTTATGGTCACTATCAATATCAAAATCATCTTCATCTACAAACATTTCATTGACGCACTCTCTTGCTCTACTATTCACAATCATATAGTCAATTGCAGTTTTCCATTCCCTGCTTTGCCATGTATGTACTTGTTTCTGTGCGCCCGGCGGACCCCTCTGCGACATTCCGGTGAAAAACCAAGACCCATACGCGCACCGATTCGAAGAAGGATGAACACCACTTACCCTAGGGGCCGCGCTGGCGTTCACCGAAATGGTGTTATACCCCGACGTGTCGTCCATGAATAGGGTAGCCCCTCGAACGCGTCGTCGCAGCGCCTTCAAATTTGGCAGGCACATAAAAGGCCTTTTGGACACGAACCTAAGCTTTTTTCTCGTAGATCGGGCGAGAACTTTTCCTTTAATGGCGGTTCAAAGGTCAAAAATCGACCAAAATGGGTCATTTTCAAACTGCTGCCAAACACCCATAGAATGCCTGTAGGCGGCTATAATTTCAGCGTGTGGTAGACGAAACAATGGAGCATGCGCCAACGTTGCCAATTTGCGATCCGTTTGTAAAAAGTATCCCTCTTTGCCCCTCAAAGTTGACGAAAAATTTTTAGGGTAATTTTGACGAAATTTGGAGACTTTTTTTGAGAAAACCACGCACTTTTAAACTTTCAAACTTTGATAGCTCGTACATTTCCAAAAGTTCTACGCCTCATGAAATCAACGGCTCTCGAAACGATCAAGTTTCCACACAACTTCGGGTCAAAGTTTTCCTAAAAATATTTGGACAATTTTGGTGAGGCGGGAGTTTTGCCCTGAGTTCGACGGCAATACCTGTGCCTTTCAAACTTTGTAGTCTCGTTCAGAAAGCTTTGTAATATACCCAGCGAGTTTTACAGAGTGCCAGCTATGAAAACTTGATTGGTGCGCAACTTTAAAGTTCAAGTAAAAAAACGCGTTTTTTATAAGGTCATTTTCGAACGCCAGTTGTGACGTTGTTTGATCGATTGGTGACTTGAAAATTTGATACGACCTAGTTTTAACCTTTTTCTCAAAGTTATCAAGTTTACAGTTCATCATAATCGAAACTTTTTTCAAAAAATGGTTCCAAACACAACCCCCAACACCCCCAAAAAACATTCCGAACATGTTTTTGGAAAATGGGGGTGACCTACGAAAAACTTCATTTAACACTTTGTGCTCGGTATTTCGTCGTGCATTCAAAAGTTTTTGGGCGGGTTGAATTTCGGCTTCGTTTGAGCGTGAGACATTATTTTCACTTTTCCAGGCCATTTTTGCCTTTCCTTCGCCCCTGAAGCCCACTTCCTCACCTTCGAGGGAGCTGAAAATCACTTGAAAGATGCGTGTTGAGGAGATCTTTCGATTGTTACTCGTGTCTCAAAGTTGTAGGCCTTCAACTTTTTGTTTAAATTGGAAAAAACCTCAAACCTTAGGGAGGAATCCCGAAAATTTGCCAATCTAGGGCAAAAACTGGATACCAATCCACCTTGTATTGAAGTCTCCAAAATGCGAATTTATTTTAATGGCGAAATTTATTGCCTGAAATGAAACTTTATGGAGTTTAAAGGTTTTATATGGATGCCCATTTTCATGAACTTGGTGCTGTGTTGTTTTTCGATTGCGAAACAATATAATTAAATGAATCGTTGAAGTTCAAAGTTTTTTTTAATTTTTTTCCATTGGAAGCGATTTTGCTAAGTTTGGAGTGTTTTAATGTGTTGTTAGAGCTCATAAAAATATATTGTATTTCGAAGTAAACGTTGTAAGTGCCTGTTTTTGCCTTGAAATTCATACTTTTTTTTTGCATGACGCGTAATTCATCATTTTCAATGGTTTATATTCGTTTCACAGGAAATTTTATAGAGAACAAATGTGTTTAAAATAGGCGATTTACCTTATGGTAGGATTATTTCACTTCCAACATGTTTTGGTATAGAAAAAAAAAATTTTAGCTGAGCTTTAAATTTTCGTCTAAGTCTAGAAAAGCGCCTAGCAAGGCGATTTTGAGTTGCAATTTCTCTATGAGGTTCAGAATTTGAGGCTCAAATCTTCTGCTGCTTGTAGAAGTTGTAATGTAAATGATGTTAGAACTAGAAAGATGACAAAACTAATGTTAAAGTGTCCGCATCATCGTACTGAGCATGTAAAGTGACTTCAATTATAACTTATTTTTGGAATGGAATTGTTAACCCTCATAAAATTGTCTTTGTAATGGATAGAAAATTATTTCAATGGGATACTTGTTGATTAAATGTCGAATGGGTGAAACAGTAGATACTTAAAATGTAATGGGAGCGTTGGTTACATATACCTGTACATGTTATGGAAATGAAGAATTTACGGATAATATTTTATGAAGTATTGCTCGTGTCTTACGTAGCAATAAAGAGAAAGTAACAGGTTTTAGATTGGAATTGCAGCGGCACTCTGCCGCTACAGAGGCTCCGACACTGTCGGGCTTCAATTTTCATTTCGGCTAAATCGTATGGTAAGCGTGTTTGATGATGTACAAGAGTGTTTTAATAAGGTTATTGGATTTAGGAAACTTTCGTTAAAAAAAGGGTAAAAATCACATAGACTCGATTTCGAATTGTTAGAGCATTTATTGAGTCGGAAATCATGGCAAGGCTTATGTGTTTGACAGTGGCACAGAAAGTGTGCGAGTAGATGAACAAATTCATTATCCTACATGCGCAATATAATAGAGGGTGAAATATGATCCGTAAATGACATAACATCTTTCTATATTTTGCTATATGACTTCGTACATTTTCATTATTTTGTTATCGATTTGTCTCTTAGAGCAATGTGTCATTATTTGCAGAATGAAATGATCTTTATCGGACCGTGCTGAGAAACTAGTTTTTATTTGATATTTAAACCTCAATTTCCATCGACATTGACGCATTCACCGTGGGAAGGATGTCCATGTGAATGACTGCAGTTGGTTTGCTTCATGTTGAATGATATCTAGATTTAGGTTATGGAATTTTCATACTTACATTGGACCGTAGTTATTGCCATATGAATGAACGTAGCTCAACTTCGAAACGTGTAATAATTTCACGGCTACGTGGTTTTGTTACATTTCTCCTCGAAATGGTGTCAATTTACTATATAAAGAGTTTAACGAAATATTGAAATAATGTCTCATATCCTAATATAAGTAGAAGTAACATTTTTCCTGACAAATATGTATCTTTTTTTCATTCGTCCATTTCCCATTACATTCAAATCAAAACTTTTTGGCATACTTTTTTCACATGATTCATGACATACTCTTCTACATGACCGGAGTCCCTATTATACGATTTCCATGATAACTTTATAAATGACATCAACGAAAATCATCACAGAAAACGTTGTTGAGTGCAGAACATTCAGTTCCTTGTATTTTTCCATACATAGCGATAGAGAAGTTATATAACTTGTAGTGATCAACAAAATCGAAATGTAATAAGTATGAGAAGGAACTAAAATTTATGTATGACGTCTGTACTTAGTAACACAAACAAGTCACACAGCACACATAGCAGAATGCAAGAATACACACGCACGCGCGCGTATAAATTTATTATCATACATATACATACGCAGCGAACAAAGATGAAAATAAATAATTAGAGAATATACATAAAATATTTTCAGTACTCCAAAGTTGTCTTTGAGTAGTGCTTCCTTCAAAATGACATGAAGAGATTCTGGGATACGCAATTTCGTTTATTACAGGCTTTTCATTTGGTTGAGGAATAAGATATTATAAAAGGGTGACTATAACTATTGCAATGGTCTCTAATACTGAAATGGTGAGGAGGACACGGGTCAAAATGAAGAAAGGGAGATATGACCGACTCTGTAGTATCTTCGAATGTGACATGTATATACTATGCCTTGATAACTTCCTAATGAAGTGACCGCATAATTTATTGAAGAAATGAATTTTAAGGTACTCTCTATAAATTATGGAAGTTCAGAATTGATCCCTAATTCACATAATGCATGACATGCTCACTTGATATGCACAGAACATTGAAATGGTTGCACGTAACACAACTGACTAACATGCTACAAAGAATTATCTGTAGTCGTAAACATTTCGTACACAAATGGAAATATTATCCGCGATTTAGTGTTTTTCAAGATACATGTAAACTTATAAGAAAGCTTTAAAATTGAGTATAAACGGTTGTGCCTATTCTCGTGAGTTAATTAATTTAGAAATTTGTCAATAAGTGTTAAGTGTGAGAAATTCCTAAAAAGGTTTAGGTTTTCATTAAAACTTCTGAGGAGTAGGTAAATACTCCCAAAAAGTATGCATACCAGGAATGTAGTTAAAGCAAATTTACAAACTGGAAATAGTGAAAGCATTCTTCGAAGGAATTTAGGGAGTTAGTAGGAAAACATTATTTAACGAGGTATAGCGGTATGTTTACTTTGGGTATAGGACGTCTAATTCATGACTTCAACTATTTTTGTATTTTGCAGATTTTCTGCAAAGACTTACATTCATAAATGTTGATAATAATAGAGAGGAGTAAAGAATGAAATTGGTGAATCTTTAGTGAAATACCATAATCGATTATTCACTTTTCGGACCGTAAACATAGTCCGTTAGATGTAAATAAGGTAAATGTTGAGGAGTTGACCATAATTGATTTTGAACTTTTTGCTGCCTAAACATAGTTAATTATATGTGAAGGAGCAACTTTTCTTCTATTCACTTTCTTTCGGAAATAATTATTTAACAAGTTATACAAATGGATTACTTACCGCAACTGTAGTGTTTGGAGCGGGAAGTAATTAAGTTTGCAGCTTTGAAGTTGCCTTTTGCAGCGATCGCGGCAAATAAAATGAGTAACGGAAGCTAACACCCTATTTAAAACGTAAAGAGGTTGGGTCGTGAGGGGTAGCCACAGTTGTTGTAGGAAAAATGATATTATTAGTATATAAGAAAATTTGAGCCTCCCTTAACCACGATAAAGCTGTTCCAAGCAAGGAAAAAGGAAGGCACCATTTAGTATGAAGTTGAGGGAACGTGTAATCTATGCACAACGTCCACAAAAACAGTAAGCTAGGAAAGAAGTTCATGAAACAAGAAAGAAGTTGAAGAAGAAAGTAGTAGGTGCTGAAAAACAGGACTGCAGTGAACCGAACAAAGATGGTGCGTAACAAAACAAAAACCTATTTTATTACAACAAAAAGAAAGCCTACCTAACTTTTAGCTCGGGCCCAGACATGGTTGCCCTGAGTGGAAATTATGAATAATGGTTGTAACCGACCCATCACGTTGAATGATCGAGTGTGTGGAAGCGTGCCATAAAGAAGGGGAAGACCGCATAATGGACTCGACAACATGGGAGAAGACCCCAAAATGGACTCAACGACATGGGAGAAGACCCAAAAATGTACTGAACGAGATGGGGAAAGACTCTAATGGACTCGCCTGTTAACAAAAACCTAATCAATAGGTTAAAATTGTTAATCTCATGAACAAAGTTTATGCAAAGTAGAATTTCACTTGATATATACTTTTCACCAGCAGAACTATGGCTCCCCCTCAAGACGGAACCTCTTTACGTTTGTCATAGGAGGTTTGCTTCCCTTGTTTAATTTTTCCCGCCTCAAACACAAGAGTTCCGATAACTCATTTACCGCTATAACTTGTAAGATACTCATTTGCGATGAAAATTTCATTGAAAAAAACTTGTTTATTTTGATTTCATTAACAATATTAAGGCATCAAAAAGTGGGAAATAAGTGATGGTCAACTCGTGAACATTGACCTTATTGACATACAATGAACTATGTTTAGGGACCGAAAAGTGGAGGATCGACTATGGTATTTCCCTAAATATTGACCAATTGTATTATTGGCTCCTCGCTATTATGGTACATATTAATGAATGTAAATAATTGCAAAACATGTGAACAATACAGATATAGTTGATGTGATGAGTTTTACGTACTATGCCCAAAGTAAAAAGAGCGCAACGTTTTCCGACAGAAAGTGCATCTTGAAAAAATGTATTATTTACATGTAATGAAGTATGTTTAGGGACCGAAAACGTGAAACTTGACTATGGTGTTTTCCTTAACTCTGACCAATTGTATTATTTGCTCCTCTGTAGGGTTATTCATCAAATATAGACCAGAAACCATGTGTGTCTAGAAATAATCTTCATAAATCAGTAACTTTTTCTCTGAATAACTGTTGTGGGCCTCAAGATTATTCGTGAACAGTTGCTTTCTTGTTCTGTTATGTCGCTTTAAAGACAACATAGATTGTTGTAATGTATTTATTGTATTAGAAATGGAACATTTTAGAACAAAATTGCATCAATATCACACATGAATGAAAGAAGAATTTGGGTCCGAACATGTTTTTTGTTTGAATTTTGAATGCGAACAGAACTTACTAAAAACTGTGTATGGCGATATATACGTACGTGTTTAAAATTACCAAGTGTATTGTATGGGTCAAAGGTCCATTAAATTACTGAAGAATATATTTGTTACAGAAATATGTGAAATAAAATAATGTGTCCGTCTTAGGTGTATACAAGGTCGGTCTACCTTCGCAGACGATATACGTTTCAGTACTTATCCATAATCAGAAATCTTAGATGTAGGAAATGTATTGTAGTATAAAGAAGAAGTGACTCCTTAAATACATTGATATATCTCACAGGCTTTATATGGATGTATATATATTTAGAAATATAAAGATTGATATTGGTAGATCTCAGATATTATTATCTTTATATTGATATGTCTCACTGCAAACACCTTTGTTCACTATTGAGTACTGACATGGAATAGTAACTGAATATTGAACATGGAATACTTGTGAAGGTTTTAGCAGCAGGAAAGAAAGGTCTACAGCAACAGAACATGATATGGCAACACTACTCTATAGTTATGACGAAGGGTTGACGGTGGCACGCCAACAGTTAAACCGTCGCAATTTTACCAAAGTGCGTAACATTTCTGAAGTGAAAAAATATCAATTTGTAAGGGTCGTACAGGAAATGCGCATGCAACAGCTGGTAGCAGATTGCAGTTCCAAGAAATGAGTTTTTATCAGTAAAATAGGAGTTTTAGATGTAAGATGACTGGCACTGAGCAAGTTTGGATGCTTATGAAATGTGTTACGCGCCTATATTGAAAGTTGTTTGATAATCAGTTGAGTTTGATATTTGATGAATGACCTAAGTATGATAGAAATTGATGAATGTAAATATTTGCGAAACATTTGCACAATACATAAATAGTTCAAGTCATGAGTTGAACGTACCTGACCCAAAGTGAACAGACCGCTATAACTCGTTAAATGATGTTTTCCGACAGAAAGTGCATAGGAGTAGAATTGCTCATTTACATTGAACAAACTATGTTTAGGGACCGAAAAGTGGAGAATGGATTATGGTCTGTTCCTAAACATTTACCATTTGTATTCCTTGCTCCTCTGTATGATGATAAGAAATTATGAATGCAAATATTTGCAGAACATGTGCACAATACAGAAATAGTTGAAGTCATGAGTTGTACGTACTATATTCGAAATAAACATACCGCTATAACTCTTTAAAGAATGTTTTCCGACAGAAAGTATATATTAGAGAAATTGTTTATTGACATGTAAGGAACTATGTTTAGGGAGCAAAGAGTGGAAAATCGATTATGGTCATTTCCTAAACATAGACCGTAGATAATCAATATGTATAATATGGACTTTCTGTCGGAAAACATTGAATGAGTTATAGCGGTATGTTCTGTTAGGGTATAGTACATATAACTCATGACTTGAACTATTTCTGTATTGTGCAGATGTTCAGCCAACATTTTAATTCATAAATTGGTATCACTATAGAGAGGAGCAAATAATAGAATTGGTCTATGTTTAGGAACAGACCATGATCGATTTCCAAGTTTTCGGTCCCTAAACATATTTCCTTAAGTGTAGATGAACAATATTTATGAAATGCACTTTGTGTCGGAAAACATTATTTAACGAGTTATAGCAGTATGTTTACATTGGGTATACTGCGTTTGCGTACTTTGTAATGTATTCATTACCACCCCTGCGGAGCCTGTACCCACTTCTATGATCTTTTAGTTAATAGTAGAATAGACATTATCACCCAAGAATAACACATTACAGCAATATGTTCACTTTTCCCTTCAATGGCGAGCGTGGGAGAAAGAAGAGTCCATTGTAGTGTTGCTACGCGACGTTCGATAATATTCCTCTCCTAAACATTTACCATAGAATTGAGCAATTGTTACTGATATTTTGAAATATCGGACGCTGCCAAATGTATTGAAGAATAATTTCAAAATCTGACTTAATTGTTTGACTCTATGTACATACCTACCCTCTCTTTTCAAGGTGTTTAAGATTTGGAGTTTCAGATACTATTCATTACATTTCACAGCTATCTTGCTTATCAGCCTCTTTGTGTTTGCTTGTGAACTTTGAATTTGTTAATAAGTTCTTCATTCCATACTTTGGTGATTTTGCATCGAGTGAAATTTTTGGGATACACGGTATACATTTCCGTGATGCCTAATTATATACGGCTGCATCCTTCCTTCCTGAGTAACGTGTCAAATATTTGAAAAGAAATGAACATTATCAGAATTGTAAAGTATGTCTTATTATTTAATCTTGCACAAATGATCAAATGGAAATGTAATTTTTAAACCTCATTATCAAATTCGTACGATTTCATGTCTATTTTAGGTTTAGAATGAACTAAATTTCATGATATTATTTGAATTGTAATATCTGAATATAGAATATAGGTCCTAATTTGAACTCATTTATTTTAAAAATGAATAACTAACTAATTTGTACGGAAAATTGGAAGCGTTGGGTAGGAATAGATGTTTGACTTTTTGGTTCCTAAACATCGTTCATTATGTAAAATGTAAAATATTTCTTCTCTGCTTTTTCCGTCGCAAATGAGTATTTTACAAGTTATAGTGGTAACTTAGTTACGGCAACTCGAGTGTTTGAAGCAAGAAGTAATTCCTAGAGCGTGGCATATGGCAATACTGCAATGGAGTCTCCCTTCCAATGCGCGTCCATCAGACGAAACTAAAGCTACCGCTCTAACTTGTCAAATACTCATATGACTCAAAAATTGTATAGAAAAAAAACTGGTTGATTGAGATGTTATTAGCATGATTCAAGCAACCAAAATTAAGAAATGTATGACTACCTTTTTATTAAAGCGCATTCATCATCTAAGTTTTAACAAAACCTAACGCTATAACCCATTAAGTAATCATTTCCGACAGAAAGTCCATACAGAAAAACTTGCTTGTTTGACCGTAATGAAATAGGTTTTGGGACCGAAAACTGGAAAATCGATTACTACCAAAAGCTACTAATTTACCAACTCTTGAATTCCATTTCTCATAATGCTTAGCATCTCAATATATGTTTAGCAACATCATTTTTCAAGTTTCCTCTCCCAGGGGGACAATGAGAGGGCCCGAGCTGAAGGATAGGTAGGGTTTTTTGTTCTCAAAATAACGTAGGTTTTTGTTTTGTTAGCGACCGCCTTTTTTTCGTTTACTGCTGTCCTGTTCTTGCAACACCTAGTACTTTCTTCTTCAACTTTGATCTTGTTTCATCAACTTTTTTCTTATCTCACTGTTTCTATGCCCTTTTTGCATAGATGTAACGTTCCCTGAACTCCATACAAAATCGTGCCTTCTTCCTTCCTCTCTTTTGATCTCATTTGTTGAGGATAGGGAGGCTTCAAATAACTAATAATGTATAATCTTGAAAGTGACGTACTGTCTCATTTGAATTCTTTGCTGAAATATAATCTCAATTTCAGAACTTGCAAGCTCAACTCTGACTACTGGTGTACGTCATCCCTGCCTGGGCTACACGTGTCCCTTGGAATGATGCTTGTCATGCATGAAGCCGTAGCTAGGTGCGCTGCTTCGTTGTGTGCTGCAAATGGGGTAATTACCCTCCTTTGTTGATCTGCTGGTGTTCTAAAAGCCAATGACCCAACCGTGAGTGTGTATCCTCAAACCTGTGTCATTTCTTATCTTGCATCCATATTCATTGTGTTCAACAATATAGGTATTGAAAGTTCAGTGTGTAAAATAAGCACCTTCAAACGTGGCCAAAGCAAGTATTGGTGACTTGCTTGATGCAATATTCCACCTCATGAAATTTGGATATCTATTCACCTGTCTTTTCATGCTTCAAGATTTCCATTATGATGTTTAATTTATCCCACAAAATAAATTTTGGAATCTGTGCGTAATACTATTTAATTGAGTAACTGATTTAACTTTGCTCGGTATACAGGCAAGAACCATCAATACAATTGATTTACACACTTTAATTGATGGCTTACACTTTTCTTAGAATTGACCTCAAGTGCATTATTGCCTAAATGTAGAAACGAATTGTTATTATAAATGGAAGGTATTTTCCATTGAGTGCATTTATTCAACAAGTAGTTATAAATCTAGAATAACATACCTTTTACCAATGCCTACACCATTGTCTTTTTTGAGATGTATCTTCAATGAATTCTAACTCATAGTTCATTTCATTCAAAACAGTTCCTTTCTCATATGCAGATATCAGTTATATTTTTATGTCTCAGATGCACTCATCTGAACAATGCCTCCAAAATCCCAACAAGTCACTGATAAGACAATATATTGACAATTTTCCATTCAAACACTTTTGGCCTACTCTGTTTGATCTTGTTTCATCAACTTCTTTCTTATGTCACTGTTTCTATGCCCTTTTTGCATAGATTTAACGTTCCCTGAACTCCATACAAAATCGTGCCTTCTTCCTTCCTCTCTTTTGATCTCATTTGTTGAGGATAGGGAGGCTTCAAATAACTAATAATGTATAATCTTGAAAGTGACTACTGTCTCATTTTAATTCTTTGCTGAAATATAATCTCAATTTCAGAACTTGCAAGCTCAACTCTGAGTACTGGTCTACGTCATCCCTGCCTGGGCTACACGTGTCCCCTGTCATGATGCTCGTCATCCATGAAGCCCTTGCTAGCTGCGCTGCTTCGTTGTGTGCTCCAAATGGGGTAATTACCCTCCTTTGTTCATCTGCTGGTGTTCTAAAAGCCAATGACCCAACCGTGAGTCTGTATCCTCCAACCTGTGTCATTTCTTATCTTGCATCCATATTCATTGTGTTCAACAATATAGGTATTGAAAGTTCAGTGTGTAAAATAAGCACCTTCAAACGTGGCCAAAGCAAGTATTGGTGACTTGCTTGATGCAATATTCCACCTCATGAAATTTGGATATCTATTCACCTGTCTTTTCATGCTTCAAGATTTCCTTTATGATGTTTAATTTATCCCACAAAATAAATTTCGGAATCTTTGCCTAATACTATGTAATTGAGTAAGTGATTTAACTTTGCTCGGTATACAGGCAAGAACCATCAATACATTTGATTTACACACTTTCATTGATGGCTTACACTTTTCTTAGAATTGACCTCAAGTGCATTATTGCCTAAATGTCGAAACGTATTGTAATTATAAATGGAAGGTATTTTCCATTGAGTGCATTTATTCAACAAGTAGTTATAAATCTAGAATAACATACCTTTCACCAATGCCTACACCATTGTCTTTTTTGAGATGTATCTTCAATGAATTCTAACTCATAGTTCATTTCATTCGAAACAGTTCCTTTCTCATATGCAGATATGAGTTATATTGTTATGTCTCAGATGCACTCATGTGAACAATTGCCTCCAAAATCCCAACAAGTGACTGATAAGACAATATATTGACAATTTTCCATTCAAACACTTTTGGGCTACTCTGCTTGCTGATGGTGATCAAAACTCCTGCTACACAGGAATGATGCACCTACAAAGTATGATATTCCACACTTTGATATTTACTGCACGACATATATTAATCATATGTCACTGATACATTTTGTTGTTTTCTCCGCACCAAGGTAAACCGTAATTTGACTGGAAATAATGAATGTATACATTGACCCATATTCCTAACATTTCTCCAGTACTTTTCTGCTCTCCATAAATAACTGGTGTTCTTGAAAGAAATGCTTCCAAAACTAGAAATCTAATAATAACGAAACTAATCTCATTATGCCTGTCCCAAAAGACCATTATGTGTGTGAAGGCAATTTCTCCAAGTTGAAATTCAGGTATCATTCATTGAAAAGAATAACTTGGGCATGGCTGTTGCCAGTGATTGTTTGAATAGTTGCATTTGTTTTTAAATGATGAAGAGTTGTTGGTATTTAAATGGAATGGTTAATTGATGTCGTAGTAGTGTAGAAGAGAATTATAGAATATGAGAGAAAGTAAGGAAACGCCTGTTGCAGGAGCTGTGGAGAGGGGACGACGGAATTCGTGTGAGCGGCTGTTCGTGTAAAGGAGCTCTCCATAATTGCCGGTGGGTTTCACAATTGTTTAATGTTGACAGTTCATATTTGCCTATTAGGTCAAATAAGGTATGAAAAATCTAGTTGAGAATGTCCAAAAAGTGGAAGAAATATTATTGTTCTTCAGAGTCTTGAATGAAATGTATAGTTTATGGAGAGAATGATGCATTTAATAATGTAATTGCTTTATTTCGTGGTAACATAATACATAATCAATGAATATTTTAGGCCTTACAATCACTGAATGAAGATTTGATTTCAGTATGTTGATGATGAAGAATATCATGTTTATGTAAGCTTGTTTTAATATTATTGTGCAATGGAAGAAATGTATTCCATGTAATGTAAATTTGTCACAAGAAGCATTGCATGAGTTCTTGAAGAAATAGAGTTTAATGGTTGGTGAATGGATTTAAGCTTCTGGCAGGAGAACTAACATTGTATTCATGGGCTTTGGATGTATGAGGAAAAGATGAAGTTTATCCAGGTAAATATATGATAATAGAGGAAAAATTCATTTGTTTGAGTTCTTTAAAATATTTACTTACCAATATTTCGTCTTGCCGTGAACAGTGGAGGCATTAGAGAGTACGCAATAAGTGTAGGTTGTTCATGTTGGTCGGAATGATGTTTTGGGAATTTGTACAGTGTTATATTTCACTGAATAATCTAAGCTAACCTAACATAACGTATTGAAACCCAACATAACCTATTGAAACCCAACATAACGTAGTGTAACTCAACGTAATGTTGCATTTCTGGATACAGAGGGTGAATTTTGTTGAAAATTTCGAGTTGCAATGAAATAGTTATGTGATGTTTCATTGTTGTGATGAAATGGAGGAGCGACATTGGAATATTATTGATGACACAAATTTTCTGCGAAATGTAATGAGAGTTTGACAATAGTTTGATTGCATATCTTGGGTATTTGATGTTAACGTAAATGATGTTGGTTTCGCAGCCACACGGAAGGTGGATACAATTATTGTATGAACAGGGTTATTGTTTGAGGGGATGGTGTGTGAGTAGGCCTCTGTTCAACGCGGTGGAATACATTCATGTCCTTGATTTGAGTAGGATATCATGGTAATGCCGTTTTTTGAGCTATCACTATTGTATTTATGAGAACTAGCACTCCGAGTGAGACAATGTGTGAGGTCCCGAGCTGATAGTTTGGAATGCCTTATTTTAGCTGAAATGAAATGTTGTCTTTATGTTAAGGACCACCTCTTTTCGGTTGATTGCTGTCCTGTTTATCGCTACGTACTGTAAATATGTTATTTTTATTTTTTGTCCATAATTGTCTTTTCAATTAATGGGAAGTAAGGTCGTTCCGCCTAGATTCTGCGTAGCTTTATTTTGCATAGTAAATGGTGTTGTTCTCTTTATATGGTGGAAAGGTTTTTTCTGACGGTTCTTGAGGTTTGAAGTAACATATAATGTAATCTGACATAGTAATTCGGTTATTATTTGTATTTTCGTCGGTTAGAAATGCATAAAATGGTGGTCTGTGTATTTGTTGCGCCGATGTCTTTCTTCCGTGTGCGTTTGTGGGGGCTAACGTCGTCTGAGGGTGAAGGCTGCGCCTTCGCTTATGAAGTGATGTGGGTTAATGGTAGGTAAGGTGATTTCGAAATGTATTTCTTATGGTTTGCTGCAAGAGCACATTTGAAGAGTCATATACCTACCGTTGTAAAATCCACGCAGAAAAGTTGATAGGGAGCAAAGTTGCGATTCGTGGCGACAGTTATGATTTATGTGTTACCTTTGTTTTGTAAAGATTTGCGGAGTTTGTTGTCTCTGGGTGAATATGTGATGTCCTAACGTGAAGTTTTGGTAGGTCCTTTTCTGTTTTGATATATTAAACGTCTTTGTTTGGTTACGGAGCACTATTATTTTGTTGACTTATTTTTTTTTTTTTTTGTTCTTAAGCACTTATGAATTTGTCCTAGTGTACTTGTTATTCTCAAGTTCTTTATTAGACATGACGTGTGTGTGCACGTTGGGCATAGATTCATGGTTTTCGCATGTTTATTTTCAATGGTGGTGAATTATTTTGTGTGTTTGGAACGTTTCATTGAAGTAAAGAAGTCTTGTAGTAACATGAAGTGAAGCTGGTGAGTTTTCTTTCTGACGTTCAAGGAGGAAAATGTGAGGGCCCGAGCTTATAGTTAGGTTTAAATGCTATATTTTTAAATAGTTGAAATGGCATCACTCTGTTTGTTGAGTTTTTTATGGAATGTTTTTGGTAATGATGAGATGTTGAATATGTCTAAGCGTATGTACATTTGTAAAGCATTGAAAGTACATGCACTTGGATATTGAAGAAGTATGTCATGAGTGTAATGTGTTGTGATCATTTTGGAATGAAGCGTTTGGAAAGTGGTCTTGGAGTCGTTCAAGGATGTTCATTTGGGACTGTATTGATAAAGGAAGGAGAGAAGGAAATCATTCGCTGACAGGTGTTTACGAGTGTAGTTTTTGGTGATGCAGGCATTCCATATTAGGCCGTGCTGCCTCTTGCAGGGCGTAGCCCTTCAAGAGGCCTGCACGGCCGCTTGCATTGAAATCACGATTCTATTGATCTAGTCGGTGCTGCCGTGCACGCCTCCTGTCATGAGCTTCATGTGTGCTGATAATAGTGAGGACGTCATTGAAATGGACTGCGTCATGAAGATTGTGTTGTGATAGTGTTTGGGGTTTAAATGCTGTTCTTGGGTAAGATGTTGGATTTCCGAGTTACTTGGAGGATTGTGAAGTGATAGTTGCTTTGTCCGTGTTGTTGGTGAGAAAGCGTTGTGTCGTTATAATGAATAAAGGTAGAAAGTGTAACTTGTGGTACGTAAGTTGATGGGTGAATGATTTCCTTTCCTTTTGAATTGGTATGTCGTGTAGTTAGCGTGAGTACAGAGCATTTTGAGTTAAAGTAATGAAATATCAAGATTATTGCAATGGAGATGCGAAGGCTTTCTATGGTAGGGTTTCTATTTGATGGAAGTAACATGCGGGGTGGTAAAAGGTATAAATTTTCGTTGATTATTCTTGATGATCTAAGAATGTGAAGGCAGATGTAGTGTAGAAGCAAGTGTTTTGGGAAGTAAATGAAGTGGATTTAAGATTAATGGTGATTAAAGCTCTAGATGTTATATTGGATGGTTATCGTGCGGGAAGGATAGGTTTGTAAAGTAGTACTAGTGAGTCATACACGTAGTTTGTGTGTAGCATCTAAATATTTGTCTTTGAGAGAGAACATGTTGTGATGAACAACTGTTGGCGTGAATGCTTGTGAGTATGATCGACTGTTGTCGAGAGAGAGAGAGAGAGGGAGGCGGCAAAGTGAAAGTCATGAATTATTTGTTGCGATTGTACTGGGCGTTTTGATGGCGTTTGTCGTTTTGGTGTATCATGTTGAAATGGAAGCATTGTATTTGTCTCCACTGTAGGTATGTTGATATTAGTATATGACGTCATTTTCATGTATCACGTCTCGACAGGTGTGTTTTTCAGAAGCTAGGTGCGACGTGCAATATTAAGAAGAAAGGAATTAGAGGGAACTGTTAGGAATTCATAATCTTATAGAATGAATGGGTTTTCAAGTGTATGTTGTTCTGAGTGTTGTTGTACACTTATGAAGGAATGTTTAGTTCAATATATAAGAGTTGTAGATAGTGTGCGTGTGGATGTTGTTCAGTTGGAATAGTAATAAAATGGAATAGTTATAGTTCAGTGGGTGTGTGGAAGGATGATGGTCGGAATCTGAGGAGATATTATGTTAAGGAAAATGAGACAAGAGTGTGGTGGTTTTATGTTATGCGAGCGTTGAGTTATCTTTTGATTGTGGGCGTTGTACTGACTTGAGTGTGAGATGAGATGAAGATGTGTGTCATGGACGAGAATTTGAATGGGAGATAGGAGTGACTTGGAGATAGAAAATGAAATTGTGATGACTCCAGATGTATTTGTGTGGTGGAATAGAATTTGATGACATGTACCTTATTTCAATGAAGAATTTGTGAGGAGACAGTGGTTAGGAAATTGTTATGGATTTATTATATTTTGAAGAGAAGAATGCGGTACTAGGTGGTTGTTAGTTTGTATATAGTTCGCTTGTGTTATGAGGCATGGTGGGAGATATTCTCACGTTAAGAACTGGGATGTTTTGAGACTTACGTGTTGCCTACCCGCTGTCCACTGAAAGTCTTCCACTAATTTATGTGTACAGTGTTTTAGGTCGTACTGGTTGTTTGTTTGTTCAGGGTATGGTGTGTTAGAACGGTTGTATAGATATGAAATGTAATTTGTTTGATGATGGTAATCATTGGTTTTTCTATAGAGTGTGGAACTTTGTAAAGCTCAACGGAAATGGAGTCTCAAATAAAACTTGAGGTTGTTGAAGTGAGTGTTTTTCAAAGTAGGGAGGCGTGGCTATCCCATGGTGAGGAATGAAGTTAGATAAGTTTATTTATGTACATGATTTTTGGTAGTTATGCCGTTGGGACTGTTTTTCTTTGTCCAGTTTTTTAAGTTTGTTTACTTCCTACATTTTACGTTCGTACTAGCTGGTTAGAATAGGGGTTTCTTTATAGATGATGTACGGTTGACTCTGCTATTTGGACTGGTGCCTCGTGCGACATAAAGATACGTATGTTGAGGTGTAGATAGATTTTTGATAGGTTTTTGTTGCTTGAGTTAGAGGTACATAAGTTGTATGGTTGTTGTTTAGACTGTGGTATTTTGCCTTTCTTTTAAACGTATGGTTTCTGTGGCTCGATGAGTTTGTTTGAGAATATCTTCTGTGGATGGATATAAACTTTGTTAGTGCGGTCCGAGAGACGGGGAATGCAAATGATGATAAGTTAGGGAATCACAATTGTCTGTGTTTGATGTGAGGTCTGGAGGTGATAGCGTGATAGATCGTTCTGCAGCATAGGGTTGAACTATTCTTTTCTAAGCAGAATATCTTTATTTTGTGGATTGTTTGTTAATTTATGAATATGGAGTAGCTTTTTCGTCTTATATTGTTATAGACACTCGGTTTGTAAGGGATTGTTTTAATGTGCGGAAACGCTAGATGTGCATATGTGATGTTGCATCACTTTCTTAATTCCTTCTCAATTACGTTTTGGCAATTTTGGTGTACTTATGTCTGCTTCAAGGAACTTATTGAATTGATGACCGTGAGGAAATGCGTACCTTCGGTGCGAAATACTTAGATAAGTGATGGGATAGCAAGCCAATGTTACTAGAAGTAGTACAAATATGTGCTGTTTGTTCTCGACTTCTCCTAACTTCATAAGTTTTGCCCGGCAAATGAAGTCTGAAAGTTTTCGTTGTATTATTCTTATTTTTAGATTTGACTATTTGTTTTGTGCGTGGGTGCGTTGTGCGAGACCATGCCATGTGCATTGATTGACGTTTTGTTGTGAAGCGCTATCAAATCAATGCTAAAACTACTACTACTACTACTGACGTTTTGTTGGTAGGCTTTGTAAAAGTAATTTTGCTTCCAGGTTTATTGTTATGAACTCCATTGAGGAACTCTATCATTGTATCTGTGGAAGTTTCCGCTCCCAGGGTGATGATGTGAGGTACCTAGTTACATTTTAGGTATGCCTTATTTGAATGGAATGGAAGATGTTTCTTTATTGTGTTTCGAACTATGGTTTTGTCGGTTAATTGCTTTATGAGCATTTGTTATCTTCTATGAAACTGTTAGTTTTTTGTGAACTTCTATGTCGAGTTACTGTTTTTGTGCACTTTGTGTAAAGATGTAACGTTCACATTTCTTCATTGTAAATGCTGCTTTCATCATTATTATTTGGAACCCTCTGTATCGGTTAGGGAGGCTGAGCCTTTGTCTGATGTACATCAGTGAGGCTAAATTGTGTTTGTAATTAAGGAATTTATTTAGGAATGATTTAGAAATGAATGTATAATATCGTGAATAACAATTCGTGTACACGTAATGATTATAATATTGAAAGTCTGACGTGATATTCATGATAATTGTGTGCAGATGGGTATTTAGGGGAGCAGTTTCGTGTTGAACCATTAATATTGACACAAGTCTGAGTTAGAATAAGTAGATTTGGGTTTGTACGAAGTGACTTTATAGAAAGTGTTGAGTAATATTGAGTCATTTCTTAACTTTGTAGATTTGCACGGGAATGAACTCAGGAAGAGGTATTCATGTAATTTCACTTGAATTTGTAATATACAGGGTCTTACGTGATTCGATGCACTGATTTGAACTATATGCATAATTACGTCGAGTAAAACGTTCTTGTCAAGTGACAAAAATCTCAAAACTTGTTCGTTTTCGGGAAATAATGACTTGACATTATTTGGAAATCCCTTAGGAATAGGTTTAACATTCATGCTGGGATCAAAATGCGGAGGCTGTCGGTGCGTGGTTGTAGACATTCCTATAGGAATATTGAATTGTTTGAATTAATGATATGTGGAAAATGTATTCACTCAGGTCGATACAACCATTGTGTGTATGGGATTAGGGCTTCCAGGGGCAGAATGCAAGACCCTGACGTCATAGTTAGGTAAGCCTCATTTGTTGAAATGAAATTGTAGGTGTTATGTTAATGAACATTTTGTTTTCGGTTCACTGGTGTTGTGTGCTTCATTACCTAAGACTCTCTTCTTAAACTTGGATCTTGTTTCACGAACTTCTTTCTGAACAAACTGTTTGTATGCTCTTTGTGCATAGATTCCGCGTTACCTGAACTCAATACTAAATGGTGACTCTCTTCTTCCTCTTTTTCGATCGCATTTGTTGCGGGTAGGGAAGCTTAAACAAACTGGTAATATAATATCAGAAACGAATGAGTTTTCATGTGTTTTGTCGGTGTTGCAAACCGTCTTAAGAATGTTTTTTGTTGCACGTCGGTGTTGTAGAGTGTTATATAATATTCGTCAGGGTGATTTGACTGCAATAACCAAAGGTTGAAACGACGTCAAATGTATGTATACGAGAGTGATGTAACAGTTAGAATGTTTCCTTGTCCCCTTGAACGGTAATGTTGAAACAGTAGGTATGTTTTTAGAAGGAAATGCATTATGGGGAATGTTTCATGGTCGTAGTAGATAGATATTGCATAGGATGTAAGGAACGTGAATGCACGGATGTTTAAGGGAAGAGTGTATGTTAAATAAGTAAACGGGCGTGTTCAGATGTTTATCTTGATTAAATTTGCACTTGGCTTGTTGGAAAGTCGATGCTGAAGTAAAGAAATGCAAATTTGGGTAATTGAAGATATTGTAAATGTCATGGAATGCAAATGTAGTGTAAATGAAGTAGAAATGTGTATGCACAAGTGGAGGTTTAGACTTAAATATTTGTCGTACGAGTGTGTTGAGGGATCATAGTTGTAAGTGGTTATTTTATTGGGGTTTTTCTTTGGAAATGTAAGTGCGATTTGTCGTTTCGTTTGAAAGTTTTTGTTGTGGCTATTATTCACGTGCAAAATAGGATGGTAAACAGTGTAGAGCATATCCACGCTCTAGTGGTTTTTGTAGGATATTTATTATTCGTTTCTGTATAATATAGTGGTATTGATGATTTCAGACATGCTGTCGAAGACGTCGTGCGTTAGCTGCCGAGAGGAGGGAGTCAACTCGTTCGCGTGTGCGATGGAAGGTCGTTTCTTCGGTATGACAACGTGACAGCTGACAGCGTGACGGTAGTGATAACGTGACGGCTGAGCCACTTCAGTGCGCCGGGAGGTGCGGCGCGACGTGCGAGTTGCCTGTAGCTTTGGGGGAATTTGAAATAGCTTTGAAAGAATGTCATTTATTTGTAAAACGCATGTAGGATTAAAATTTTGAATGAGGCTCATGCTATTGAACTTGGTAGAAGGTAACATTTAATGAATTGTGGGCGAATGAACGATCATATTGATAGGGTTTTTAACATGTTCGACCTTAGGTTAATTCGGGATTTGATATTCAAATTTCATTCTCTCACGACTCTGTTAAGAATATTGATAAGACACTTGCAGTCGCGCTTCATATTAAGGATTTAGGTGATTGGAAGTTTTGATTTCGGTGAAGGTATTGCATTTTGTGTAGGATAGGTGAAATTACTTAGGATGAATTGATGAGAAAGAAGGGATGGATGGTAAGTTAAATGGAGTAAAATAAGAGTGTTCAAAAATTAAACCAGAAAATAGGGTACATTGGGTTATGAAGTCAGGTGATAGTAAAATAGGTTATCTTAGGTTAGATTAGACTAGGTTGGGTTAGATTAGTTCAGGTTGGGTTGAGTTTGTTATTTTCGTGTGAGTTAGTTGGGGGAGTGATTGGTAAACTAATTCGTTGGATTGTGAGTGGTGTAGTCAATTCGTAGGAGAAGTTTCCATTTTATGAGGTTTGTTGAGGATGTGTTATTGATAAAAATAGGTCTGTGAAATGATTTTTGACCTGTAAATATGTTGTCAGGTCAATTTTATGCTTGGTATTTGTTAATGGTGTCGAAAAATGAATTGATGTTGGTGTTTGAAAGTTCAACATTGAATTTGAATTGAAAGACATTGCACATATCGTTGTGTGATTTGAGACGATGGTGTATCTGATTGTGTTGGCCAATTGTGGTTATTTTTTTAAGTGTGCTCTACATGTGTATGTGTATATGTGTGTCTGTGTGTGTGGGAGTGTGTGTAGAGTGTGAGCGTCTGGGTATTGAGGTGTGTGTGTGTGTGTGGGTGTGTGTGTTGTCCGCCCCCGGTCTATGCTGGTTTCTGTGCGCCCGGCGGACGTCTTAGCGAAAATCCGGTGAAAAAACCAAGACCCATACGCGCACAGATTCAAAGGAAGATGAACACCACTTACCCTAGACGCCGCGTGGCGTTCACCGAAGGATTGTTCCTTCTATTGATGTCGCCTTCTTATAGGGTAGCCCCTCGAACGCGTCGTCGCAGCGCCTTCAAATTTGGCAGGCACATAAAAAGCCCTTTCGACACGAACCTAAGCTTTTTTCTTCGAGATCGTGCGAGAACTTTTCCTTCAATGGCCGTTCAAAGGTCGAAAATCGACCGAAATGACACATTTTCAAACTGCTGCCAAACACCCATAGAATGCCTGTAGGCGGCTTTAATTTCAGCATGTGGTAGACGAAACAATGGAGTATACGCCAACGTTGCCATTTTGCGATCCGTTCGTAAAAAGTATCCTTCTTTGCCCCTCAAAGTTTGCAAAAAATTTTTAGGGTATTTTTGACGAAATTTGGAGAATTATTTTGAGAAAACCACGGAGGTTAAATCTTTCAAAGTTTGATAGCTCGTACATTTTCAAAAGTTCTAAGCCTCATAAAATCAGCGGCTCTCGAAGCGATCAAGTTTCGACACAACTTGGGGTCAAAGTTTTCCTCAAAATTTTCGAAAATTTTGTGTGAGGTTTGAGTTTGCCTAAGTATTGAACGGTAATACCTGGGGGTGTCAAACTTTGTAGTCTCGTTTAGAAAGCTTTGTAATATACCCAGCGAGTTTTACAGAGTGCCAGCTTTGAAAACTTGAGTGGTGCGCAACTTTAAAGTTCAAGTAAAAAAACGCGTTTTTTATAAGGTCATTTTCGAACGCCAGTTGTGACGTTGTTTGATTGATTGGTGACTTGAAAATTTGATACGACCTAGTTTCAACCTTTTTCTCAAAGTTATTAGGTTTACAGTTCATCATGAGCAAAACTTTTCTCAAAAAATGGTTCCAAACACAACCCCCAACACCCCCAAAAAATGTTCCGAACCTGTTTTAGGAAAATGGGGGCGATCTACGGAAAACTTCATTTAACATTTTCTGCTCGGTTTTTTGTCGTGCATTCAAAAGTTTTTGGGCAGGTTGAATTTCGGGTTTGTTTGAGCGTGAGACATTATTTTCACTTTTCCAGGCCATTTTTGCCTTTCCTTCACCCCTGAAGCCCATTTCCTCACCTTCGAGGGAGCTGAAAATCACTTGAAAGATGCGTCTTGAGGAGATCTTTCGATTGATACTCGTGTCTCAAAGTTGTAGGCCTTCAACTTTTTGTTCAAATTTGAAAAAACATCAAACCTTAGGGAGGAATCGCAAAAATTTGCCAATCTAGGGCAAAAACTGAATACCGATCCACCTTGTAATGAAGTCTCCAGAATGCGAATTTTTTTTAATGGCGAAATTTATGGCCTGAAATGAAACTTTATGGAGTTTAAAGGTTTTATATGGATGCCCATTTTCATGAACTTGGTGCTGTGTTGTTTTTCGATTGCGAAACAATATAATTAAATGAATCGTTGAAGTTCAAAGTTTTTTTTAATTTTTTTCCATTGGAAGCGATTTTGCTAAGTTTTGAGTGTTTTAATGTGTTGTTAGAGCTCATAAAAATATATTGTATTTCGAAGTAAACGTTTTAAGTGCCTGTTTTTGCCTTGAAATTCATAATTTTTTTTTGCATGACGCGTAATTCATCATTTTCAATGGTTTATATTCGTTTCACAGGGAATTTTATAGAGAACAAATGTGTTTAAAATAGGCGATTTACCTTATGGTTGGATTATTTCACTTCCAACAAGTTTTGGTACAGAAAAAAAAAATGTTAATTGAGCTTAAAATTTTCGTCTAAGTCGAGAAAATCGGTATGCAAGGCGGTTTGCAGTTGCAATACCTAAATGAGGTTCAGAATTTGAGGCTGAAATCTTGTGCTGCTTGTAGAAGTTGTAATGTAAATGATGTTAGAACTAGAAAGATGACAAAACTAATGTTAAAGTGTCCGCATCATCGTACTGAGCATGTAAAGTGACTTCAATTATAACTTATTTTTGGAATGGAATTGTTAACCCTCATAAAATTGTCTTTGTAATGGATAGAAAATTATTTCAATGGGATACTTGTTGATTAAAGGGCGTTGTTAGGAGAATCCATCCTTCTGTCCCACTGCAGTCATTCCGCACAGTCAACTGTTACGTCAGTTTTTCATGAAGAGAGATACGAAATCAACCCATAAGTTGTTGAAAGTGAAAAGTGTCCCCTTTCTTCAATGAAACGAAACTTGAAAAGAAATTGTTAACATTGTCTACTGAAGATTAACATGATACGTGCATTTAAAATGATTCCAACTCGATGAATTTCGTAATAGGAACAGAAATTATTGATTTCCCATATTCATAAATTTAAAGTGTAATGCCTGTTCGATGGGCGAATTGGTCCTCAAAGACGCGGCCTGCCGTGTGTGTGTCCTTTATGACTGGGATAACAAGCAAGATGTGGATACAAAATAGTTATTGTTTGTTTATATAACTCCTATCTATTAATGTATAACTCATTTATGTATGTCAAGCTTCGTTGTTACTTTAATCTTTGCCTGAAATACTTAGATATTGAGTGAAGTAGGAACAACATTTTTGACTTGAGTTACCCCTCGAAGCCGTGCTCAAGCAGGAGGTATGTTCAGTCATTTTGAGACACTGTACAAGTTTGGATAGTGACTTGAAAAACAAAACGAAAGCGTTCTTCAAAGCTTCGTATGTCGGTGAGTTTTTGAGAATTATTTGTGGTACTACATGGAAATATTATCGGCTCATGAGTCGGAAATACCTCTGTAAGAGAATTCAAGATATGAATTAACTCGCTTTTGAACATAGAAAATGGTGCTAAGTTGTTTAGGCGGTGTAAACCAGTGAAGCTATTGAATATGATGGAAGGATGTATTCTATTATGTTTTTGGGGAGGTAAATTGAACATATACGGGTTGAAATCACGAACATGATTTCATTTAGAAATTCTAGAAATGGCTCATTTCACTTATTTCGATGCCGAAATTTGAATGAATCTATAATGAGAACTCACTTGATGTATGTCAAGCTTCGTTTAGGCTTCAATGTTTGCTTTAAAGATGTAAATATTGAGTACATGCATAACAGAATTTCTTACTTGAGTTACCCCTCAAAGCACTTCCTGGAGCAGTGCATGTTTTCAGTTATTTTGAGATACACAATGTCTCTTCTTGGAACGAAAATTTAATTATTTGAAATTCGACAAATTACTCATTTCACTTACATCATGGTTGTAGTTTGCACACGAAGCGTGCGTGGTGATGGAGGTAGACGATAGAATTTTTTTCGTGTGGAGAAAGTGAGATTGAGTTATATTGAGAGGTAATGGTTTTGTTTTCATGGTAAATGATGATGCATTGGTGAACTCGGTTATCAATTGAGTGTAGTTTGAATTAGGCATATGATTTTATGTGCATTGCAGGTAGATGTTGGAAATTTTGATACAATGTACATGTCTGTTTATGCTGACATTTTGAGATTTGACCTATCGACATTTTGGGGTGAATGAGTAATTTTCGAAAATTGTATGCATGTTCAAATTTACGATGAAGGGTACTTTGAAATCAGGTAGAGAATTCATTTTGGGCTCATATGAAGCGGAGTCAAAAGCAGGGTGTTAAAGTGGTTTATTATATTATGTTTATTCATAATTGTTTGATATATGGGGGAAATGAGTTTGTGAAATGTTTTTGCCGTTATTTCATCATTGGAACGTGTTTTGAACCGTTTTGTGAGTAATTTCGGCTATTTCGATCTGTGTAATGATCACGGATTTGGAAAATTTAGTGAAAAGTTCGATAAAAGTGTACGGATATGAAAATGTTATTATCAATGCAAAAATGGATGCATATGAGAATTGCTGCAAATGAAAATGTCAGTACCATGCGGACAGGTATTTTTTAGGCTGTTAGTGAAGTGTAGGGGGTAAGTACGGTGAAAAAGGGGTAAAAATGAGACAGAAATGTTTTTTTTTTAGAGTTCGAAAGTGTTTCTAAGGTAAATGCAGTGTCCCTCGAGTATGACTAATATAAGAGCTGTAATGATGCCGCTCTGCGAGGTGCGTAGCACCCGTAGAGCGGCGCAAGAAGTCAGATAAAATTTTCTCAACCTTCGAATTTAACCGCGCGACGGCGCGTTCCATCATAATGAACCCAATGAAGATGAACAGGTGTCGATGTTGTTGTATGAAACGAGAATTAGCTTTCGTTTTGATGTGGTATTGCGATGTTTCTTTATTTTGGTGATTATTTATATTTTGTTGAGGATTTATGGTTGTTTCTTATAGTTTGGAGAAGGATTGGATTATTTAATGGCTCTGCATGAATAAGTGCGACGCTATCTGATGTATGGTAATGTACAGCTCAATAACATGATTTATTCGTGAGAACAAGAATATATTTGGTTCTTGTGGTTAATTTGAAAAAGTATTGATAGTAATTGGATGTGACACGAAGTTGGTGGATATTTTTTGTTTTCTCTTGAAGGTTTGAAATGAATTTTAAGAACGCAAGGTTATTTCTCGCTTATGCAGGTGAGTAATGTATTTTGATGTCTGAGGTGGCAATTTTGGAGGGTTATGGGAAGCCTAATTTCCCTACGTCAGGCTTTGGCGGAATTTGAAATAGGTTTGGTAGAATTTCATTTATTTTTGAAACGCATGTATAATGAAAATTTGGAATGAGGCTCATGTAATTTAAATCAGTTATAGGTAACATGTAATGTATTGTGGTTAAATGAACGAACATATTTATAGTCTTGTGAGCATTTTTGACCTTAGGTGAATTCGTGATTTAATATTAAAATTTCATTCTCCCAGGATTCTGTATATATTATTGTGAAGAAAGTTTCAGTCGCGCTTCATATTAGGGATTTATGTTATTTTAAGTTTTGATTTAGGTGAAGCTATATAATTTTGAGTAGGATAGGTTAAATGACTTTGTGTAAATTGATGATAAACAGGGGATGGACGGTAAGTTAAATGGAATACAATAAGAGTGGTGAAAAATTCAACCAAAAAATTGTATACATGAGGTTATAAAGTCAGGTGAGGATAAAATTGCTTATGTTAGGTTTGATTAGACTAGGTCGCGTTAGATTACTTGAGGTTGGGTTGAGTTTGTTATATTATTATGGGTTTGGTTCGGAAGTGATTGGTGAACTTATTGGTTGAATTGTGATTGGTTTAGTCATTTTAACAGAGAAGATCTGATTGATTTGTTGAGGATGTGTTATTCATAAAAAATTTTAGTTACCCCTCAAAGCTGTGCTCCTGCAGCGCATATCTTCAGTTATTCGGATATAGACCAAGAAAATTCTCAGTAAGAAAAGAAATTTCAGAATTCAGTGTGTAACCGATGTCTCTTAGATCCGTGTCCAAAGTTGAAAGATCACGGTCTGTGAAATGATTTTTAAACTGTAAATATGGGCTTAGGTTACGTTTTATTTGGTAATGGTGTCGGAAAATGAATTGATTTTTGGGTTTGAAAGGTAAACATAGAGCCTAAAATGGCCATTGTACACATCGGTTTGTGATTTGAGACGATGGTGTATCTGATTGTGTTGGCCAATTGTGGTTATTTTTACAAGTGTGCGCGACATCTGTATGTGTATATGTGTGTGTCTGTGGGTGTGGGAGTGTGTGTAAGAGTGTGAAGGTTTGGGGTTATGAGGTGTGCGAGTGTGTGTGGGGGTGTGTATGTGTGGTCCGCCCCGGTCTATGCTGGTTCCAGTCATCCGGTACTCTTGTAGTGAATCTCTATCCCGCAACCTGGTCGAAATTTCGAAATTCTCAGAATGATCATCTAAAAATTCAGTAAAATAAATGCAAACATTAGCATTAAAATAACATTACGAAATTCACTAATCTCTGTCCTCAATTTTATCAAAATTGTGTAACGAAAACAATTCAATTCCTAAGAATTCACATTTGCGTTTTAACGGAACCTTCCACGGACGCGCGACAGCAACATCGTTTGCGATCTAGCGTCAATTGTCTCGTGTCATACAGAGCGTGCATATCTAGGGCTGTTGACTGGTGAGAATTAAATATTGTGTTGTGCCTTTGCTGTTCTACGGGTAACTATATTTATGTATTATATTTTAACCGTCAGTAATTTTATTGTGTAGGTATTAAGAAAAATTGCCTAAATTTTCCAGAGTGCTAAACGTTTAGAATTTCCTTGCCCAGAACTTGGGTTCCCCCACAGGCCATTTTTCCTTGTGTATTGTTGTATCTCCTTTTCTTAAAATGATTTTATGTCAACATTTCAATTTCAACATTTCTATATGATGGCATTTTATTCAGGCTAGAAATTCTCCTTTTCTTAAAATGATTTTATGTCAACATTTCAATTTCAACATTTCTATATGATGGCATTTTATTCAGGCTAGAAATTCTCCTTTTCTTAAAATGATTTTATGTCAACATTTCAATTTCAACATTTCTATATGATGGCATTTTATTCAGGCTAGAAATTCTCCTTTTCTTAAAATGATTTTATGTCAACATTTCAATTTCAACATTTCTATATGATGGCATTTTATTCAGGCTAGAAATTCTCCTTTTCTTAAAATGATTTCTTTTGTCAACATTTCAATGTGATGTTATTTCAAAAATAATGTATCATGCCAAAATTCAGTATGGTTATTTGTTTATCAAATTATAAATTTTCCCTTTTGATGTTTCATATGTTTCATAAGCCAATATTTAAGATGGTGTTATTCTTATCAAATTATAAATTTTCCCTTTTGATGTTTCATAATTTTCATAAGCCAATATTTAAGATGGTGTTATTTGTATCAAGATTAGGATTTTCCCTTTGGCATCAAAAATAACTTCTTTAGCCAATATTCATTATGGTGTTACTTGTGTGATCAAGTTAGACTAACATCAAATTATCAACTTATTTCTTTAATGTTTTTGTGTTAATCAAAGCAATCAAAATATTCATTCTCAATTGCTGTATTTTGTCACAGCTGTATTTCCAATTAGGTAGTGTTTTGATATAATCACGTGGTTGTAGTTTTTATGTACTGTCAACATTAAAAATCATTCTTAACAAATTTTATAGTCAACCTTTGTTGTGATGATAATCAGAACAAACCTTGTAAATACCAATAACTAAATACCTGATTTTCCTCCTAGAATCAGTATTATACATTGAATATTATTGATTTTGTTAAGTTTAGTTAGATGGTAATTGTATAATTCTTACATTGATTATTTCAGTTAGGAAGAACTGGGAACATGTGTTTTTTAGTTCATTTGCATTTAGCAGATGCTGTAGATTTTTTACCATTAGCTATTAATTAAGTGAGGCAGGATACTCAGTTCACTGCTTATGCCATCTTAGTTTCGCCAGGCAAGTTTTGCCTGTGTGAGTTACTAGTGTAGAAGTTTAGCTTCATGCTTTTAGAAATATTAGAATTAAGTTCTGATTCCGAGCAAAGTGTTAGTGCTCCGAAGCTGATCCCCGCTTGCACTCCGGCACCAGAGTGCTGGTGGGGGTCGTTTTTCGTAGAGACTCCTCGCTTTGAGGCGGCATGTTAATGCCAGATTGTTTGCAGCATAGCATGTGTTGATATGTGTTTTAATACCGTGTGCAATTTCACCCAGCGTATTATTCCGTACAGGAAGCTACGAGACACTTTACATTCCACTGCCACGTCACCTACCTTACCTTGCCCGATCATATCAAAAGGGTAAAATAACCCGGTAGCCAGACTTGGCAACATAACTGCCTCCTTCATTGTACCTTTTCACTTCAAATTAAACCCCCATTACTGGACGGCAAGAGCGAACATCCAATTCCTCCACCTCACGAAGAATTGAGACATCATTGGTTACAGCTAACCCAAATGCTGCATAACCTGTCAGTCTATATTCTAACACCCTTAGAGGAATTGCAAATTACCGTCCTCACTTATCAGAGACGCTATTGCCGTCACTAACCACGGGATACCATTGCACACGACCTTCTCCACAATTACACTTCCACATACCGACGCAGCTGTGAGCCTGTTGCAGTCCCTACTCAAGATCGGACGTCAACATCAGCGCACCTGGAAGACCCAATCTGACAGCCAACAATAAACCCAGGCCAGAATTAAATAACCATATCTACTTTCTTATCCTTTCGATGGTCCAAGTCCGAGGTGAAAATTATAGTATTTTGTTTTGATTAAAGACGCCGGAAAGAGAGCGTCCGAACCTCTCACACCTTCTGAGTCAGATTAAGTCATTAGTTTATTAATTAGTGTTGGCGTTCGACGCCAACTGGTGGCCCGCCTTCAGCCCAAAATTCAATCCTGCCTAAGTAAAGCTAAACTGGAAGTTCACAACTCAAAACTTAGAACTTCACACTGGTGATAACCCAGAGTAGTTTAATCTGATATAAATACTCACCCGGACCACCATCAGAAGGATCAGGAGCGCATGTCTAGTGCTGTCAACTTCTGTGCATGGCTGACCTTGAAGGAGGTAGTTTCTTTCCTCACTCTCAGTAGCTAAACAGAGTATTTCCCCTCCAAACTCTTCCCTAATAATAAGTTATTGCTACTGCAGCCTATACTAACAAATTCTTCATGTTTATCCATTGCTACTGAAGCCATCTTTTACAAAACTCTTCATGCATTTCCATTGCTACTGAAGCAAAACCATAGGTGATCTGCTAGGATTATTTCCATTGCTACTGAAGCTCTTTACTAATAACCTTCGCAATTTCCATTGCTACTGCAGCACCATTGCTACTGAAGCACAAAAGTAACATAACAACTTATACGAAACAAAAAAGCTATTGCAACGCGCGTTATCATTCATTCTTGGGGAACATTTGAAGCATTATGGCGCCAAACGATGGTAACGAGAGTAACGACAGTCAGGTGGTTTCCGTAAAATTAACACCGTTCGCGATTCAAAGTCTGGACTCATGGTTCTTCCAAACCGAAGAACACTTCGAAAGCCTATCCATAGATTCCGAGAAAATCAAATATTATTCACTATTAAGGGCCCTGCCCACTACTTGCCTAGACGACCTCTCTGGGGTCTGTAACGCTAACTCACCCGAACCTTATTCCACCCTCAAAGAACATGTCTTAAAACGTTACAGCAAGGATAGAGCCCAAAGAATCCAGGCTTTGACGAGTAATCTCACCACCTACAATAGCCAAACACCTCTAGCACTACTTAAAGAGATGAGGAAATTAGCGAAGGGGGTCATGGATGACGATACCCTAAAGACATTGTACATCCAACGCTTGCCCTTACGCCTTCAACCGTTCCTCCATACACAGGATTCCTCTGTGAACCTGGACGTTCTCGCAGAATTAGCCGAAAAAATTATTGCCTGTGAAAACCAGACACCGAATAGCCCTGCCGCTACTCCAGTGGTCAATCAAACCAGCTCAAACGAAGTGGAAAGATTATTGCGCGAGTTAGTTCAGCGAGTTGGAGCACTAGAAGTTGCTACCCAGCAAGCCGAACACGCGGATGGAGTTCATGGGGTTGCACGCCAAACTGCGGCGTACCAGCAAGCCGATAATTCCACACACACCGTTCCGTTTGACAGGCATAAAAATACGAATCGTTCATTTAAACATCAGAGAGCTGGTAGTTCAAATACCGTTCAGGTCCAGGGGTCACGAGACAATCTGGAGGAGGAATGGTGCTGGTATCACAGAAAGTACTTGCACAAGGCTCGTAAATGTGAATCGCCGATGTGCCCATTGTACGTACTACTTCACCCAAAAAACGGGAACAGCGCGGCGTAAGTGCGAGTCAGACGCCAGCGCCATCTAAATCAAATGCCACTCGCTGCCTATTCCTTTCAGATCCGACTTCCGGTTTTCGATTCTTGATCGATACCGGGAGTTCGGTGAGCCTAATCCCGGCAACTGCCAAAGACAAACGCACCACAGGTATTCCAAACTTGCGTGCTGCTAATGGCACTCCTATACTCTGTTACGGCACGCGATCGTTGTCATGTTCCCTAAATCTCAAACGTACCTTGAGCTTCGAATTCATAGTGGCTGATGTGGACACACCCCTCATTGGTGCCGATTTTCTGCAGAAGTTTGCATTGGTGGTGGATGTGAGAAATGGATGCCTTTATGATAGCGAAACCAGAGTGCAAAGACCCCTTAGTGCCGTCGATATGGTGAACGTTACGTCAAGCGTCTCACCTAACCTAGAGAGTACATGTCCCTACCAACGGGTGTTGCTCGAATTTCCCTCACTCTTTCAACCTAATGTAACGTTGCAAAATAACACGCTGACGCAACACCACATATCGACGAGCGGCCCTCCTGTTTACGCGAAAGTAAGACGTTTGCCCCATGATAGATTGCAGGAAGTAAAAGCCGAGTTTACAAAAATGGTCCAGGAAGGGACAGTTCGCATCTCGAAAAGTCCCTGGGCCAGTCCCTTGTTGATTGTGCCAAAGAGTAACGGCGAGTTGCGTATTTGCGGCGACTATCGCCAATTAAATTCCGTAACTGTACCCGACAGATTCCCCATTCCCCACCTTCACGATTTTACTGCAAATCTGTCAGGGGCAAAAATCTTTTCCACCGTGGATCTGAAGAGAGCTTTCCATCAGATTCCAATGGAGGAAAGCTCTATTCAGAAGACCGCAGTCTGTACGCCGTTTGGTTTGTACGAGTATCTTCGTATGCCGTATGGCTTGCGAAATGCTCCACAGACCTTTCAGCGGCACATGACTGAAGTCCTTTCCGACCTCCCGTTTTTGTATTGTTACCTCGATGATGTGCTTGTGGCTTCGGGGACGCCTGAGGAGCACGTGCATCATTTGAGAGAGCTGTGCAAACGACTAGCGTCGCACGCTCTGCTGATTAACCCAGCAAAGTGTGTACTGGGAAAGAAGGAACTGACTTTTCTAGGTCACCACATCTCAGATAAAGGCATTAGGCCACTTCCCGACAAGGTAGAGGCTATCCGAAATTTCCCGAAACCCTCTACACAGAGAGAGTTGCGCAGGTTCTTGGGATCGGTGAATTTTTATCACCGATTCCTAAGGAACTGTGCGGCGACTCTGGCACCACTCTCCTCACTCATTAGAGCGAAGAAACGAGGGAAGTCTGTACTGATCGAGTGGAACGGTGAGGCTGAGGAGGCATTCACAGTAATTAAAGATGAACTTGCGAATGCGACGGAGTTGGCTTACCCACACCCGAACGCAAAACTTAATCTAGTAGTAGATGCGTCAGACCTTGCTGTCGGCGCGGTACTACAGCAAACCGTGGACAACAACACGACCCCTCTGGCGTTTTTCAGCCGGAAGCTCTCTCCCACCGAACAGCGTTATAGCACGTTCGGGAGAGAGCTCCTGGCGATCTACCTTTCAATCAAACACTTCCGATATACCTTGGAAGCACGTCAGTTCACGGTATTCACCGACCATAAGCCTTTGATCAACGCAATAAGAATGCCTCCTGACCGCCACTCCCCTCGTGAAAGTCGGCACTTGAGTTACATAGCACAGTTCACTAACGATCTCAGGCACATTAAGGGGGACGAGAACACGGTCGCCGACTGCTTATCGCGTGTGCACAACGTGGTATTAAACCCGTTGGCGCCCGAGTTCCGACCTTCTGTACACACGATTTCGTTGGCTGATATCATCACCGAACAGAAAAACGACACGGAGATCCAATCTTTGATTGAGTCTCCTAGCTCGTCTCTAAAGCTGTCACTCAGAGAAGGCGTTTACTGTGACGCTGACCGTCCTAACCGGTACTACCTACCTACCACCTTGCGTTTGCCCGCCATCAAACACTATCATGCGCTATCTCATCCTGGGACGGAGAGAACTTTCCGCCTAATTGCGGATCGTTTTGTCTGGCCCGGGATGCGTAGGGCCATAAGAGAGTACGTTCGCAATTGCCCAGATTGCCAAGCTAGCAAAGTAACTCGACACAACAAAGCCGCAATTCAACCTTGTGTTTTCGCTGGCGGTAAGTTTGATGCAGTCAATATAGATTTGGTAGGCCCGCTTCCAAACTTTCGCGGGTTCTCGTATTTACTCACCATGATCGACCGCTTCTCTAGGTGGGTCGAGGCTGTTCCCATTGCTAACATAACGGCAGAAACCGTAGCTCGAACCTTCGTAGAGACGTGGATCTCCCGTTTCGGGGTCCCTCTGAGCATCACTCATGATCGTGGGGCTCAGTTTACCTCCTCCTTGTGGTTAGAGATCTCCAAAATCCTAGGTAGTTCAAACATCACAACCACCTCTTTTCACCCCCAATCAAATGGACTCATCGAGAGAGTCCACCAAGACCTCAAAGCGGCACTTCGCTGCTTAAAATGCCACGACGATTGGGCGGACCGATTGCCTGTCGTATTACTTACCCTACGTAACCTGTTCCGGCAGGATCAAAAGTGCACGTCCTCCGAATTGCTTTACGGGAAGTCTTTAAGATTGCCCGGTGATGTTATTGATCCTGAGTACAAAATTGACGACTCTTTCAGTACAATCACGGATTACGCGGCACGTCTCAAACGCGCCATGCGCGAAGTGGTTTACCACCCGCCTCGCCTGCCTTTACCATCCGAAAGCCTCGATCCATTGTTGAACACGTGCACACATGTTTACGTTCGGGTGGACGGTGTAAAAACCCCCTTACGGCGTCCCTATGATGGCCCCTACAGGGTCCTAAAGAGGACGCCGAAATATTTTCTCATCGAGAGGGGTCCCAAGAGCGACAGTGTTAGCATAGATAGACTTAAGGCAGCATATGTGTCCTTCCCTGATGATAGTTCTACCAACACTCATGAGCCGCAACCCAGGGTGCAAATTACCCCCAGGTCAACACCTGTCGAGGCCACCGGGTTGCACCTTTCTGTCTTGGCTAAGAACTTGAGGCTAGTTCTAACGTGGAGGTTTCGTTTAGAACTGCCCACCATTCGATTATAATTATTCGTATAGCAACTAGTATGGGATAAAGACTAGTCGAACGGGTAAATATTTATTTTTGGCCCACGGAATTATTCAGGAGAACAGACTGGGGGAACTTCGCAACGTACTGTAATCCGAATAGTAATAGAATATTATAATGGTGTTAGGATTCTAAGTACGGCTAATTACGACAAGCTTGAATAACGAATAATCACTTGATCAAAAGAGGTAAAGGTAGGGGAGGTAACTGTGTTTTGTAGATCCTGCAATTACACAAATAAAACAAAGGTTAGCATGGCGATATGAGGATCTCGAAATTACATAATGACAACAGTTAAAAAATGACATATAAATTATTCAACTACCAACCTATATTTTCTACTATCGGGTTGTAATTTGAATATTAAATTAGCTAATCCTCTCGACTCGAAATTCCCTAATCGTGGGCACAATCCACACTAGAAACTAAATTATACTTTGAACTAACTTCTAAGCTCTCACTCCAAAAGTCCCGAATGACGAACTGCGTTAAAACACTTCCACTTAACGACCGGGTCTTTTCAAAGTTACCGGGCCGCTACGTAACCGCCTCCATGGCGGCACGCTCCGGCCGGTCACACGTTACTCTACTTAAGGCGTAAATTCTAGTCTCATTTTCTACTTCACATGATCTTACAAAAATCATCAATATCTAATAAACCTTATTAAGTTATTATAAGACACATTACAATATTACGAACCGCACGGAAGGTAGCCAAATGATATTTATTTGCTACTCACGAGCCGGCTAGCTCGCTTCTTTCCCTTATTAAATCACATTTCCCCAAAATTAGTTTTATCAATTACATCACAAAATAAACCTCCTGTTCACGTCTATTACATCTTAACTTTTAAAACACGAAAATTGTCACTTCGAGAATAGCGAGACTCACCAGGTTGATCAGAGCACTTGTTTACACTATGAAGTTTAGCGGAGGAATGGGCTGCTGAGCAGCGAACCCTGCTTGAAGAGCGTGAATGTTGCCATAAAGTGGCACTGAACTCGTCTCATGAGACGGTGTAGATTTTATCTATTTTAATATTTATTTATCTTTTAAATAAAAGACTTTTAAAGGTACAAAATTACTTTTAATATTAAATTCTAAATTTGTATTAAGTATTCAGTAATTTTTCCGGGCACCACAGCACTACCCCGGCCAGACGCGGAGCGCCCTCAGACACCAAAATAGTGGTAGTCCGCTGAGGGTTTGAAACGAACGGTACGACCCGATCTAGTGCGAGGAGGAGGTAGCGAGGGTGCTGAAATGACCTCAGGACAGCGCGGAGAAGGCTGAGGAGGAGGAGGTTCAGGAGGAGTCGGAGATGAGGGTGTAGAAGAGGGTTTAGAAGAGGTAGGGGTACGACTATAGGCGGGTTTCAAACGATCAATCGATACGTTTGAATCACCCTGAGGAAGTTTAAGCTTAAAAAATTTTGGGTTACGTTCTAGGACTTCGTAAGGACCTGAATAAGGGGCTTCTAAGCTCCTTTTGATCCGGTCGACTCGCAACCAAACTTTTTCACAATTTTGCAAGTCAACGGGCACGAAAACAGGTGGTGAATCATGGCACGAGCCTTCGGAAAGGCGTCGGAAATCGAACTTATGCATTTCGTTGACGAAGGTTTGGATAACGTCCGAAGAAAATGTTCTAGGCCTTGTATCGGCAACTAAAGGTTGAGGACAGAGCATATAGGCGCCAGTCACGGCGGTGAAAGGAGAAAAACCAGAAGAATTTGGAGTCATGTGCAAGCCTAGCAGAACGATAGGAAGGGAGAAATACCAATTTTCTCTACGGGCCATAATGGCAGCTTTAAGAGTTCGGTGCAATCTTTCAACTAGGCCATTGGACTGCGGCCTGTAGCTGCACGTGCGAACATGGTGAAAACCTAGGAGGTTCGCTAATTCACTGAAAAGTTCTCCCTCAAACTGTGCACCTCTGTCGGTCACCACTTCCAACGGGACACCAAAGCGTGATATCCATCCGGATACGAAGGCAATGGCGACCGAGGAGGCAGTGGTATCAACCAGAGGAACAGCTTCGCACCATCTAGTAGTGCGATCAATGCAAGTCAATAGGTACTTGAAGGGTAAAGAAGTTGTAGAAGTAGGTAAGGAAGCAGGAGGAAGAGGGCCCACAATGTCGATATGGACAGTGTGGAAACGATCAGATTGCGGAGCGATAGGGCTAACAGGAGATTTGGTGTGTTTATGCACCTTTGCCTGCTGACAATTTTCCCAATATCGGACGAAACGATGGACATCTTTGTCCAAATTTGGCCAGAAAAACCGGGCTTTGACATTTTTGGCAGTATTTTTATAGCCCGGATGTGCGAGATTGTGCAAGAACGCCATGATCTGCTCGCGACAAGCGAGGGGAACATAGGGTCGAGGACAATCGGTAGAGGAATCGCACCATAGTTTAAGATCAGGGGCGATATCGAAGGGTGTCAGCCTTTCTTTCAAAACACTCGTTTCGGGGTCGTCGGCTTGGGCTATAGCCAGCTTTTTGAGATCGAAAATGTCCACTGATGTCACGCAAACGGGGCGCGACAAGCAGTCTGCTACTACGTTCAGATCTCCTTTAATATACTCTATTGATGTCACGTATTCCGACAGGAAAGACAATTGTCTTTGCTGCCTATCTGATTTAGCAAGAGTTTTGGAGTAAAAAGCCGACACGAGTGGCTTGTGGTCAGTGAACAATGTCACTGAGTGGCCGTCAACGAGTGATTTGAAATGCAGCACCGCTAGGAATGCGGCAAGTAGCTCACGATCGTACGTCGAGTACGTTTTTTGAACATCGGAAAGTTTCTTAGAAAAGAAAGCGACAGGTGCAGGTTGGGAGTCGATCAGTTGGTACAGTGCTGCTCCAACGGCGAAGTTAGAACTATCGGAAACAAGATGATATTCAGAAGCATCAGGAGAAGGAAAATGAAGAGTTGGACAGTCGGCGAGAGCCTGTTTTAGGTCACTAAAAGATTGCTCTGCTGCCTCAGTCCAAGGCAATTGTTTAGTTGACGGATAGTTACGCAAGAGTTCGGTTAGACCGAGAGCTTTGGTGGCAAAAGAAGGGATCATGGGGCGAAAAAAATTAAGCATGCCCATAAAACGTCGTAAGTCTCGAGAACATTGAGGACGGGCGCAGTCGGCAATCGCAGCCACTCTGTCAGCGGGAGGTCGTATGCCGTCCGCGCTCACCTCATAGCCAAGGAAGGTCAGTTTAGATTGGAAGAAACTGCACTTGTCAATCGACAGTCGCAATTTATGTTGAGCGAGAAGGGAAAGAACAGTGGACACATCATTTAAGTGCTCTTCCTCGGTTTCGGAGGCAATGAGAATATCGTCCAAATAGACGATGACGTTCTTTACGTTAACGAATAGGGCATCTATGTACCTCTGAAACGTCGGTCCTGCATTCTTTAGTCCAAAAGGCATGTACGAAAATTCATACAAGCCAAATGGAGTCGTTACAGCAGTTTTAGGGATAGATTCAGGAGCAACAGGAATTTGAAGGTAGGCGCGCTCTAGATCGAGCTTAGAAAAGATTTTTTTTGAGTGCAAGGACATTGTCAGAGAGCGAAGGTGAGGAATAGGGTATCTATCACATACAGTGAGAGAGTTAAGTACACGGTAATCTCCACAAGGTCTCCATTTACCAGGTTCCTTCTTTGGAACGAGGTGCAAAGGCGATGCCCAAGGAGAATTGGACCTTCTAATGATGCCTGCGTTCAACAGAAATTCAAATTCCTTTCGAGCGGCTTCAAGTTTAGAACCCGTTAACGGTCGTGGCTTGAAGTGAACGGGGGAGCAAGAACCAGTATCAATTGAGTGCTGCACGGGGCAGTCGGTTGATGCATCGTTTGACCCGAGTCGTAAAGGAGAGGTCAAAATCGGGTGGTCGGCCAAGATTTTGCGTACCCGGGGATCTATTTGGGTCAAATCAGCGGAGTACGCGGTTAAGGAATCCTTCGAAAAATTAAGGGGAATTTTCCTACCTGTCAAGGTATCTATTAGATTACTGTTCTGGCAGTCAACAAGTATCGAGTGCGCGGCCAAGAAATCAATTCCTAGTATTGGCTGAACTACCTCCGCAATGACGAATGTCCATTGCAAAGATCTTCCCAGCCCTTTAATATCCACTACAAGATCGGCCTCGCCTCTGCAATTAATTCTTTCCCCTGACGCTGTAGAGAGTGTTACTGCAGTGGGACGTATGTATCCTACCTCACAGGAGGGTGGTAAAATGCTAATCCCCGCCCCTGTATCGATGAGCAGATTAACCTCACTGCGACCTATACGTGCGCTTACTGAAAGCGGTCGTCCGACGGTCACAGCTTGCACAGACGACCGATCTAGTTTTCCGACCTACGGAACGGGCTAGCAGGTCTAGCGGGGGAGGAGGCTCTACTTGCGGGTCGAGAGACCGGCAAACCGGGTTTGTAATTAGAGCACCAGCGCCGGCATGATCTAGCTTCATCCCCATAGTAAAGGTGTGCTCTACAGACCCTAGGACGCTGGTTTGAACGAAAAGCTCTGACACCTATTGGTATGTTAGGGCTATTGTATTGCCCCGCTCTCTCCTCGTTTGCGTTCCGGGCGTTACTTCGGTAATTCGTGTGTGCTCCCGCGTCAGGTGCCCTTTCTCGAAAAATTGGGTCCACAGCAGCTATCTGATGTTTCGGCAAATATTCCATATAGGTTTCTGCAATGGACGCCATAGTGTCCAAGTCGTGCTCCTGGCGCGCGGCTATCCAGGGGCGTATGGCTTCAGGCAAACTGCTCACGAACTTGAGTCGGAGGAAATCCTCCGACAGGCCTAAGTTGCTTTCAGCGGCTAAAGTGCGTAGCTTTGATAGAAATTCCCTAGGTCTGTCATGACAATACAACCCCTTCTGTGAAAGGAGCTCATCAAAGAGTTCCTTTTCGGATCGGGAGTATCGTGCGCGCACAAACTCTTTTAACCCCTCATAATCAGCTGCCTCTATGAGCGTTTGTGGTATATGACGAGCTATGCGGCTACTCAACGCGCCTAATGCGTGGTGGAACTTTAACGATGAGCGACGCACCCCGGCGACAATAAACTGGCTTTCGAGAATGTTGAAAAACATGTGAGGATAAGCCTCATCAAAGTCGGGGGGACGTACCAATGCCGCGTTTGTGGGAATGTGCGACTCATTGTCGTCTACAGTTTCTTGACCGTTACTGTTTGGTGGTGGGGGCTCCATTTCTTTGCTCCCCCAATGAAAATAGGAAAAGTAGAAAATATATATAGCGAAAGAATTTGAAAAATTGAAATAAATGCGATGCGTAAATACAGGAAACGTCGAAAATAGGATACGCTCGCGGAAAAGGGAAAAAAAATAAAATAATGTGAAATATAATAGTTATGGCGATAGAAGTTGGAGGAAAATGTAGTGCGGGAAATAGAAAAAACGTCGCAATAGGGGAAACTCGTTGGAAAAAGCAATCAATAAAAAAAAAAGAATAGGAAATATAGAAAAGAGCTCGCTTGCGAAATATACTATGGTGCACCGGAATGGACTCTCTACTTATGCAATGAAAAGCAATTCAATAAAACACAAAATATTAAAAAAAAAATAAAAAATAAAAATATGTGCTCGATCACTGGTGAATTCGCTACTCACGATATTTTTGCAGTCTTCGGCTTTTGTATGCCACTGCGGTCTTCTTTCTTGGTCCTTGGTGTCGGCGTCCAACCGGCGGCTTCAGCGGCTGGAGTTTGTTACCTCCCCTGAACCATTATAGTGTGCTTCCTTTGTTTAGTATGGATGATGTGTAATTGTAAAGAAGGAGGGTGTATTTATATTTATCACGATTGGGTCACCAATGAGGCTAGTTCTAACGTGGAGGTTTCGTTTACAACTGCCCACGATTCGATTATAATTATTCGTATAGCAACTAGTATGGGATAAAGACTAGTCGAACGGGTAAATATTTATTTTTGGCCCACGGAATTATTCAGGAGAACAGACTGGGGGAACTTCGCAACGTACTGTAATCCGAATAGTAATAGAATATTATAATGGTGTTAGGATTCTAAGTACGGCTAATTACGACAAGCTTGAATAACGAATAATCACTTGATCAAAAGAGGTAAAGGTAGGGGAGGTAACTGTGTTTTGTAGATCCTGCAATTACACAAATAAAACAAAGGTTAGCATGGCGATATGAGGATCTCGAAATTACATAATGACAACAGTTAAAAAATGACATATAAATTATTCAACTACCAACCTATATTTTCTACTATCGGGTTGTAATTTGAATATTAAATTAGCTAATCCTCTCGACTCGAAATTCCCTAATCGTGGGCACAATCCACACTAGAAACTAAATTATACTTTGAACTAACTTCTAAGCTCTCACTCCAAAAGTCCCGAATGACGAACTGCGTTAAAACACTTCCACTTAACGACCGGGTCTTTTCAAAGTTACCGGGCCGCTACGTAACCGCCTCCATGGCGGCACGCTCCGGCCGGTCACACGTTACTCTACTTAAGGCGTAAATTCTAGTCTCATTTTCTACTTCACATGATCTTACAAAAATCATCAATATCTAATAAACCTTATTAAGTTATTATAAGACACATTACAATATTACGAACCGCACGGAAGGTAGCCAAATGATATTTATTTGCTACTCACGAGCCGGCTAGCTCGCTTCTTTCCCTTATTAAATCACATTTCCCCAAAATTAGTTTTATCAATTACATCACAAAATAAACCTCCTGTTCACGTCTATTACATCTTAACTTTTAAAACACGAAAATTGTCACTTCGAGAATAGCGAGACTCACCAGGTTGATCAGAGCACTTGTTTACACTATGAAGTTTAGCGGAGGAATGGGCTGCTGAGCAGCGAACCCTGCTTGAAGAGCGTGAATGTTGCCATAAAGTGGCACTGAACTCGTCTCATGAGACGGTGTAGATTTTATCTATTTTAATATTTATTTATCTTTTAAATAAAAGACTTTTAAAGGTACAAAATTACTTTTAATATTAAATTCTAAATTTGTATTAAGTATTCAGTAATTTTTCCGGGCACCACAAACTTTCCTCCCACTATGGAGTGTAACGAGTTCGTTGTTCCCTTGAAGACCGTTCAAAGAACGTCGTCGGAACCTCGTAATTCGGGTACCTTCAATTCGGCTGATGTTTCTGTTGCTGTTGTTCCTCATCACGAAAAATCCTCAGAGACCCGTTCGTTGTCCCAGTTGGGAATCCGAACGTCAACTTTCACAGCTTCACAGACTAATCCTTCTATTGCCCCCGAGCGCGTTAGCAGTTTTGGCAGACCTAGTCGTCCGCCAGCTCGTTACGCGCAGACTTAGGGTGGTGACTTCTGTTCTGTAAAAAAAATTTTTTTTATTCTGTTCTCTCCTGTCAAACCTTCTGTTAGGATTTTCCTTTTATGATCATTTCGGGCATTTACAGGTAACAGCTTCACTGTTACCAGACCTTTCGGTCCACATGCGTTGGGGGGTAGCTGTAGTGAATCTCTATCCCGCAACCTGGTCGAAATTTCGAAATTCTCAGAATGATCATCTAAAAATTCAGTAAAATAAATGCAAACATTAGCATTAAAATAACATTACGAAATTCACTAATCTCTGTCCTCAATTTTATCAAAATTGTGTAACGAAAACAATTCAATTCCTAAGAATTCACATTTGCGTTTTAACGGAACCTTCCACGGACGCGCGACAGCAACATCGTTTGCGATCTAGCGTCAATTGTCTCGTGTCATACAGAGCGTGCATATCTAGGGCTGTTGACTGGTGAGAATTAAATATTGTGTTGTGCCTTTGCTGTTCTACGGGTAACTATATTTATGTATTATATTTTAACCGTCAGTAATTTTATTGTGTAGGTATTAAGAAAAATTGCCTAAATTTTCCAGAGTGCTAAACGTTTAGAATTTCCTTGCCCAGAACTTGGGTTCCCCCACAGGCCATTTTTGTGGATTGTTGTATCTCCTTTTCTTAAAATGATTTTATGTCAACATTTCAATTTCAACATTTCTATATGATGGCATTTTATTCAGGCTAGAAATTCTCCTTTTCTTAAAATGATTTTATGTCAACATTTCAATTTCAACATTTCTATATGATGGCATTTTATTCAGGCTAGAAATTCTCCTTTTCTTAAAATGATTTTATGTCAACATTTCAATTTCAACATTTCTATATGATGGCATTTTATTCAGGCTAGAAATTCTCCTTTTCTTAAAATGATTTTATGTCAACATTTCAATTTCAACATTTCTATATGATGGCATTTTATTCAGGCTAGAAATTCTCCTTTTCTTAAAATGATTTTTTTGTCAACATTTCAATGTGATGTTATTTCAAAAATAATGTATCATGCCAAAATTCAGTATGGTTATTTGTTTATCAAATTATAAATTTTCCCTTTTGATGTTTCATATGTTTCATAAGCCAATATTTAAGATGGTGTTATTCTTATCAAATTATAAATTTTCCCTTTTGATGTTTCATAATTTTCATAAGCCAATATTTAAGATGGTGTTATTTGTATCAAGATTAGGATTTTCCCTTTGGCATCAAAAATAACTTCTTTAGCCAATATTCATTATGGTGTTACTTGTGTGATCAAGTTAGACTAACATCAAATTATCAACTTATTTCTTTAATGTTTTTGTGTTAATCAAAGCAATCAAAATATTCATTCTCAATTGCTGTATTTTGTCACAGCTGTATTTCCAATTAGGTAGTGTTTTGATATAATCACGTGGTTGTAGTTTTTATGTACTGTCAACATTAAAAATCATTCTTAACAAATTTTATAGTCAACCTTTGTTGTGATGATAATCAGAACAAACCTTGTAAATACCAATAACTAAATACCTGATTTTCCTCCTAGAATCAGTATTATACATTGAATATTATTGATTTTGTTAAGTTTAGTTAGATGGTAATTGTATAATTCTTACATTGATTATTTCAGTTAGGAAGAACTGGGAACATGTGTTTTTTAGTTCATTTGCATTTAGCAGATGCTGTAGATTTTTTACCATTAGCTATTAATTAAGTGAGGCAGGATACTCAGTTCACTGCTTATGCCATCTTAGTTTCGCCAGGCAAAGTTTTGCCTGTGTGAGTTACTAGTGTAGAAGTTTAGCTTCATGCTTTTAGAAATATTAGAATTAAGTTCTGATTCCGAGCAAAGTGTTAGTGC